>VMBQ01000361.1:106680-140388 GCA_007657795.1 Dreissena rostriformis | reverse complement strand
ATTAACAGTCCTTAAATACCATTAGCATAAACACTAAAGTTTATGATTTAATTTATGCAAAACCGCGATACGTTGTTTTGATTTTTAAGATATAAAATAATGATAGCTCAAATTGACAAGTCCAAAAAACAATTTCGGATAGAGATATCCGAAATTATACTCACATATTGTACGTAAACATGATATAATCAACACGAAGTTGATAAGTAAATCCGTGTGTTTGAGAGACATCATTGTGGTAACTTTTAATTTCTTAACTTGTAAACTTTTTAAACACCACACTACTCGGTCAGTCGGTCTGTTCTGTAAATGATTTATCCAATCTTCTTCCACTTCACTACTGAAGTCGGTCAACTGCGATTTCGCAAACTTCCGGTGAGTCATAAACGGCTACAAAGCACTATGTTTAGAGAAAAAGTGTGCCTTCTCTTGAATGCCACTGTGAAAAGAAAGGACTATAAAGATATAAACTATAGAAATATAGTTTCGTCATCATCATAGTTACTTCTTTCAATACGATACAGTGTATATATTTCCAAACTCTTTCAATGGCATGAAGTGTACACAAATGTTAGCTTTATTTTAAATAGCTTTATTTGCTACTTTGTAGCAATAGTAAACAAATTATATATCGATACTTTATACAGCTAAAGTGGACTCATAACATGGCTGATACTTGTCACATAGCCGAACATTTCCATTACGTACAAGACACAAAAAGGTATCTTGGTGATTATGATGAAACATTCGTGTAATATGCTAATCTACTTAATGCAAATAGCGGCAATGGGATCTGGTCAAACCTTATCCCAAACGATATATTGAAAGCCGCTCCTGTCAATCCCTTGTAGTAGAACTAGATCTATGGACTGCCTTATTGGCACAGGTCCATTGTTGGTTTTCACCAACATATCAATCCTGAACAAGACAACATTTCAAGCTGTGTACTAAAAGTCTGTTTTAGTTGTAATAAGTACAGAGATATGACGTTCTATGACAGAGTTTTCGTTGCTAAGTTTTGATAAGCTTTCATATTTCCAATGTATTAAAATTAGATCATTATATATTCTTTAAACAAATTTGAGAATACGGTGTAATACAACAAATGTTTTTAAAATTGTCAAAACACGGCGCCGGTGTTCAATCTGTTCATAATGGACAGCTAACACTACGGCGCTTGTAATGACCTCCAATACCTCGCTCATTATTGTTTCCTATCTGGTGTAAAGTACACTTTTCAAATTAACCCATTAATGCCAAGTGAACTCTCCCATCCTTGTAAATTAGATCAATTTATTTCCAAAATTAGAGATGTCTGGTATATTTATTTCTATATTTAGAATATTTCTTACAGAAATTCCTTTAAGCAAACAGCGCAGACCCTGATGAGACGCCGCATCATGCGGCGTCTCATCTGGGTCTACGCTGTTTGCCAAGGCCTTTTTTCTTGACGCTAGGCATACATGGGTTAATATTAGCAACAACCAGAGTTATTTTTCCTTTGTTTATTCATGTAAACTACATTGAATGCACAATTTATGGATACAGCGGATCATGCTGACGATAGTCGGTAAAACGAAGAAATTGATCCCCGTCTCCTAAGCAACTGTTGCGTGGGCGTGGCGATAGCAACGGGGGTTTGGAGTGTACATCATGGGATGGATCGGGTTACCTTCAAATGCAACCCCCTCAGCACACTGTAAACATTACAAACACGTTTACTCGAATTTTGGAATGTCTATATACGTAACGTAGATGCAATCATATGAAATGGTCTGCAATAAGGAACGATACGTACATATAGGGTCAATATTAATCTTGTAGACGAGTGGGTCGACTATTAATCTTTGTTTACAATAATCTTAATTGATTTCATTCAAAATCACTTTAAGACATTAGAAATAACTAATGAGATATCTTATACTAGAATCTACTTTATAGTAAACCTGCATTTAAAATAGATCCCAAAATTTATCACCTGAATTATTTTTAATTAAGGGTTCATAGACGAGATATGCTCATCTTCGATCAAATTCATTTCAACTTAATTAAGCAAAAGCATTTATTTCGTGGAATGTTATTCAGAGCATATCTTCCATTTTTGTATTCTCTTACTCTTACAAAAACTATGCGCACATGTCTCGGCAGTAAGTCTAAATATGCTCTATATTCAAAAGAGGTTTTTAATTTGTTATACATATCTAATGAAAAATAACTCAAACTCACTTATACAACTATTAACTTGCCCAATATTTGGATTTTCGAATTCACAGCCAAATCCATAATTATTTTAACATTTTTTTTGACATTCGAAACCCAATTTGTATAACATTTATTAGTAAATTATTACAATAGTGTAACTCTTGCTTATAAACAATTTGCATTATGATACATGTTATTTTCATAGTTTATAATTTAACGCCAATGTTATACAATTTAAATAAACATGTTTATTTATAGGGGATATCTACATTATTCTCACGTGAAACTGAAGAGCAATCCTACAATGGATACATTCCGTACCTTAATAGCCCTGCCGTCGGCATCTGTCTCCGAGTCGCACTGACAGCGGCGTCCGTACACCGTGCGCTGAGTTCCGGCTCTGACGAACACGTCGTAAACGTAGCAGCCTGGGAGCGAACACATTGGGGAATAGAATGATGGGTCATCACAAATAATATTAAAATTTGTTACATAGGATAATATGAGCTAGTTTAGTACGGTTCAATCAATTATATACAATTTTATACAACTTCCCCCCCCCCTTGTATGTTCGTATGCATGTTTCAAAATATATACTTGTGTTATGTTACTGAAGACCACATTGTAAAAAAAGAAATTATTTCTTAATGTGAATTCTTCATGAATAAAAGTTATTATTATTATATTATTATGATTATTATTATTATATGTTCATTTTTAATGAAGTGGGTTGTATATATGAATACATGTAAATTCCATCTTGCACTACATGTACTGCACTTGTATTGGCTTATTAACATGTATGGAATTCAATAAAACAACGTGTAATGTAAAAATAAAAGCATATACGAAAACATATTTGTTAGTGAAAGTATAAGTGCAAATCACATGAGCCAAATATTTTGGTATATAGCATTAATGATTCGTGTGTTGCCGTCGGCTTGTTTGGTGGATTTATCAAATTTCTATGCAAGTAGGCTATACAATTCATTTAAAGTACAAACAAGTTAAAAGTATATATAAGCGTACCTTCCACACATTTCCCATCATGGCACACATCTCCACAGTCACAATCCCTACATGAGGATAGAAATTGTAAATAGAAATTGTAAAAAATAACACCGTATTAATAATTATTTAATTATTAATAGATATTTCAGCCATTGATTTCTGTACATGTTCATAATACTATTAAGAACTCGTAATATAACTTAACGGAGATTATTACAGAACATAACAAGTAATACAAACTAAATTAATTTGACTCGTTAGGCACCTAATATCACAGAATTTGTGCAGGTATTTTTATGAATTCAATCTTGTTTATTTACGAACATACCCCAGATTATTGCATTCTAGGTCGTCTGCGAACACGGTAGCCACAACAAACACTATCGCGAGGAAAACGGTTTTTGTGGTCATGATCTGAAAATAAATAACTAAAAAAGAACAATCACCTTACTTAGGCTTGCTTTATGACAGGGACCTATAAACACACAAATGTTCTTATAGATCCCTATTTATGGTAAGTAGTGAAATACCTGGTTAAATAAAATGTATTACGAAGTCTTCGGGGTCAGCGTCCGAGTCTGCATTATGTGATGACGCGGAGAGTGTCTTATCACTTATGCCAAACTTACTACATTGACTCACGAAAGTTGGGACGATTTTAAAAATTGTAGCAGCAATTTCTATTTATCGATTTTAATCAGAACTGTTTTCAATGTTATTGTAGTTTTTAATTGGGGTGGGGGAATCGAGAGTACAGAGGAAACCTGTTTTTACCTCCAACCAAATGGGCAATCCTCGGGAGTGAGATTCGAACACATGTCGCCAAGGTGAGAAGCGCATGTACCAACCAGTGAGATAAGTAGACAATTTTTAAAGCAAAATTCGGTACCTGAGCTCATAACAAAAATACATAAATGTATTCTGATTTATATCGCAAATATAACTACTAGGAAGAAGAAGACTTGCGCAAAACGCTCAGTAAAAAATTATTTTCTCCCCTTTACAATGATGATACTACGCGTACTTACATTATATCACAATTATACAATACAACGTTGTTGAAGTAAAGCGCAATCTTATTATATTTATTCGCATATCCGATTTTTTTTTAAACAACCAAAAAGTATTCATGCAATCACACAAACCTTTTGACTCCAAATAAGACTTTGGTGCTTCCAGGACGTGGACTGTGCTGCACGAACATTTGGGCAAATGTATATATACCGTGTGTTGGATTCCACGATCGCACTAGCTGCCTGACCCCTGTGACTCCACTCGCCTAACTTGTCCAGCTGTCGACGTGAACACAAATCGGGCACCGTTGTTTGACAAAGTAATAAAAGCCAGAAGCAGTAGCAGTTGTTGTCATCACTTGCCATGATGGTGCCTGGTGGCGGCACATATTGTTACATTATTACACATTTGTACATCATTAGTTCGTTTGAGCTATTGTATAGCAGTATAGCAGGAGCTGGCCATAGGCCCCGAGACTCCACAATTTATTGCAAAATCGACGCAGCGCTGCTTACAGGTTCATACTTATGTATATGTTGAATTAACCCTTTGCATGCTGGGAAATTTGTCGTCTGCTTAAACGTTGTCTGCTAAATTTCTAAAATTAGCATTTTCTTTGATTTTTTTTTCAAACAATACTATCAGAATAGCAAACAGTTTGGATCCTGATGAGACGTCACGTTTTGTGGCGTCTCATCTGGATCCAAACTGTTTGCAAAGGCCTTCAAAATCCGGTTCCAGCGCTCAAAGGGTTAAGACATGTATGGAGTTCGGTTAGACATTTTGATTGCCCGCCGTTGAACTTTGATGTCCACATAAAAGCCGACGAACGATACGACACTCGATACTTTCAACGAAAAGCGGTATTTTAGACGACATACTAAAAACTTCAATGCAAATTTTCTCGGAAAATTTTAGCGCGGAAACCAAATGTCGAGTGTCTTCGTAATCTGTCTCTTGTCGTTTTTAATTGTCGAGTATCGTCTCGTGCGTCGCTTTTATTTTTGTGCGTCTACCTCAAAGGTCGACATGCGAAATTTGATATGACACTAATTGGATTCTGTGCATAAGCCCGAGGGAGGTAGTAAAGATTATGTGCATAAGCCCGAGGGAGGTAGTGAAGATTCTGTGCATAAGCCCGAGGGAGGTAGTGAAGATTCTGTGCAAAAGCCCGAGGGAGTTAGTAAAGATTCTGTGCATAAGCCCGAGGGAGGTAGTAAAGATTCTGTGCATAAGCCCGAGGGAGGTAGTAAAGTTAGCCCGAGGGAGGTAGAGCCCGAGGGAGGTAGTAAAGATTATGTGCATAAGCCCGAGTGAGGAAGTAAAGATTCTGAGCATAAGCCCGAGGGAGGTAGTAAAGTTAGCCCGAGGGAGGTAGTAAAGATTCTGTGCATGAGCCCGAGGGAGGTAGTAAAGATTCTATGCATAAGCCCGAGGGAGGTAGTAAAGATTCCTGTTGTTAAGATGTTCAATTTCATCAATTATTTATGCATATTTTAATATGTTGACTAAACTTTGCTACCAGAGTTATATTTGCTTATGCATCTGTCATGCGGTGATACTAAAGACTAATATGTAAATGACTGGATTCCGATATAATAGCTGCCTACAATAATGGACATGTTTCATTTAAACTACCTATTTCAGTGGAAACATGTTGCGTTATCACTGACGGGCATATGCTGTTGCCCGGTGACCAGCTGGTGCCACACATGGTCTGTCTGCGGCATGTTACTTACGACTCGCGGACAAATGGGTCTTCGGACATATGCGACCACCGTAGCTCCTGACCAGCCCGCGCAGTCAGGTCCAGAGATATCCTGTAAGCTACAAAGTCACGAAGTTTCGTTAGCTGGGCGATTCTTCCGCTTTGATAGTATAATGTACATTTTCCGTCAGTCACCTAATATGTTGCGCGTTCTGAGAAAACTGGGCAAAATGCTTGTGCGTAAAGTGTCATTCCAGATTTTCCTGTGCAGTCCGCACACGCTAATCCGGGACGACACTTTCCGCCTAAACTAGATTTTCGCTAAGAAGAGACATCATTTAAACCACAAGTTCCATAAAAGCGGAAATTGTTGTCCCTGAGTAGCCTGTGCGGACTGCACAGGCTAATCTGGGATGACAATTTACGCACAAGCATTTTGCCCAGTTTTGTCAGAACACGCCACATATAATGACCACAAAGACATATTTAAAGTTGAATATCTGTAGTATAGTTACATCGTGTTAGAAACTTTTTGGTACAAAATGTTCAATAAGGGGTTCAGCTCATAGTTATGGGCCTTGCTCATTGACCATACACAATGATCCAAAAGCCATGTATGAAGATTCAATTGAATATCTGTAGTACTTACTGTGATATGTACTTGTTGCATGCAAACTTTAAGATGAATTTCAACTTCCACGCTCACCTTAACATTACTTTCTAAGTACAAAAGGGGGCATAATCATTCTAAAAGGCTGGTTAAAGTTATATATCTTGGTCATTCACTGTGCATAAAAACCATAAACACATAAGTTTTATTTCAATAACTGTAGCAGAAATATAGATATGGAACTGATGCATGCAAAAATGAACCTGAATTCTCCAAGTATGGCATAGGCATTATGCTGTAAAATTGCAGTTATGGGCCACTGGAGATTATAACTCGCACAATGATACCAAAAACATGTGTGTAGTTTAAAATGAAAATCTGAAGAAGTTGCAGAGATGTGTACTTGTTGCATGCAAACTTGAAATTGCATGTAAAACTTAAGCAGACTGTTTATGTCTCGCTGAAGGCAGAGGTAGATAGTTTTGGCGTTGTCTGTCCTTTCATCTGTATGTCACAAACTTTTCAGGGCTAAATCTTAGAAACTAAATAAGATTTCAAGAGGGAACTTAATGGGTGTATAGCTATCAATAAGGAGAAGTGACATGCACAAGAACAATAACCCTACACTTTTTAAATAAGAGTGATTGCCCTTTTTTGTGTATGATGACTATTATCTCAGATACTATACAGGATTTTAACATGAACTTTCATTGGTGTATAGATATTAATAAGGAGAAGTGCCATGCACATGAACCATAACCATACACTTTCTTAAATAAGAGTTATTGCCTTTGTTTTTTTTTCTGTATAATGTTCGTCTGTCACAAACTTTTCAGGACTATATTTCAGAAACTATATAAGATTTCAACATGTAACACCATGTGTGTATAAATATCAATGATGAGAAGTGCCATGAACAAGAACCATAACACTATACTTTTTTTCAAAAAGAGTTAATGCCCTTTTTTGTTTTTGTATCATGTCCTCTGTCACAAACTTTTCAGGGCTATATCTCAGAAACTATACAAGATTTTAACATGTAACTTCATGTGTGTATATATATATATATATATATCAATGATGAGAAATGCCATGAACAAGAACCATAACCCTATACTTTTTTCAAAAAGAGTTAATGCCCTTTTTTGTTTTTGTATGATGTCCTCTGTCACAAACTTTTCAGGGCTATATCTCATAAATTATACAAGATTTCATTATGCAACTTCATGTGTGTATATATATCAATGATGAGAAGTGCCATGAACAAGAACCATAACCCTATACTTTTTTTCAAAAAGAGTTAATGCCCTTTTTTTGTATGATGTCCTCTGTCATTAACTTTTCAGGGCTATATCTCAGAAACTATACAAAATTTCAACATGCCACTTCATGGGTGTATAGATATCAATGATGAGAAGTGCCATGAACAAGAACCATAACCATAGACTTTTTTCAAGAAGAGTAAATGTCCTTTTGTGTTTTTGTATGATGTCCTCTGTCAAAGTATGATGTATATTTTCAGTTCTATATCTCAGATACGGTATAAGATTTCAACATGAAACTTCATGGATGGATAGATATTGATGAGGAGACATGCCATGCACAAGAATCATAACCATACACTTTCTTAAATAAGAGTCATTGCCTTTGTTGTTTTTGTATGATGTAACTTTTCAGGGCTACATCTCAGATATTTTAATGATTTGATCATGAAACTTCATCGGTGTATTATGTCAATGAGGAGAATTAAAATGCACAAAACAATAACCCTACACTTTGTTATTTTACAGTTATTGCCCTGTTCATCCATCTGCACCAATCAATAAACACAATTTATTCCAGGGGGGATATCAATTCAGTGAATGTGCTTTTTTTAAAGTACAAAAGAGGGCATAATCCTGCTAAAAAGCTGGTTACAGTTATAGATCTTGTATAGTGAATGTTCATAAAGACCCTGAACACGTATGTAACGTTTTATTTAACTGTAGTAAATATAGAAATATGGAGATGCTGCATATTTACCTTCACCAAATTTCCATGTACGAAAAGGGGCATAATTCTGCTAAATTATAGGTCCGAGTTATAGAACTTGGTCAGTGACCTCACCCAATACCCTGAATACATGTGTGAAGTTTCAATTGAATGTCTGGAGTAGAAACTGTGATATGGAAATGTTGCACATTTACCTAGCAGCTTATTAACGCTCTTTGAGATGCCTTTTTTAAAATTTTGAACATTTTTTATTAAAAGCTGATGTTCCAAATGCAAAAGAACATCTTTTGATTTGTTCAAAGTGCGGGTAAACAAACCAGAAATAGTTAATGCGGAAATTACCTACCCGATACTTAACATTGATTCTGACAAATCATATTAAGAATTATTTACAAATCAATAATAAGATACAAAAAATTTATATTGTAAAAAAAAAGTAGTATTTTTTTAGATTCGGTTTTGAGAAAATATAAATTTAAAAGTGACCAGTTAGAAAAGTTGTTGAGTGTATTTTTTAACAATAATTTTGTATTTATTCATTAACCCTTTGCATGCTGGGAAATTTGTCGTCTGCTAAAATGTCGTCTGCTGAATTTCTTAAATCATCATTTTCTTCACTTGTTTTCAAAGAATACTATCAGAATAGCAAACAGTTTGGATCCTGATGAGACGCCACGTTCTGTGGCGTCTCATCTGGATCCAAACTGTTTGCAAAGGCCTTCAAAATCCGGTTCCAGCGCTCAAAGGGTTAATACACCTGTGTAGACGAAATTGACAATAGCCAATTGGGTGTTGAAATCTTTCACCATTGTGGAGACAAACAACACAATATATATAAATGCTTTTTATTTACTTGTGCAAAATATATGTTTCACTAACACATTGTTTTATTTACAAAACATGTTGGTCTTTAAAAATGGTAATATTTCAGACTTAATAAAATAATAATAAAATTCATATCACCTTAAGCATATTTTAAAATTATGTAAACAAATTTATAAAATGAAAAATCTATAATACAAAATGTATGCAATAAATATGTTTTAGTATCACAGACAAAACTTAATCAGCACAAAGGCATCCTCATTTACAAAAAACAACAAAACATAGATTTTACAATTTGACTAGTCTAAACAATTGTATAGTGTACATTATTACATATTGTTATAAATTACTTCACAATTTATCTGACATAACAAAGATAAAAACAAGGCTTGTCACCATAGGATGACATATGCCCCCTTTTTCCACATTTTTCGAAACCTAAATGCAAACTTTAAAGTTTAAGTGTGACGGAATTTCAGACGGCGGACGGACAGTGTGATCACTATATGCCACCCTACCATGGCATAAAAAGTAAATAAGGAAATGAAATAGCTTAAAAATGTTCAGTTTGGAGCCTTTATAATAAATGCAATTACCACATGAAAGTGGTTTAACTTCACAAACAGATAAATGAAGACAAAATATTTAAATATACTTATAGAAAAATGTACAAAAACATCTAAATGTTTGTATTCAGAATGTCTAAAGTTCAAAATATTATTCTATTTCAGTTACAGTTAAACGCAGGGATGTCTTCATTGTATCTTGATGTCATTCCATCGTTACAGCAAGCCCCTAATGTTTTTTAGTCACTGTATTCATTTCTTTGGCTTTCCAACAACGAAGATTGGCTTACCTGAAATATATTGAGGAATAAAATGTATTTTTACCTCAAGCAAAATGTCTGACATTCACTAGCTGTCAAAGTTTTTGCTCAGTCCCGTTCACAATTTTCACATCTCCTTGTGTTTGTTTGGCTCAAACTCAAAAATTGTCAATCAATTAGGCACGCTTGATTATAGTCACACAACAATTTATGTTACTGTTCTTGCAAACTTGTCAGCGACCAAATCTTTTATTAGTTTGAGTAAAATATGACATAGACACTTTGTATACAATTTTTTGATTTTGTAGAAACAGCATTCTTACAAGATGTGCTAATACGCTATGTAACAACTACATCTGCGCTTAAAACAATTAATCAATACCACACAAAGTAACATCATATTATTATATAGTTCAACAGTCGTGGAATGGGTCATATATTAGTTTATTCAAAGAACTTGTCTTACTTTGTGTAGTGTCTGCCCCTTCAGGAGCTGGTGTTGGTGATGACTTTGATGTATACAGAGCTCTGAAAATAGAAGGATGACAAGGAGACACATTAATGACTTCTGGGAAAAACCAAAGAGTTTTACTCACATGTCTTTACATGAAGTATTTAAAGTTTTTACCATCTGATTTTTATGTCTAAATTAGCCCTGCTTTGTTTACAATCTATAGTTAAAAATTGAAAATACACAAAAACATTTTAATTGATCAGAGTATAAAGCATTTTAGCATTTTACCATATTAGATAACATCAACAATGTATATTTTAGACAATTTTTAAACACAGATGAGAGACCAAACTCATATTGCAAGTTTTCATCTGAGTGATACAAATGAATGAGGACAATTAGGACCTCAGAAATTTCTGAATATTCTAGATAAGTAACAATAGATTCACACTAAACCCTACATATGGGCTGCGTCATGCAATAATGGGTCGTATGCCATATGTGCCCAGGGTAGCTCCAAACCAGCCTGCCCCTTTGCGCAGTCTGATCAGCAGCTACCCTGTTCCCTTTAAAGGGACGTGGTCACAGATTTTGGCATGTTTTGGAATGTGTCATTAAATGCTTAAAATTGATAAAAGTAAAAATCGCAACTAAAAAGAAATCTGAACCTGGGCTCGGATCACTGACCCTTAGAGTAAAGGTCAAACGCTTACACCACTCGGCCATCCGTGCTGATACATTTAATGGTGTACTTTATACTTTATATAAGCAATCCAGTAAGTGTCACAAACTATTACGATAATAACAGAACTCTCCAAATTATTCAATGGTTTCGCGTTTGTAACGCTTTATAATTTTAAGGTTTTTAAAACGTCAAAAGATTCATATAATGGATATTTAAGAGCATGGTAAATGTTCAGTATTATTGTTTACTCGCAAATAACATAACTACAGCAAAAATTTGCAAATCTGAAACAATTTTTTTCAAGGACTTGCTGTTCTAGAACAATGCTGGTGGTTTATGGCATAAGACTCATTTTCCCTGGACGTTGCACATATATTATTTGTCAAAGATGCTATTCAATACTAATTTGTAGCAACTACAAAGTAAACGCTTTGGGACAGCCCGGATTAAATGGTACAAATGGTAAAATGGACACTTAATTTCAGATTATTAGGAATACAACCAAATTTCAGTAAGAGATTATTCTTCTGCTGACAATATGGAGATGGGTACCTGTATTGTCGCGCCTGCTGGAGGTAATTGCGTGCCAGCGTGATCTCCTTGCCAAGTCTACGTAGGTCATCACCCTCCAATTCAGGTAGATGTGGATACTGCAACAGTATTAACAGGATTGAAGCATTAATTCATGCATGCACATGTTTATTAACATAGGTTATGGTGACCTATTATTGTGATTTCAGATACACACATGTGTATAGCTATAGGTTGTGTTTGTTATTTGCTGTTGAAATTTTCATAACAGTTAGTAAATAGGAGGAAAATTGAAAACAGACTCACATATTTGTAACAAAGTTATTGGTATTCAAACATTATAACAGAATTTATTAAACTAAATTTGAATAAAAAAGACACAGATGCCTCGACATTACAATTTTATCTCAAAAGTGCTCTAAAGTTAAAATTAAATGCACCAAAATACCAAAGTGCAGGCTGATGAGAATGAAGATTCATCAATTAACTGTACTCTGTAATTATATGCAACAAGACCCAAAAGTATTTTATGCTTAAAAAGGGCCATGACTGCACTGATATAGGAGAAGAATTGAACCAAAATAGACACAGGTACAAAAGTTCCCATTTTGATTAATTAGTTAACTAAGTAAGCTTAATTACACTAGCAACAATTCCATGAGAGTTAATCGAGATACAAGTCCAAATCTCTATTTTTGCCAAAAAAAATATAATCCCACTAATGTTATAAAAAAAAACTCCCAAATAACTAGCTATGCAAGTTCACATGCTGATTTTTATGTTTTCAATGTTTAATCAGTCTAGCAGCAAAATTGTTTGGATTACACACAACACAAGTGAAAAATGTATGTTTTTGCTCTGCGTTTGTAAAAAATACATCAATATACTCATGTCATCAAGTGAACATGTTCATAAATACAATTATAAAGTTTCATCTCTCTTGTTTGTTTACTTTTTGAGTTACACCTTACACAAAAATCTGAAAGACGGATGAACAAGGTCAAATCTGTATGCCCTTATGTAAAGAGGAGGCATAAAAAGGAAAGACGTGCAGACAAGTTTTTGGAATGAAAAAAATATTATATAAAACAAGGCAATGCAAACAATGTTATTTGTTATAACAGGGGCTAATGCATTTCACACAACTGTTTTAAATGTGTTGTCATCAATTAAATATCATATTGCCAATTTATAAAGATTGCCACTTTCATTTTTTTTTTGCGAATTTGAGAATGTCTACAACAAAACCTCTGAAACAATTGATCATGAACAGACTGTCTGACTTAACCATTGATTAGTACCTCTGCATCCTGGAATCCACCCTGCAGCAGCTTATGAGCGAAGAGTTGGGCATCAAAGTCACTATGGCAACGATGGTAACGGCCCGAGGTCTCTGTTGCCAATAGCTGCAGGAAGCTGTTTGCAGTGCTGTATGGGAGAGAATACAACGACAGGATATAAACATTTCATGCCATGGCTTTCTTCGTTACTGAATTTGAGCTTTTCAGAATTCTCTTTACAAATATAGGTCAGTTTGTCACAAACCCAGAGCCAGCTTTTTGGAAGATAATGCAATGCCTCAGTGTGGCATCAAGTCTAGATTAAACATTCAATTGTGAAACAAACGCCTTGAAATATGTTGTTTATAAGTTTTCTCTGGATATAATTTATGTTGATGGATATCATGTTAAATGCAGTGTACAGAACTTAATAAATCCCATTCAAATATGCGCTCCTTAAGGAAGCTGAAAAAAAGAACCTATATGTTTGTTAGCCCCACCACGTGTCATTGCAATTGAACCATATGGTATTGATAGAAATCATGTTGGCCCCACCCACCTGTCATTGCAGTTGAAAGATATGGTGTTGATGGGAATCATATTCTGAGTGTTCTCGGCCACTTGTCTCAGGACCAGGGACGTGCTCGTGTCTGGCTTACCGTCCGTCAACAGGTACACAGAATCAATCTCTGTGTCTTCAAATGCAAGCTGTAATATAATACAATGTATATATAATTTGTGAGCCTTTTATGATAAACCTACATTTTTATTGTTGCATTTTTAAGTATAATCCAAAGTTTAATGTTCTGTTTACAATAATGAAATGTTTAAAATGAAAAATAATAGAGTACATGGAAAAAATGATTATTGATACATAAATTTATGTTCATGTCAATACAACAACCTAAAATGTTGCATTATGAATACTACACTTGTAAAGCTTGACAAAAATGCTGAGTTTAAGTATAAATTACAATACTGTGTAAGGGTCAGGACTATTTTGAACATGCCACTATTCAACCCCTCAATACAATCTGTGACATGACAATGTAGAATCAAGCACAGCCAACCTGTAAGGCCTCCAGTGTGCATGTGTTGCCACTAGGCTTCAGAGTGGAGGCCCACTTGATCGCAGAGTGACAGTTCTCCTGGGTTGCCGGTTGTATCCTCTCGTTCCATTTCTCGCAGTTGCCCGAAAAACGTATCAGATTGAATCTGTAAAAAGTATGATTCAATCATGCATTTGAGCCTTGCTCTGGGACAACAGGGCTTAATTCATGTGCCTAAACTGGATTTTTGCCAAGAAGAGCATTCTTTAAAAAAAACAAAAACATAAAAGCGGAAAGTGTTGTCCCTGATTAGACTGTCCAATATGCAAAGATCGAGGCTCATTTTCATGATATGCTTTGGGATTTGTATCCATGCTTATGCTGTGTATAAAAATCAGCCCACCACCATTAACAATGTACGAATGATTTCACGAGAAAGGTACATCAAACAATTAAGTCCTAGCATTCTTTATGGCTAAAAATATTGTATATTAAATGTCAGAGTATGGTAAATTGAATCAACACATAAGTAACATAGATCGGCTCAATATTAGCAGTCTGAGGTAAGTACCCACCTGGCTCCCTGCCTATAGAGCTGCTCCCAGACGAGGGAGGCTAGCTCCTTCTTGAGCTCTTCCATATAGGGCATCATGGAACCAGACGTGTCAATCAGGATAGCACACTTCTTGTGCACCACTGTGCCAAACACACGACGACTGCCTGCAAGGGACAATCCATGAAAGAATTTGTAACTGATAGAACAAAATAATGATTTTCTCAAGGAGTGTATGTACAGAAAAGGAACATTTAAGAGAAATTGCCAGTTTTAATCGATGTTACACACGAAAATAATGATTGCATAAAGCTTAAAAATTTACGCTTTAATTTAACTGTTTTTAAGAGCATTTCAGTCATTTCATGACAGTCTGTTAACACTTTTTCTTGTGAACTTTAGCCATTCAAAATACTTGCATTACCAATCCCCACATAAATTACAAGTCCTGGTTGGAATTAATATTCACACACCCAAGACTGTCTGGCAAGCGCTCTACTCAAGCCAGACATTGACAGATCTTTTTTTTACATGTAATGGCATGTATTAATGCGTACATGTATGGTTGATAGGTTACATACCACTAAGAAGCCACTGCAGGCGCTTCAGATATCTCTTGAGTACTTTCTCTACTTGTTTCTCGTAGTCCTCGAGCTCGTGAGGCAGCAGCTGTAGATGCTTCACTGTTCCCTTGATGTTGATGCTGGGGAAGATATCACAGTACCTGCAAACAACCTCACATAGGTCATATTGTATATTATATCCAGTTACAAACCAGTTTCTCATCAATAAACATGAATATATACCTTATATACATGTAAAAATCAGTTTCCCATGTCACTTGGCAATTTGACAGTTAAATTGTGTTTCTTTTTTATATTAAATTATTCTAAAATACCTTAAGTATGGTTCACATAGTAAAATGTGTACACAACATAAATATCTATTTAAAGTATACATTAAAAATATATAATTGTCTTTACCAGTACTCTGAAATTAAGTTAAGTTACACATCTCAATGTGTGTGGTATTCAGGTTTATATTTAAGACTATGTCAATATAGTACACTTTTGTACAACACATATGTGACAATAAAGTTGTCAAATAGTACCATGGTAAGGAGTGTTTTCCTTACAAATTAAAACTTCACAAAACACAAACATGACTCAGTAGTTTAAGGCATATAACAATACTTCTTTTCTAATAAAACAACAAAAAAGTCAACAAGTCTCTGGGTCACATCTACAAAATGAATTCCATCTCAGTTGAGAAGTTCAAACACCGAAGTCATGTAACATTTCTTTGTGAATGAGTGCAAACAACACAGTTTCATATTCTTTTTGTTTGATTACTTTTTTTGCCATATCACCATAAAGCTGTAACATACATTATTATGATGTCATTCGAATTTTTTTTTTCTGTTTTCTTTGCTAATTTTCAAAATAAAGACATAAAAGCAATTAGAAAATGACTGAAAATGTTGAATACTTTGTATTCTAAATATCTCTTTTGTACAATGTAAAACTTACCTCCCTCTAGGCTTATTAGATTGTGAAGAACTAAATGCAAACAATGAGCATGGTAAAGCATGCTGATGATGCAGATGATACCGAACATGCATATCTGGTCTGTGGGAAAAACAGGCTTAACCCTTTGCATGCTGGGAAATGTGTCGTCTGCTAAAATGTTGTCTGCTGAATTTCTAAAATTAGCATTTTTTTCGATTTTTTTTCAAAGAATTCTATCAGATTAGCAAACAGTTTGGATCCTGATGAGACGCCACGTTTTGTGGCGTCTCATCTGGATCCAAACTGTTTGCAAAGGCCTTCAAAATTCGGTTCCAGCACTGAAAGAGTTAATGCATGTGCATAGTGTCATCCCAAATTAGCCAGTGTAGTTTGCACAGGCTAATCAGGGACGACACTTTCCGCCTAGACTGGATTTTTGTTAAGAAGAGACTTCCTTTAAAAGGAAAATTTCGTAGAACCGGAAAGTGTCGTCCCTGTTTAGTCTGTGCGGACTGAACAAGCTAATCTGGGACGATACTTTAAGAACATGCATTAAAAATGTTTTTTTTCCAAAGCGCGGCTCATTTGAAATAGGACATGGCGAGAATCACATAGCCTGTTAGAAGATATCAATTCTTAGACTTAAGATTGACATAAATATTATGATAAACCCAGGTAATTTACACTGGAATACCCAGGTGTGAAATCATGCACATGCAATAATAATATAGGAATACAACTTACAAAAAATGCAAGGTAAATAAACAAACAACTGAATATTTGCGTTTCCAAATAATAGTTATCACTAAAAAAAAACAAGATAATACTCACAAACCAAACCAGAAATTTACAGAATATTTGTCTAGCTTTTGAATTTAAGAAAGCAGTGTGTTTTTTATGTTTAAGATCAAATTTTAGGTATCAGATCCTTGTATGTTCAAAATCAAAACTTACAGTGGACACTTAAAAGTTGAAGATGTAAACTTACTTAACAGAAACCTGCATGTTCAAGATCAGAACTTTCTAAGCAGACAAACGTGTGTTACTTACGAGACACTTTTGTATTTAATTTAAAGATGGAAGATCACAACTTACTTAGCAGACACCTGTTTGTTGAGGGCCTTCACTTTCTGCTCCACATGTTTGCAGTCCGGGCCCGACACCAGCTTGGTAAGGTCCAGCTTCAGTTTGGATAGGCTGTACAACCGTAACCACTGACAACGGGAACAACAAAGATATCATTTACCTGACAGATGCTCACAAATGGGATTTGAAACGAGAATGCAATCACTTCAAGGAACATTATGTCCCGTACTGCCTACTCATTCAATTGATATTAAATCACACACATTTTGAACATACCAATTTCAGAGATTTTGTATGTATCATAATGTATCAATTAATGTGAACTGGTTCTGGGAAACTGGGGCATAATGCTTGTGTGTAAAGTGTCGTCCCAGATAAGCCTTAGCACAAGCTTATCAGGGACGCCACTTTCCGCTTAGACTTGATTTTAGTTTCGAAGAGACTCGCTTTAAACAACAAATTCCATAAAAGCCAAAAGTGTCAACCCTGAAAAGCCTGTGCACACTGCACAGGCTAACCAAGGATGCCATTTTATTCACATGCATTAAGCCCCATTTTCCCAAAGCGAAGCTCATGTATAAAGACACCAAGCAGCAGGGTTCTGCCAAACTGAAAACGCTTGTAAGTTAAATTAAAAGAAAAAATAAGCTAACGGTCCGAAAATTGCAACAACTCTGTCTTTGATATGCCCACAAACATATAACAACATTTTAAATTCATACATTTTAAAATTCATACATTTTGAGGCGGCGATAGTGTTATGAATATGGTGTCTACTTTCCCACCAGGAGATCCAGGGTTTGATTCCCATTCTCAATTTTTTATAAAAAAAACACCAGGTCACCAACTTCTGTATCTTCCAGAGGAAGATACTAACTCCAGAGTGTCTCTATAAGCCCAGGGCTTTTGATGAATTCCATCTTAAATAAACAGGTATAAAACTCACATCTTTTGAAGTCATCTGGTCCTCCGTGTCAGGCAGGGTGGGGTGTGCGACGCTCTTGCGGATGGGTCGAGGAGCCGGGTACTTCCTGAACACGCTCCCGGTGCCATCCCCTCCCTGGGACTTGCCATTGTGGTCCAGGAAGAAGCTGGACTTCACAACCCGCTTCTTGTGCACACGCTCCAATGGGTCTCTTGTCTCCTTGGCCGACGCTGGCCGGATTTTTGACCCTTGAATTAACAACTTTTTAATAACTTAACATGTTTTGTTTCATACAAAAAAAACAGCTGAGCTAAAAAATACAATGTAAACTAAGAATGCAAAGTGAAAATGGAATGTTAAAGTTTTCTTCTGTTTGCTGCTCATCAGTATCTTAGGGTTGGAAATGAAGCCTGTAAAACTTGAAATAAGTAAGAAAGGTCAAATTTAATTAGATTTTCTAAGGGAGTTCGAAGCGACAAAATGCGTATCTGAGTGGTAAAGGGTTAATATCTCCAGATCATGTTTTTGGAGATTCATTATTCCTATATTAAAGTGGCACAAATGTCTCCCTATAGTAACATAAACAACAGTGTCATACTCATAGGCAGCATGGATTCCCCAGGAGTTTTGGCACTGGAGGGTCGTTGACGTACAGCTGGTGCCTCCGTACCAGGGCTTTCTGCATCTTCAGCCTCGTACTGAAATAAAATGAAAATGACAATGAGCTAAATATGATCTATTTAGATAAGTGACAACTTCCTTTTATTGCCGCGTAATGCCTAAATCAGCCACCTGATGTGTTACAAATTTCAAGCAATAAACTTCGAAAGTAGACCTATTGTATATTTTCAACATATGTGGCTCCAGTAAAATACCTCAGTCATCAATAAAATGAAGGGTGTCTCTATGTCAATATATTAAATTACCGAGTTTCAACTAAAGACACTCAGGCGAGGCAATGATATAAACATTTATATTTCATTTGCACATACTGTATTCATTTTGTTTTAGCTGAAATGTGACGACAAAATGTGTGAAGTTGATCCAATTAATATCATAAATAAAAGCATAATATTATATGTTTAAAGTACTGCCAGATTTAATGCAGGTGTTGTAATGACACACTAAAATACTAAAGCTAACTCAATAGCTAGCTGTCCAGCAATTCTTTATTTGAGCCTGGCTATTGGAAAACTGGTCTTATGCATGTGCATAAAGTGTCATCCCAGAATAGCCTGTGCAGTCCTCAGGGAAGAGACTTCCTTTAAACAAAACAAGGCTTGTCACCGTAGAATGAAATATGCCCCCTTTTTCCACATTTTTGGAATTCTAAACGCAAAACCTAAACGCAAAGTGTGACGGAATTTCAGACGGACAGACGGACGGACAGACGGACTTAAGGGGAAATTGTCGTCCCTGATTATCATGTGTGTACTGGTTCAGAACAAGGTTCATTTGCTCTACCAAAACAGTTGGTTGTCCCAAGAGACCATGAGCCCTATCCCATATCTGGATCAGGCTGATTAATGATAGTTACCTTAATAGCTAGCTGTCGTGCAGGTGAGGACAGTGCTGGTTGTGCAGGTGCTGGTTTTCTACTGGGTGCAGGTAGAGCTAGAACTTCTTCTGAGTGCTTCTAGAACCAGAAAGGTGCAAGTCTATGTAAGGATCACAATTACATGGAGAGGGGTGACCCAGTGTTCCCAGACTCCTTTAATTAAATTGTCATGTATTTGATGTTTATAAATAAAATGGTATGTAATTCACAATTGCATTTACATACATTTTTTTTATTTTATTTTAATATTCAGTTACTCTCTTCAAACTGTTACATGAATATAATAGTGATTCAAGACAAACTTTATGACATAAACAAGTTACTTTTTATAGATTAACAATGTTATTTGTGAAAAAGAAAGGAAACTAATTTGCACCCTTTACCTGACAAACAAAAAACCACAAACATTTTGTGTTCAAAACTTACATATTTTTCTTTGTACTTTTTCTTCACATTGTCAATTAGCATCTGGCACTTGCGTGAAAAGTTGAGACATTTGTCCACCTCAGTTGTGATCACTTGGATATCATCACTTTCAATGATACCTACGCAAAAAAAAGCAAACAAATAGTGAGAACAATTTTGACATGCTGCCAATTTTTAATATAACTCCATACATGTTTTTATATTTGATAATGTGAGACTGATTGAAAATATAAGAGAATCACCATAAAAAATGTTTTACTAGTCCAATATAAACAAGAGAGCCTAAAGGATCTAGATCGCTCAACTGAGACATGTAGAAACTAACCAGTAATGTGTAGATTTTGTAATTTTTGTGGAATAATTAAGTTTGTATCTATTTTTTTTTAAACTTGCTAAGTGTGATCTGAGATGTGTTTTAGAACAAATTAAAGTTTTAACTAAAAAAAAAAAAAAAACAAGGGACAAAATTGTCACAAAACCAGGTTTTCAATAAAAAAAAAGTCTGATAAAGGGAGACAACTGCAACTCAAATTGTGCATTGCTACTGATTGTTCATCACAATAACCCCCCTTGTTTCAAAATCAATCTGTTTTTTGACCGTGTGACCTAGTTTCTGACCCGGCATGACCCATATTCGAACTTGAGCTAGTTATTGTCTAGATACAACTTCTGACCAAGTTTCGTAAAGATCAGATGAAAACTTTTTGAATTCGAGAGCGGACAACGTGCTCAATGTTTTAAACGCACTAAGTGACCCTGTGACCTAGTTTTTAACCCGGCATGTTCCATAATCGAACTTGACCTAGATATTGTCTAGATGCAACTTCTGACCATGTTTCGTAAAGTCGTAAAGATCGGATGAAAACTATTTGAATTGGAGAGCAGACAACATGCTCAATGTTTAAAACGCACTAAGTGACCCTGTGACCTAGTTTTTAACCCGGCATGACCCATATTNAGCCAGACAGAGCTTGAATAGCAAATTTTATTGGGAACTTATAGACTTTACATCATTTTTTACGAATGTCGGGACAGAATCGGACCGACTGTTTGGGATTTTCAATCGGTCTTTCATGACCCCAATCGGTCTAGGACCGACAAAACCGAAAAAATATGATCCCTGCTTGTCACCATAGGATGACATATGCCCCCTTTTTCCACATTTTTGTAAACCGAAACGCAAAGTCTTTTTCCACATTTTTTGAAACCTAAACGCAAAGTGTGACGGAATTTCAGACAGACAGACAGACAGTGCCATCACTATATGCCCACCTTCAGGGGCATAAAAACAAAACAAGTAACCCATAAGGGGGGGGGGGGGAATTTTGACCCCATACTATGTAGCACACCAAATATTAAACACCTGACCCTTGCGGGTTCAGAGAATACAATTTTGAATGTTATTTACTATACAAGTCAAATAATTTGACCCCAGGGGCGTGGCATGTTTTGACCCCATTGATTTGAACAAACAAAGCAAAGGACAACAAACAGCAATTTTTAGTTAGAACTTTATCAAAGTTTCAGCTAAACTACCTTTTTCATGACAATAACCAAAATATACATAACACATAATTTTAATAATAATAAAAATAAGATCACACATATGATCAAGTTGATGATTGAGCCTTGAAATGAGTCTAGTTCTGGGAAAACCGGGCTAAATGCATAAAGTGTTATCCCAGATTAGCCTTTGCAGTCCACAAAAGCTTATCAGGGACCACACTTTCCCCCTAGACTGAATTTTCTTTCAGAAGAGACTATCTTCAAACGAAATTTCCATAAAATCAGAATGTTTTGTCCCTGATGCACAGGCTAATTTGTCACTGATGCAGACAGCACAGGCTTATCTTGGACGACCTTATAAAGACCAGTTTTTCCAGAACGCAGCTCCTAGAAATGAGCCTACCGGTCTCCCTGATCCAGTGAAAGCGGCCCCCACTGCAGTGTGAAAGGTTCCTCAGGCTCTCCGCTGTGCTCGTGATGTTCGCATACCGCCCAGGAATGGCCCCATTGGCGTCGTAGTCGTCCACGTTGAAGAGTATCGTGTGCAGCTTGATGTTGCGTCCACCCGTGCTCTCCTCTATGAAGGCCTGGCACACATTCACATCCTGGTCGGGCACGCCGCTAGTAAACAGGTACACACCCTCCGCGTCTGCAGAGAAAGAACAATTAATAGTTCTAGATATGGTTTCACCTCATAATAATTGTTACATAATTAAGATTTTGATCCGGACCTCTGCTTCTGGAGAGTGAGAAAATACTGTAAATGAATTATATTGTTCGGCATTAAATTTCGTGTTTTTTTCAAAACACTTTTTCCCACGAATAATACTGATATTTCAGTATATATTTTAAGATTAGGTTTGAATTTATGATCTCCGACCATTGTTAAAATGTTTTTTTAGAAACACCCTCCCCCCAAGCAACAAATAAATTTAATATAAAGGTTTGATCTTATTATCCATGATCTTTTTTATTATGATTTGATCATGCTCACTGCATCTGAAGAGAGACAAAATATGGGTCAAGGGCATTGCAACTTAAACCTTTGCATGCTGGGAAATTTGTCGTCTGCTTAAATGTCGTCTGCTGAATTTCTATAATTAACATTTTCTTCGTTGTTTTTTTTCTAAGACCACTATCAGAATAGCAAACAGTTTGGATCGAGATGAGACGCCACAGAATGTGTTTGCAAAGGCCTTCAAAATCCGGTTCCAGCGCTCAAAGGGTTAAGAGAGGCCAACCTATTGACATTTTTAGAGAAGGCTTGGTCAGTGATTATTTTTTCAAAATGAGATTTGGGATGGGATAACAAACAACAAACCTACATAGACTCGTACATTGAAAACAAATATTAGTGATTTATAATTCTTATTCAATGAAGTTATAAAATAATCTCTGGAACAAAGTACATATCAGAAAAGATATGTAGTAATTAACTGTATTTTTGATAATTAACTCAGCAAAAAATATCACGAAACAAAACCTCTGGAACCCACATAATTAACAAAACATATACATAAAATGAAATTCTTGAGCTTTTCTCAAATTGCTATGGATTTGTAGCCCATGTTTGAAGTACGTACTGATGTGGTGTGAGCGTTCCTCCTCATTCTCCACACATTTCCTGAAGGCGTCCAGGAAGTTCCTGCTGCCCCCACACTGCAGGTCCAGCACCCACCTGAAACACAACAACCACACTATAGAATTCACACAGGCTTCAGCCGAAGTACTATTACGCCTTGTTCTGGGAAAACTGGGCTTATTGCATGTGCGTTAAGTGTTGTCCCTGATTTTTCTGTGCACAGGCTTATCTGTCATGACACTTTCCGCCTTAACTGGATTAACATTTAGAACAGACTTCCTTTAAACAAAAAAATTCATACAAGCGGAAAGTGTCGTCCCAGACTCTGGGACGACACTTTTCCCACATGCATGAAGCCCAGTTTTCCCACAATGAAGCTCCATTTTTGATGGCGGATTAATTTTAAAGTGTTTGCCTTACCCACTGCACTCTTACTACATGAATTTGCCACAATCTGTGTAAGCTGTGTGCAAAAACATGGCTTCTTATTTTGGCAATACTCAGTGAACATAAATACAGTATAAACTTGCTTCTGCTGGCCAAATATTGATAGATGCATAATTCTGGACAGATTCGTTTTCCTCAGACAAGCTGTATGACCCAAAATCTCCATCTCCATGTACAATTGCTCACCTCCAGGCCTCCTGCAAGTTTTCTTTTGTTGGTTTGCACATGGTTGGTTTCCATGCAACAGCTATGCTGCCAAATCTGAAATCAGACATGAAACCACTAACAGACATTCAATGAAACATTTAATTGTGTTGTTTTTACTGATAATATAAAACAATGTATATTACACTGAATGATAAACCTTTTTGATTTTGTTAACGTTTGAATATGCTTGAATATGGCTTAATGCCCAAGTGCATAGCATAAGGACTTAAATGTATTTTTTGGCTCTTCTCATTACACAGTTTGAAGAACTTAAGGACGCATTCCACACATTTTAACTCAAATACTACAGTTAAATTGAGTAATTATGTGATTATTTGACTATTAATGTATACCAGATTTGAGTGCTTGAGATTTTAAAAGGTTTAGCATATTGAACATTTGAATATTTACAACTAGCTTGGTAAACTTAATGGGTGACTTTGAAATTTGCAGGCATGTAGTTGGTACATGTAAATTTTTTACATGTACCAACCCTGTCTTATTTTGGACAGCAGTTCAAGCCAAGACTGTGGACAAAACGTTCCAGACACCAAAGAAACTGTACGTTGCCAGTTTCACTCACGCTATTATGTTGAAGTAGTCCTTGTTAGCCATCTGTTGTTCCATGAGAAGTCTAATGGAGTGCTGGATATGTACGAGGTAATTCACGTTGGACACTGACAAGTCCACCAGGATGACGACGCTGAAACCATAACAACAATTTGAGTTGCCTTCTGGGAAAACCGGGCTAAATGCAAGTTCATAAAGTTTGTCCCTGCAGTCTGCACAGGTTAATCAGGGATGACACTTTCCGCTAATATGGAATTTTCTGTTTATAGGAGGTATGTTCAAATAACGAAAATCCAGTGTAAGCGGAAAGTGTTGTCCTTGATTAGTCTAATCTGGGACAACACTTCACGCACATGAATTTAGCCAATTTTCCTAGAACACAACTTAATTATAAAATAACTTTTAACACGGCAATGTTTGTTTTTTACTGTTAAAATTTACCTTATTACATTAATGTAAGTATGAAAAATACTTCATTATAAGGAGGTTTATAACATTTAAAAAAAAGACCAAATATTTTCCTTTGAATGCCATTCAGTGTCATTAGTATCAAAGCAAACAGTACAAATAGCCTACTATGACCTTCAAGAGAAAATATATAACATTTCTTAAAGTTAGTAAATATACTGATATTTATGATATTATACCATCAAAATCAATTATTGAGAATTCTGTTGTAGATTTTTTTTTAAATGTTAGTATCAACTTTTGAACATTGTCTTGTCATTTGTTTCTCACTTCCGTTCACAGACAGTGCCGAAGATGCGCCTGCTGCCAGTGGCGAGCCAATCAATGCGACTCTCGTACACGCTCACGGTGGCCGCCAGGTGCTTCTGGTACTCAAACAGCTGCGTCATGTCCACGTGCACGTTCTTCACCGTCCCATCATGCCACTTGAACTGCACCATGGCTTTCTGTGGACGTTACGATAACAGATTGTAAATACTCAAACTTTCAAATGCAGGTTCTTTAAATGTGATGTTATCATTTAGATTATCTTAATTACAACGAGTATCTCCTTGATCTTTATCAACCTCCTCAACAAAATAATATTTTTCACTTACACTTATCTATATAGTCAACAACGACCGTCATCAGATCATCAACAGTTTTACAATTGTCTTTTCAGATCTAACCCAAAACCTCATTTTTATTGTGACACAATATCAACATCATCATCCTCATCATCATCATCATCAGCAGCAGCAGCAGCAGCAGCAGCAGCCAGAAGGCAGGATGTATGTACCTCGTGGACCTGGGACTGAACTGCCTTCTTGATGACGGGGATGAACTCTTCCTTGTAGGAGTATGCGTTGGGTGCCAGCACTTGATACAGGTCGAGCTGCTTGGCTGAAATAGGCCAGGAACCAGTATATAGATCACATCACTTGAACATGTACAGACTGGGAACCAATATATAGATCACATCGCATGACCCATCAAACTGGCAGGTTCTTGTTGAGTCGTGGGTTCTTTTTGTGTTGTTGGTATAGAGATGGCGTGAAATCTGTTTATAGAACGTTTGCACATGATGCAGATCGTTAACCAAAAAAGTTTTGAGACAGGCACCATTGTTTTGCATATCAAAAATGCGACTAAAACAGGTAAATATTGTTATTTATCAAAACTTGATACTTTCTTTGCAAATATTTTCTCCTTTATGTATTGTTCATATAGTGTTTCTAAGAAACACAAAATCGTCTATTTATGAGTATTTTGCATGTAACATCGTCTGTTGACATTTTTTCACAAGGAAGTTATCCCCCCTGCAATGTCAGTTTTAAGTCTATTTATAGCATGCAAATCTTGAAATTGGGACAGCCAATCAGAACCCACGACTCAACAAGACACATCACTAACAAGATAGTGGTTTTATACTATCAACACAATCTATTATTTTGATGTTTACATTTAAACATTTGGAAACGAGAGATGTGTTTCTCAGAAACACAATGCCCCCTATTGCGCCTCTCTGAAATAAAATGTCTATTTATCATTTGGCAGGTTTAGAAATTATCTCCCTTTAAAGCGGAATTACTTCCCTTGGATTGTGTTTTTTGACCTTTGACCTTGGAGGATGACCTTGACCTTTCACCACTCAAAATGTGTAGCTCCATGAGATGCAAATGCATGCCAAGTATCAAGTTGCTGTCATCAATGATGCAAAAGTTATGACAAAACTTTTACCAAGGTTAAAGTTTTGGGACAGAATGACAGACAGAATGGCAGACAGACAGGCCAAAAACAATATACCCCTTCTTCTACGAAGAAGGGGGCATAACAAGCAACAAATCTTAAAGACCAAAGGTTAATAATCATCTCATATTGATTCATGGTCATATATTTATAAAATATTTGTGATGTAACATCTTTATGAAAATTATACAATGACTCAACAGGAATATAGCATACATACTTAGATATAGGAACCAGTATGTACAGCTCCCTTTATTGAACATTTTGTCAAAATACAATAAGCAATTAACACTGTGAAAGGGTAACAGTGCATGGTATGACCTAGCTACTTGACATTTGTTGATGTATGTACAAATGAATACCTTTCTTAACACCAACTTAATAAAACTGTTTTCAGCAGTCAAGTTGTTAATTTAACTTGTTTAACAAATATTTGTTAAATTTTAAAACCTGTAATTTTCAGTTGAAAGATAGAAAGACAACCTCATTTTCTGTGTACCTTTCAAGCCATGTTGTTTCACCCAGTCCAGTGAGGACTTGGGCTGGAACTTGGGGTCTTCAATCCTCAGTGGCTTATCATGACCTGGTGGGCGGGGCAAAAATCTGGACTGAGGCAACTTCTGAACTTCGGTGGAAATCTAAAATGAACATATAAATGGAACATGTACACAAGATTAATGGTACAACAAAATGGCAGAGATGCAGAAAATGAAACTAACAATGCACTCATATTGCTTATTAAGGGATCCAAAGCATACCTCATTCATTTTGCTAATGAGGGGAAACTTAGCATAATCAATTAATAATGCTAATGAGGCGTAGCATAGCATACCTCCTTGATTATGCTATTATTAGTTATGCTAATGAGTGGGACCAAAGCACACCTACTTATTTTGCTATAATTCATTATACTAACGATTAGGACCAAAGCACACATAACTCATTATGCTAATAAGGAGAAACAAATCATACCTCATTCATTATGCTAATGAGGGCACTTCCCATCATTCCTTGACGCATGTCCTTTATCTTGTTTATGACATCCTGAGCTTTCTGGATCTCTTTCAAAATCGAGCTGATATCTGTGCCCGTGTAAATCTGCTCCTGGAGCATAAAGAAAGAAAGAGTTTTTACTTGTATTTTTATAAAGAGAATTCTTAAGAACAAGTTTTACCATACTTAGTAAAATACTTAATGGTAGAGTCAAGGCAAAAACAAAAAATTCTGCACGTGTTCAAAAGATGAGCAAACATATTAAAAAAAGAACGGAGTGCAATACTGTCCATGGACTTTTTGAATTAATGATAACAAATTATAAATCTAACAATTTTTTCTGGGCATAATGCATGTGCCTAAAGTGTCGTCCCAGATTAGCCTGTGCAGTCCACACAGGCTAATCAGGGACGACACTTTCTGCCTAAATTGGATTTTTGCTAAGAAGAGACAACATTTAAACGAAATATCCCATGAAAGCGGAAATTGGCGTCCCTGATTAGCCTGTGCGGACTGCACAGGCTAATCTGGGATGACAATTTACGCAAATGCATTATGCCCAGTTTTCTCAGAACGCGACACAAATGTTGCCACAGATGTCAATCATAGTCCAATCTTCCATAATATCCAATCATCTCATTTGTATATCATATGTTTAGCTGTTTAACTATTTTATACAAAAAGATCAGGTTTATAATATTTGTATTAATAAATTAATGGCAATACATTTATCTTTCCCAACAACTGGGGGAGGCGGGTTAAACTATATGTGGCAAAACCCAGATCTGTCTTTGCTATGTATTAAAAATAGAAAGACATGCAAATTTAAAAGGATACATGGTTTATTAAATGTGTAAGTAAAATAGACAAAATCCACTGTATGCTATGATGAATATGAAAAGCCCCAATAAAAAGACGGTTGGTTGGATATGAGGATCATTGTTTAGTTAATGTTTCAGATTACTAAAAAAGATCCTTTCCAATACTACAACTGTCACACTAAGTCAGCATATAACGGTACTACTAACATACAGAGTATACCATACTGCTTACAACAACTTAAAGCCAAATATAACATTATTCAGACTTATTACTCACATCCATTAAAGCAGCTATTATCAGTGCTAATTATCTCCAAACAAGAGAGCCAAATGCCCTAGGCACCAACCTGAGATCTCAAGGAACTAAACTGCTCTCAGCAGGTAGTGTTTACTTTACATGTAGACTTATAAAGAACACTGCCTTAGCACGTGGTAGCCATGGTCTTGAACAAAACACAATCATTTTCAAACTCATCCTAGATATCATTAACACAATTGTTAATGTTCTGAGCAATTTTCACGCATGGGTAAAACATATTTTGACTTGTAGAGTGTTCAAATGGTTTACTACATTAAAACTACCAAGCCTCATAGCGCCATGTTATTCAATGGACCAGAACCATATCTCACAGATGTGACTTCTTTCATTTGACCTTATGGCCTAGTTTTTGAACCAATATGACCCATTTGTTAAATTGCTGAGATATTATTGGGACAAATGTGGCGTGTTCTGAGAAAACTGGGCAAAATGCGCACAAGCATTTTGCCCAGTTTTCTCAGAACACGCCACATTTGTCCCAATAATATATCAGGGACGACAATTTCCGCTTTTATGGAATTTTTCGTTTAAATGATGTCTCTACTTAGCGAAAATCCAGTTTAGGCGGAAAGTGTCGTCCCGGATTAGCCTGTGCGGACTGCACAGGCTAATCTGGGATGACACTTTACGCACAAGCATTTTGCCCAGTTTTCTGCCACAAATGTTCTGACCAGGCTTGATGAAGATTGGGCAATGCTTTTCCTCTATAGAGTATTCATAAACTGTAACTTTAAAAAGACCAACTTTTTGATCCCAAATGACCCAAACTCCGCTGAGAGATTATTGAAAAAAAATATTCTGACCAAGTTAAATACAGATTGGGGAAAAAATGTAAGCTTAAGTGTTCACAAGCTTTTTGTTTAACTTTTCCATATGTCCTTGTTTTTGACTCCAAATGACCCTGTTTTAAACTTGGTCGTGATATCGTGGGGACATAGGTTCTGACCAAGTTTCATAAAGATTGGGCAATAAATGTTGCCTCTAGAGTGTTTACAACCTTTCTATTTAATAAGACCTAGTTACCTAGTTTTTGATCCCATTAGACCATCTTATAAACTTGGCCGAGATATTATGATGAAAAATGTTCTGACCACGTTTCATGCTGATTGGGAAATAAATTTGGCCTCTGTAGTGTCCACAAGCTTTTGACCTTTAATATGACCTATTTTTTTTTACCAAATCCAGTTTTTAACTTCGCTGAGATTTCATTTGAACAAATGCTCTGACCAAGTTTCATGAAATTGGGCAATAAATGTGGTATCTAGAGTGTTCACATGTTTTTTCCTTCATTTGACCTAGTGACCAAGTTTTACAGCCAATGTTACCCAATTTAAAATTCTTCAGAGAAATTATTGTGACAAATGTTCTTCACGTTTAATGAAAATTGGACAATGAATGTGGCCTCTAGAGTGTTCACAAGCCTATTTTTTTAATTTGACTTATTTTTAACATCACATGACCTAGTTTCACACTTGGTCAAGATCTAATTGGCACACATTTTCCATTTTCTGACCAAGTCTTTGTCAATATTCAACAAATAAATGTGGCATCAAGTGTGTTCACAAAGCTTTTCCTTTAAATTGATGTAGTGACCTAGTGTCAATCGCCAAGTGACTCAGTTTCAAATTCTGTTGATATTTGTTCTGACCAAAGTTCATGAAGATTGGGCAATAAATTCAGGATCTAGAGTGTTCACAAGAGAAATGTTAACGAAGCACAACCTACAACAAACAACACACAAAAGGTGATCACAAAAGCTCACCATTAACACATTGTGCTCAGGTGAGCTGAAAAATCTACTAGAAATTGAGTAAATGAGAATCTTGGATATCATGTTAATCAATACTTATTTTTTTCTGTTAACAGTATGTTTTGACACTAATGAGATCTAGCCTGTAAATGATTTTTTTAAAAGCAAACAGCAATTCCCTACTAATGACTCTCCAGATACCTTGAGATAATAGGGTCACAAATACTGATAACACATTTACTAAATGGTGAAAGCTTGCTGTTTCCGGCCTTTTCATTAACGAATCAAAATGGAAAACCTGATATAATAAGCTCACATCTTGCTTTAATTAGCAAATGGAAATAATAAAAAAAACAGCAATTTGCCGAATGGATTTGTAAAATAGTGACATCAATAACGCAGACAATTTAGAAATAAAACATATCGTATCATAGAAAATCCTCAACCTTTGATGATTAACAGTAGTATTGGGAAATAACCGTATATTCCTTAGCAAACATGCTGCCGACCACCATGTGTATGTCTATGTATGACAGCATATTTAACCCATTTATGCCTAGCGTCTAGAAAAAAGGCCTTGGCAAACAGCCTAGACCCAGATGAGACGCCGCATCATGCGGCGTCTCATCAGGGTCTGCGCTGTTTGCTTAAAGGAATTTCTGTACGAAATATTCTAAATATAGAAATAAATATACTAGACATCCCTAATTTTGGAAATAAATTGATCCAATTTTGAAGGATGGGAGAGTCCACTAGGCATAAATGGTTAAACAGACTACATCTTAGTTCATAATACAACCTGACTTATGGCTCAATGTAACACTCTCAAAAGTCAAGAAAATAATGATAGATTAATGATAGCTTTTTTTCTGTTGCTTGCCAAACATTGAAACACAAACTTATTTGTCTATATCAAGTCTATTAGTTTACTTAAACATATACTTAAATATATCCAAATGTACTTCCATATTTTCAAAGATTTTTGTTTCAAAAGAAAGTATTGCATTAATTTATTTTTATTTTATTTTTCAATTTGAAAAATAAGAAGAACAAGCGTTTGCAAATATGGTTTAAAAAGGATTCATTACAGAAGGCCCCTTCAGTTTCAAACCACTATCAATTAGATTGCGCATATCCTTTTCTTCACCAGGGTTAAGATTTTTTTGCGGATTTCCGCGGAACCAATTGACCCAGGGGTCATTTCTGAGATTCTTTTAAGTTCGTAAAAGGGGTGGGGTATGACCGATTCTGCGTCACATTTCATAAGCGGTCCAAATATCCAACCTTGAAGCCTCTCCGTATATTTCTTTGAAAGCCATTTATGCTTGCGTAAGAACATTTTGGTAACGAGCTTTGTCATTGGCTGTCGTTTCCCAATCTTCCAATCAAAATCGGTCTTTGAAAATAATTTGTTAATTTAACTGATGACTCTCTTGCAAATAGCATTGTCTAAAGATAGTTGAAAAAAACAAAAACAACTAAATTTCTGTGATTGACAAATCAGCGAAAAACATGTTAAAATGCGCACTACTTCAAACAACCATGGATATATCAGAAAGCAATTCCATTTTCCGAATGGTTAAACATTGACTGTCCTGGTAAGGCAAGTTACTTGTTCAAAAATTGTATCCCACGGTAAAGTGTTGTCAATTTAAGTTCACTTAAAGAAACTGTTAAAATGCTGACAATATTGCGAAAGCAAAACCATTGAGCATAAAATAAAAATCTGTGTAAAGTTAACCCTTTCCCACTCAGAATCAAAGTGAAAATGGCTTTTGCAACCAGCATTAAACCAGAACAGCCTGCCAGTAACCTGCAGTCTGTTCAGGTTTTATGCTGTATGCTGCTCATCAGAATCTTTAGTATGGAAATGAAGCCTTTGAAATTTGAATCTAGTAAGAAAGGTATTTAATTTATTTTCTAATGGACTTCAAATGGGTCAAAATGCGTTTGTGAGAGGTAAAGGGTTAAAAAAAAGTTGTTAGAAATAAATCTTATATAAAGTTGAATTAAGTGTTTATTTCTATGTCTGTTGAAAGAGGTTTGTCACTCCGTAATGCGCATGGGTTTGTCCAAAATCAGTCAACAGAAGTTTCCTCCCCTCGAACTTTACTTCAATCACACCCCTCAAATGCATATACAGTGCAGCTGTACAAATATCATAAACATGGTTTAGGTAAATAAGTCAGGATAAGCGCTAATTGTAAACACCTTTCATGCCCTAGTGTGTATATTGTGTTTTTCTGGGTTGTTGTATTTTACGCAGCTGATCAAACAATAAATTAAATTAGAGGATTATGACATGTGATCAATACATGTTTGAAATAGTACGGGCTTCCGCTGCCCTTTGCAAAATTTGCCCAATTCGCCAATTGCAAAAATTTCACAATTTCCGGCGATTAAAATAATTGTTTGGCAAAATGCATGGCGAACATTTTTTTCTGTATATGTTTTACTGCCGTCCCAGATTAAAAACTCTTTAACTCTTTAAACTGTTGAATGTCCACTATAAGTGTCTGCGCTTTTATTTGAGAGAAATAAAACATATTGATTTGTATGTGCTTACTTGTGACACATTATTTTCTGATATACTGTTAACCAGCTGTAGAGTTTGTAGAGTTTGTATTTCAAATATAAACCATACAAACCCATATCCTTGCTTATTAATAAAAAAACACAAAGTAAAACATCTTTTCAATCCGTGTCGAATTTGTGCCGATAAAGGTAAGATTGTCTTCAGTTTGGTCATAATTGTAACAGAATTGGACATTGGCTTCGTCCCTTAAAATACATCTGCAATGACCAGTGAACTGTCACTTAACCCTTTGCATGCTGGGAAATTTGTCGTCTGCTAAAATGTTGTCTGCTGAATTTCAAAAATTAGCGTTTTCTTCGTTTTTTTTTTCAAAGAATACTATCAGAATAGCAAACAGTTTGGATCCTGATGAGACGCCACGTTCTGTGGCGTCTCATCTGGATCCAAACTGTTTGCAAAGGCCTTCAAAATCCGGTTCCAGCGCTCAAAGGGTTAAAGTGGAATATGCATTATTTGTCGTCCTAGCTAATTCATTGTA
>VMBQ01000361.1:19959-105094 GCA_007657795.1 Dreissena rostriformis | reverse complement strand
TACAAATTTAACTTGTTTTAATTAGTGTTATATATAAGTCATGATGAATGTGAGTAGACTGACATTGTGTTTGTGTAAAAAATGTTCTTAAAAAAAAAAAAAAAAAAAAAAAAAAAAATCTGATAAATATTAATGATTTTGCAGTAGCTTTTGACCTCACGTATCACAATTGAGAACTCGGCCGAGATATCATAAAGACAAATGTTTTGACAAAATTTCATTCAGATTGGGCAATAAATGTGGGTTCTAGAATGTTCAAAAGGTTATGTTGATGATGCACGACAGACGGCACACAACAAATAAAAGATGATAACAAAAACACAACATGAGCATGGTGTGCTTACCAGAGCAAATAAAAAGAGCTTTCCAAAGAGAGTGCACTTGATTATTCTTTTGTTTTGGTAGACTTATGTACATTTTTGGTCAGTCTTTTGATATAATGACTGCAAAGGCATTTTAAAGTTGAATATCTGTAGTAGTTTAATAGTATATGTAAAATTAAAGCTGTCAATTTAGAAATTAAAACAAGAAATGTCACAATGTCAAAAAACTTAGTAGATTTTTACATTTTTTAGCAATTAATTTAGTTATTTTAATGATCTTAATTTAATGACCTGAAATGGGAAGTACACAAGGGGGAATAATCATACTAAAAAGCTGTTCACAGTAATAGGTCTTATTCAATCATGTTCATTTCAACCCTGACCACTTATGTAATGTTAAATTTCAATATATGTGGTGGTTACAGATATATAAATTAGTAAGTGTTATCCCCAATTTTATCAGAACAAAAGGGGCATAATTATGCTAAATTGCAGGTGAAAGTTATGGAACTTGGTCAGTGACCTCACACAATGTGTGCAAATTTAAATGAATATCTGTAGTAGAAACAGTGATATGAAAGTATTGCATGTTAACTTTAACCAGATCATGACACAGACATTGACATTTGGGTGAGTAGTATAGCAAGGTGAATAGTCCTGCTTAAAATGACAGACATTTAACCTCTGGGACAAAGTTGCACATAAACCAAATATCATTTCACTTTATGAGAAAATCAAGTTTCATGTACTTTTCAAGTAATTGAAGTATATAGTGTTATTATATGGTTGGTAACAGTCACCTGACATTTGACATCTGAAGATTTTAAAGGTCATGTAAAATTCACTTCACGTGTATAGAAATTCATAATAATATGTTTTTTTTCTTTTCGAGTATTTCAGTTCTGCAAACAAAATGGACAGACAGACCGACCGACCGACCGACCGACCGAGTGACCNGTTCAGACAGCATTCCAGGCAGTTGTTGTCTTGAGTTGGAAATCATTTATTTGTCTTAATGGAACCATTTGGATAAGAACAATTATTGGAAAAACACAAGATCATGAGTTCAAGAGATAATAATAGATTTCTCATGTTTATCAACCACTAAATACATCAAATTGGAGTTCTTGTGAGCAGCATTAGTCTCATTTGTTCAGAAGCAACACACCAGAACGACAAAGAGTGGTGTATTGGTTGATAAACAAAGGTAATACAAACATTACAATTTTAATAGGGTCAGACAAAATATTTTTTGCAATTGAAAGGAGAATTATTCTTTACTTAGTAACTTGGAAGCCCAGATTCTTTGTGCACTGTGAATGAGTTGTTTTAATGATGATAATTTGATCTTTTATCACAGGGCAATGTCGGCTTATCATGGAACAATGAAATTGGGCAGCGCTCTGTAAAAAGGGAGTTTAATGCATGTGCGTAAAGTGTCGTTCCAGATTAGCCTGTGCAGTCCCCACAGGCTAATCAGGGACGACACATTACGCTTTTATTGCATTTTTTGTTAAAAGTAAGACTCTTCTTGAAGAAAATCCTGTTTAAGCGGAAAGTGTCGTCCCACAATCCGCACAGGCTTATCTGGGAACACAATTTATGCACATGCATTAAACCCCATATTCCCAGAGCGCGGTCAAATTTCAAAAGCTGTGTGAGCACTAATCTGAGTGGGTACATACGTTGGTGAGCTGGTTACTGCAGTCATAGGCCACACAGTGAAGGGGGATTGACCGGCCCACTCCCATCTGGTAGATGTAGTCACACAGAATGTCCGAGGCCTGGTCTGGACTGAAAACACATACACATAGAAATATTTTGTTGTCAATACATGTGTACTTATGGATAAATATTATTCAACAGATCTGAAAATCACAGAATCATACAACCATTATAAACAAACAGAAGAAATTCCAAATTAGGTAGATTGTATACAAAATAATATGTGTATGTGAGTATTTATTAATGATAAATTACCCACATCATGCGAAAATGGATCTTATGCCATATGAGGCCAGCCTAGCTCCAGACCAGCCTGAGAAGTTGCGCAGTATGGTCAGGAGCTAGTCTGTCCACTTTAAAGTCATGCAAGGTTCCGTGGTCTCATTAACTGACAGCAAAGCTACTGACCAGACTGTGAAAATGCAGTTGACTATCTTCTAGTTTCAAACATGTAAAAGGTAGGACATGCAATGGCCAGAGAGAAATGTTAAGCATTTCAGAAATTAGGTTAAGGTTTTCTGACGGTCAAGATCTCTGCATATCGAGGGCTGAACGGAAAACTGCAGTATCTCCTTCTTTATTTAATATGAGTTACAACAGTCTTCCGTTCACCCCTCGATATATAGATCTAACTTCCATGCTACTCACACACTGCCCAGCACTAGCATGATGGAGTCGATGTCCTTCAGTTTATATATATGCTTCATGGCCTTCAATAGATTACAGCCCCCTGTTGGCTTCAGCCTCATTACCCACTCCTTGGCTTCCTCAATGCTGAAACAACAGCAAAAAATTAATATTAGCCTTGCTCTGTGTCAATGGGGCTTAATGTATGTGTGTTAAAGTGCTGGCTTAGATTAGCCTAAGCAATCCGCACAGGCTAATATGACACAACACTTTGCGCCTAAACTGGATTTTTGCTAAAATGAAAAATACAATAAAAGGGATAGTTTCATCCCTGATTAGCCTGTTCCGACTGCACATGCTTATCTGGGACGACAATTTATGCATATGCATTGAGAACCACTTTACCACAGCGAGGCTCATATTCAGTTAACCCTTTGCATGCTGGGAAATTTGTCTTCTGCTAAAATGCTGTCTGCTAAATTTCTAAAATAAGCATTTTCTTTGATTGTTTTCAAAGAATACTATCAGAATAGAAAACAGTTTGGATCCTGATGAGACGCCACGTTCTGTGGCGTCTCATCTGGATCCAAACTGTTTGCAAAGGCCTTCAAAATCCGGTTCCAGCGCTCAAAGGGTTAAAGTCATGCAAGGTTCCGTGGTCTCATTAACTGACAGCAAATCTACTGACCAGACTGTGAAAATGCAGTTGACTATCTTCTAGTTTCAAACATGTAAAAGCTAGGACATGCAACGGCGAGAGAGAAATGTTAAGCATTTCAGAAATTAGGTTAAGGTTTTCTGACGGTCAAGATCTCTGCGTATATAGATCTAACTGCCCTGCTACTCACACGCTGCCCAGCACTAGCATGATGGAGTCGATATCCTTCAGTTTATATATATGCTTCATGGCCTTCAATAGATTACAGCCCCCTGTTGGCTTCAGCCTCATTACCCACTCCTTGGCTTCCTCAATGCTGAAACAACAGCAAATAATTAATATGAGCCTTGCTCTGTGTCAATGGGGCTTAATGTATGTGTGTTAAAGTGTTGGCTTAGATTAGCCTAAGCAATCCGCACAGGCTCATCTGACACAACACTTTGCGCCTAAACTGGATTTTTGCTAAAATGAATAATACAATAAAAGGGATTGTTTCATCCCTGATTAGCCTGTTCCGACTGCACATGCTTATCTGGGACGACAATTTATGCATATGCATTGAGAACCATTTAACCACAGGAGGCTCATATTCAGTTAAATGTCATAAGATGTTTAGGTATTGCAGTCTCGAGAAACCTTTTATTTTTTATAGTTTCAATCTGGTCTCATTTTATTCACATTTACATTATGTATAATAGTAAAATAAATGTCTATATACTAGTTAAGTCGATGTAAAAAATTGGATTAACATGCCTGCTTTACTTACATTCGAATATTGACATCTCTGACCACGGGCCAAAGGGGGTCAATGTCAGAGCCAAAGGACATCAGGTACAGACCCTTCTTACTTGGTAGCTGCTCATCTATCATGTGCTACAATATGACCGCATCCCATTAGTGCAATAAAATAGCACAATTAACACATTTGGGATTATAGACAAGACACTATATTAAGGCTTGTACAAAGTACATCATCTCAATACATCGATATATCATATACATATTGTCACATTGTAAGTTATAACATGTAGACAATTTAATATAATAATAGATATTTATGTACATAAAAGACAATATTGTTTGTTACTATGAATAATTTTGGTGACATATTGATCTGAATTCTAAGAGGAAGAACTGATAATCTAACAATATTTAAAAACAAGCATTGGATAGATTGAGTAAGCATAAGCTAGTCTGATTAAATCTAAGGATGTTGGGCATAAGCTGATGTAACATATCAAATTATTTGTTCTTCAGGTTATACTTGTATTGTTCTTCAATTAATTGTAACAATTATAAAACAATTTTTGTACCATATACATTAAGATTAACATTTCCCTGGCAAACAATGTGACCCGAATATTTTGAGGAAAGATTTAAAATGCTCAGTTTTCAAAAGTGCACCTGTTTCTATACACTGAAATTAGTAGTCCTTACAATCAATGACTCTTGAAATGCAGTCAATCTTCCAAACCCGGTGTTGGCATCGGATGTGTCGACGCAGACTACACACCTCTCTCCCTTCGCATTACCAAATATCTGTTATGAGAAAAGAGGAATTCATCTTAAGCCATGGAATTAGAAGACTTCTCTAAACAAAAAATTAACAATGAACAGTTTCAATCTTTCCCTAGCTAGAGCGTTAACAATAGTTGGATTCAAACATGTCAAGCTTAAACACATTCTCTTTTGTGTATCATCAAAGCTATTACACATGGTATCAAATTTCATTATACCTCAAGTAACCACTCTCTGGATTTTGTCCAAAGAAAACAAGTAATGTCACAGGGAAACATTTTGTATTATTACTCTTCACATTATAATTTCTCTACACAATGCATATAAAAATTATGCAATGGCAAATGTCTCCCACTAATGCTATGTCATCCTCGCATTGGGCTAAGAACAGAACAAAGAAAAACTAGAATTGAACAAAATGTGCAACTTAAAATTTGCTATGCAGCGTTTGAGAATATCTTTCTGACAACTTCCTATATAGAAGTGAAACAAATCTCCAACAAACATTCAAATTGTACATACCCTTTTGCTGCCAGTTAAGAGCCACTTAATTCGTTTTGTGTAGGTTTCAATTCCACTGCAACAGAAAACAAAAGAGATAATGTTTTTTCAAATCACCAAAGAAACAGTTTTGTTAATGAAATAAAGAATTGAGCTGTTGATGAACAGGTTATCACAAAGCCTCAATTTGAATCTGATAAAAATATTAAAAAAAACATATAATTTTCTAGTCAAAATTCCATGTAATAAATTCAGTGGTTCTAAGAGATAATTAAACATTTAAACAAGAGCACCGTTGAGCGGATGCAAACGCTCGGCTGTGGGTGCTTGGATTTTGTTTTTTTGACCTTTGANTGCATGCCAAATATCAAGTTGCTATCTGCAATAATGCAAAAGTTATGGCCAATGTTAAAGTTTTCAGACGCCGCCGACTACGACAACAACGTCGCGGCAGACGAGAGGGCTATGACAAAACCTCGGGTTTTCTTCGAAACAGCCGAGCTAATGAGTTGTTTTCAAAATAGAAATGTTAAAGTTTTCAACGTGTATCTATAGACATTAGTCCACAGGTAAGTAATGAAACCTACCATTTACAAATTACTACAGGAAACAAATGATAGTTATATCATTAAAAAAAAAACTTTGACAAATCAATCATTTAAGTTATAAATAAAATTATAAACAAAATACAAAATCTGTAAAGTAACTGTGAAAAGAACTTACCTAAGATACTTGTATGCCAAAAAGTATCATTGTGTGCTTGGCTTGACCATAAAATGTCATTTTGATTATGCTTCAATTGTATGGTTTGATATATAAAATTTCAATATATCTTTTGGTAGGTTTAGAAATTATCTCCCTTTTTAAAGCTTATTACTTTCCTTGATTTTGTTTTTTGACCTTTGACCTTGAAGGATGACCTTGACCTTAAACTTTTACCACTCAAAATGTGCAGCTTCATGAGATACACATGCATACCAAATTGCTATCTTCAATATTGCAAAAGTTATGACCTACGTTAAAGTTTTCGGACGGACACACAAACGGATGGACAGTTCAACTGCTATATGCCACCCTGCCGGGGGCATAACAAGTTGTTTTTAACAAAAATCTCTTGAAATGAATTTAATAAAAAATAAAATCCAAATAAACAAAAGATATTGAACAAATTAACATACAGGTTTAGTTTGTATTCAAATTCNGACCATCATAATCAGTTTGAAAACTATGGCAAATAATATTTTTATCAGTAATAATAGTACATACACCACATGACTTATTTCCATTTGAAAAACTCCAAATATATTTATAATCTTTGGAGATAAAATTTTCTACATCTTTGGCTTTGGAGTAAATGTCTATATGTGTTTCCTGTATACATAAAATGGCAGGCTTATATTGCAAAATGTAATCTTTAATATACTGCTGTTTTTTTCTGGATCTAAATCCATTTATGTTAATACTATGTATTATTAAAGACATTCTTGTAAGTTTTGAAATAATCTAAAAAATTACTTGCACAATGAACGACACCAACGTTTTAAAAACGTTAGTTATTTTTAGAACACTATCCATTACACCGAAACATGCAGGACAGACATTACATGAGCAAGAAATAATCGAGGAAAGTGCATGTACAATTAAAGATGGCTGCGCCCACAAAATAAACGTTATCGGGCATTTAATTCTATTGGAGCAGTGAAAATAAACCTTAGCATACAGATAGAAGTATATCGATAAAGATTTAAAGCGAACATTTAGACTACGTGCAAATAAGCACTCGATAGCAAAATACAAGTGGGGCGAGATACACGAGCATTGGCAGCTAAGTAATAAAGCAGACGAAATATATTTGATAGATAAATCTAGACCGTAAAACAACATAATCTGAAACTGGTTTAAACGAAATGTGTACGAGAAAGACATGTTTATAGAAGGGGAGATAATCCCACACATATTAACAAATGTGTACACAAAAAGGCTGGATAGAACTGAAACATGTTCAAACATGTATATATTCATGTAGAGTTTTACAATGTTAAAACATTTTATGGGAAAAGTGCAATATAATATATATATATTTACATAAATGTATTTATGTTTACAGATTTTTAAACCTTTAACAATTATGGGAATAGTGCAATTAACTATATGAATAACTACATAGATGTAGAAAAAGGAATAAGCAATTTCGAAGTCCATAAAGCATGCGGTTTGTTTCCAGGCCATTTTTAATATAAAGAAATCCGTTGTGCAACAATCAAGTCCATTTATGAGTCCAATCAATACAAACACTACATTCTATGGGGGGACTGAGCCGCCAACATACCATCATAGATGGAGTCTTGAGATAGCATTTCAGACGTATCTATCCCCCCACTCTCAACCTGTTCGACCCCACTAACTACCCTGTTACGGGGCATTGGGGTAAATTCCTCCTCTGTCTCTAATTTCCGTTTTGCAGTACCCTCACTTACTTCCATTTCCTTGGTCCCAACCACTGGCATTTCTGTAGTGACTGGAGACGGCGTCTGATCACCGGGAGGAGATGTAGCAGGGGCCGCGTCCTGCGTCTCGGGGGCCTTCTTCGCCTTCTTCCCCTTCCGGACCACATCCGTCCACGTCGATAAAGAACCTGTACCCTCAACAGGCTTCGCCACCTCCGAGGCCTGTCTTCCAACTGAAAGAGAGACTGTCGGCCTGTTGACCCTGCCGGGACAGTCCCTCCCCACGTGCCCGAGCTGCATGCATTTCAAGCACAAGGGAGGCCGTCCCCGCATTGTCAACAGGGCCTTGTTGCCACATTCAAAATTAACCACATGTGGTATTTTGTTCTTTGATTGCTGCNCCGGAAATGATCAGTCCGGGCCGGCAAAGGATGCATGATTATAGGACCCCCTGGCCGGCAATAAATTATAATTTTTGAAAGGACTGAGGTTCATGAAATCGTTATTTTAAAATTTCAAATTTAAATAAAATTCTATGACATGATGTTTTTCCTTATACGTATTTGTTCTTGAATATTTGGTGTACTTTGAATGCCTTATTGATATGTTTTTTAACTTTCTTTATATAAACGTACATGCTATTGTTACTTTAAAATTTCAAATAAAAATAAAATTCTATGACATGATGTTTTTCCTTCTATTTGTGCATGATTACAGTATCGTTCATAGAATTAGCCGACAGCGATACAATTATTCGATAGCAAAGTTAATAAACAGCCTCGTATTCAACAAACGGATATAACTTACAAAGCAAAGTTAACACAGAACAAGTTTCACTCTTTTCTGATATATTTCGCCTTAATAGGCGTTTTCAAGGATTGTTTTTACAATTAAGCTACATTTTCTTTCTATTTCTCAACAAAACAATTGTATATTCAATTGTATTTCTGTGTCAAATTGTATTAAATATTCCTTCTGGATACGAAACTGAGTAATAGCAGTTAAATCAATCAAACCGTTTTATGCAAATAATCGATTGAATGGATTTACGAATATTCGAATACCGATATAGGTATTCGATGCCATCCCTAGTAGAAATCCGTCTTTTTCACGCTTTAAAACTTAAAAATAATCGCGTTTGTCGAAATGGACATATAGGTCTAGAAATCCTACTTTCGGTTTTAAAAGGGGTACCGTTTGAAAAATAATAAATTACTTGCTAACTAGGCTATAGATTTAATTTTACCTATGCAAATTAGAATATATCTGGTGGTTACAGGGTAGAAATCCGTCGCGTTTGTCGAAATGGACGTATACGTAAAGAAATCCTACTTTCCGTTTTAAAAGCGGTACCGTTTGAAAAATAACAAATTACTTGCTTACAAGGCTATAGATTTAATGACAATTTTGCACACTTTCAAATTTCATCTATATGTATTGATTAACATGTACTTAAGTTCAAGGTGTGTGGCTTTAAGGAATAAGATTGAGAACACAAAATCCAATGCAATTAAACGCAAACTTCAGAACTGTGTTTAATAATTCCTAAATCTATTTTGGAATGTAGATTGTCATAACATTATTTAATTTTGAATGTGCCACCGACACTAGGAATTTCTCAAGCATAATATGAGTAATAAGACTTCCTTCCAACAAAATTTACCATAACAGCGGAAGGTGTTGTCCCTGATTAGCCTGTGCAGACTGCACAGGCTAATCTGGGACAACACTTTACGCTTATGCACGAAGCAAAGTTATCCCAGCATCCCGGTCATATTAATACCTGCCAACTTTGCCTCTGTCAACGAGATTTTTCAGCTCCAGGTTCATGTACTCGAGGCTGTGCAGTTTGAGCCATTCTTCAGAAGACTGGTGCTCGGCATTCACCGCTGCTTCAATGTCAGCAAAGCGCTGCAAAGTATTGCAATAAACGATTACGGTACAAATGAGCCTCTCTCTAGCAAAACAGGGCTTAATGCATGTGCGTAAAGTGTCATTCCAGATTAGCCTGTTCAGTCTGCACAAGCTAATCAGGGACAACACTTTCCCCTTGTATGGTAGTTTTGGTTGAAAGGCAGTCTCTCCTTAGAAAAATCCAGTTCAGACAGAAAGTGTCGTCCCTGATTGACCTTTGTGGACTTCACAGGCTTATCTGGGAAGACACTTGACACACATGCATTAACCCCAGCTTTCCCTTAACAATGCTAATATTTATATGGAACCAAGTGCATTTGGGAACTATTGCTGTTTTTTACAGCTTCGTCAAGTTTCAAAATGAAAACTGTTAACAACATATTACTGATGTTTGCAAGAAGAAAAATTATGATGAACAATTCTTTTCTGGTTTTATACAATGAACAATATATGTCTCAGTTCAAAGCAGTCATTCAGGGTAAACCTTGGATTGCACTATATGACCAGAAAATAATGTACACACAACATTTTGTATTTCCAATTATACGGATGAATCTAAACTTAAGAACAGAGGCCTAAAATAAATCTGTGTTTTAAAGGTGTCATTATGCAATTATTTTTTTTCAACATGAGTATTCTTAAAATATCTATCATTCTTTTCAGCTCCAGACTGAATGTTGATTCTCTCCAATTAATATTGCACTGAGATTATTGACTTTAAAGTCTGTCTCAGTCAACCACAGTACAATCAAACACAAACAAAGATTCACAGGCTGAATCAAGCTGACATGTACTGCCAACAGTAAAGTTATTATTAAAAGATACTTCCTTGGAACATAAAATACCATTTAAAGAGGATAGTTTCATTTCCAATCAACAATAACTGAATTGTACAGTTTGCAAGTGCAACTAGCCTTGTTTTCAGATTACAAGCTTCACATCATACCAAACTAGATTTCTTGTAATACAGATTAGCACAGTCTACATTTAAGGTGTCAGTAATGAAAATTGTGACGCCAATTTTGAAAATTTGTCTCCATTTGTAACAGTGGAGATCGGCAGCAAAACACCTGCTGACATGGGTCAGCTAGGCTAACACCTCTACCTGAAGATCGTGTGTTTGGTTCACATGTGTCACTGTCAATGCACTCGGGGGCTTGGCATTCTCCGTGTAGACATCATGCCATTCCTCCATATCGTCTGTGTCGCTGCAAATGAACAGAAAAGTTAACAGTCCTTAGTGTTATTCCCATCCCAAGACAGTGTGAAGGTGTTTGACAGTTTTGAAAGTTAAATTTTGGAGAGAAACTCAATCATAATATAAGTGGGTTCTTAATCTGAAGGCCTTTAAAATGTTAGTCTTACTGTTATTTCATTTGTCAAAATATTTAATTATATTTGTATTTCTCCACAAGTATAACGGTAGTGTATATACTGTTTATGTACAATTATAAATACCAGACAGATGTAGATTTGCAGATGAGAGCGTGTATAAGATTGATTTCTAAGATTTCTACGATATATGAAACTTTTTAAAAGCAATAATATGAACCTCCTCCACATGTACATTATAAGAAATAATGAGAAAAAAAAACTATCATGAATCATGTTTATATTTATTTATCCGGGAAAAGTATTGTTTGCTAGTGTATTGCTATTTTGTTAGATATATTGTCTTCACCATAGGAAATTCTTACTGATAAGTTATTGAACTAACCGAAATATACAGCATCAATTAGGCTTATTTTAATGTCAGAATTTTCTTTTTCTTTTCAATTTTCACACCAGTATACCACAATAACCTACTCAAGAAGATCTTCGACATCACTATCATCGCTGCTGCTGCTACTGCTGGGATCATCCTTATGCTTGTCCTTGTTCTCTTCAAAGTCTTGCTTTTCCCGTTCGCTATCCCCTCTCTCTCCACTGTCCGGCCTTTTAACCTGCGGTGACTTGCGTCCGTTAAATACAGGAGACTTACGGCCTTTCTCCCTAAAAGATAATAAGAAATAAAATACTTAACATTTAGGTAAAAAATGCATTCGTCTGATTTAAAAAAAACAACAACAACAAAAGTAATTGTAAAGGGGCCACAGTGATATTTGAATAGCAAAGAAGTGAAATTTATGTGTTCTTTGTTTATGAGCAGTGAACAGAAAACTATTAATGGCACTGAGTGAACTGGACTCCAGTGTCTTACTGTGGTAAGCTGTCAAAATAGAATTCCAGCACAAGATATTGTATGATTATGTCAATATATTAACTTATCAGGCCCTCTTTTACTGTGTTGTCTTAACATATATATATATAATTTATTATTAAATTTTTGTACATAGAAATTGTAACTAGCCATTAGTATTGTCTAGGGTGAAAACAACATGAGCATGGTTAAAGAACAATGAGCATTTTTGTAGATTAAATAAGTGTGTCGAATACTAAAGCCAAATGGGGACACTTGCCTAGTCATTTAACTTAAAACTGCTAGCCCAGTGGTGAGAATATTTGAAGTACATTAAAAGTCAATTGCTATGCAACGAAAGTAAATTGTGGTTTTGATGTTTATTGACATGTTATTTTTAACACCAAACTCTTGTTCCGTCTTTTTAATTGTAATGGCCTTTAACACATTTAAAGTACTGGTAGTTTTTTTCAAGTTGCACAACTTTTGACAATAATCAGCCTTGTCTAGGTCACACGATAGTCTGAATAATTGAACTTTGACCTTTGTCAATTTCTGATATGAATCATGATGGTCCCTTTGAGTACAAAGGTGAATGACTGAATAAGGGGAAAGGGAGAAAAACAAGTCTAAAATGCACAAAAATACAAAAAAAGATAAATATCGTAAATGTTTGAATGATGTATTTTTACACCACCCTGTGATATATCTATGAGGTTTTTTACTTTGAATTTATAAAAACACACTATAATGCTCTGACAGCCAACAAATTTGAAAATTAAAGATATACATGTGATGGGGTTTCCCTGAGAGAATCCTGTATTGCCTGTGACATAGTGTAGATGATGGATTATTATACCGTTCATACGACATAGCAAAAACAATGGAACTTCACACACCCATTTAATTCAATCAGAAAAAAACAATAACATTCTTTCATGTAAGGCGCCGAGTAATATATTATTACCGGGTTATTTGAAAACAACATTGATAAATATTGATAATTTGATTATTTTTCTGCTGTTACAGGTTTAACTGGTAATAATTTAATCTGATAGAATTATCGTTCAGCTTACTGCCTTACATTACTTTAGCTTGTTTATGTTGAAACATCATTTTAAGTTAGATTTTTAGTTTGAATTTAGACATTACCCTATAATCGGGTGTAAATCGTCTTATTATTTAGGCGTGGACATATGACAAGTTATGTGACTTTGTTGATGTTGTTGTTTTGCTTGCTGGTTGTTTCGATAATTGGTGACAATCTTGGTTTTAAAGTATTTGGTGGAATATTTCACTTAATAAACTTGCAGATGAGTTATTTAATGAGTATCGAATTATGTTCAATTTGATGTGTGTTATTTTAATCACTTATCAAATAAACTTAAGTTAAGGTGTTAGATAAATAGTTCGTCCACCATTAGTCATTACATTTACAGATAAATTAACAATTCAACAAAAAAGGCTTATATTACAACTATTATAACAAAATGTGAACGCAGCAATACCCAGGGGCTTCTTCATCAATGCCACCAAGGAAAGAAGGTTTGGACCTTCTTCGACCTGACCCAAATATATCCATTATATTGTCGTTTTATCTTGAAATTTAGTTCATTTTCAGAATGTTGACACTGTTGCCAACTTCACGAAGCATATGAAACATTCAGCACGATTGGTTTATTCCGTCAAAGTATTTGTCATACGTTTACTGATTGGTTAGTTTCTTAATTAGGACACCTACCAACAAATCAGCATGTTGTAACAAAAGCAAAATGAGTGCTGCAGGTTACAAAGCACTATATACGGAATATTGGTTTCTTAAAATGGGGGAGTGGGGGGGGGGATGTATGCTTTCACAAGAAACCAGACACATTCAATTTTAATCTCTTTAAGGACGGACGAGGCAGTTTATTTTAAATTTTGTGTACTCTTTAACTCCTGTTAATTGCATGTATATAATTTCAGTTCATTCTGTATATTACCAGGGATGTATAATACCTATAATCTATTATACATCCCTGATATAACGATTGAAAAAAACACACCAAAACATGCAGAAGTATGAAACAATCGTCCAAGATTGATAGCCTATTCATTCGTTGTGTATTGTATTTGTTTATAAATGAAGATTTAGATCGCAAAATTAATGAGTGCATTATTCAACGTGGCATTCCGTAGATCATCATTAACTTGTAGTAGTAGTTGTTGAAGTAGGAAGAAAAGTAGTTGTAGTAGTAGTCGTATTGTTACAGGCTTACTATTTTTCTTTCTCTAACCACCTGTTAACCCAGGTTTAACTACACTAGTAGCTTAATAAAAAAAAAAAAAAAAATGCCATTATACGCAGTTTATTTGGAAGTACACGTCAAATACTAAACACTAGAACACACACCAACAGACTACATGTTTTAACTGACTGATTGGATAATAGAACTGAATAAATATTAAAATACACTAATAGACCAGGATGGTTTTAACTGAATTTTTAGAATAATAAAACTGACTAAATATTATAATTTAAACCACTAAAATAAAATAGGTCTTACTTACTTTTCCTCGTTCTTTTTTTTGCATTTTTATAATGGTTTATTCAATATACGATAGACATACAGTCCATGAGTACAATGTTCAAAAACATAGTAACATATATAAAGGCATTACATGTGATCATTGTTAAATTTCATAAGTTGTTAAATTAAAAGTATACATACATGAAAAAGGTCTAGGACAATTCGATGACAGCCTTAAGAATCTATTTAACACTGTTATAGTTATAATATAAAACAACAAGGACGAATCTACAAGAGAGCGAGAAGTCAAGTTTGAGTAAAACATTACACACACTTAATCATAATAATATTTTGTATACTGTTTCTTTGAATAAATGCATGATTTACAAACATGGCTTAGTTTCTGTTGGTACTTGTATTATCAGATTGCATTCAACCGAAACAAAAATGTCTATCATGTTTGGTCTTTTCCAGTTATATACAATGTTCCAATATCATCATATAAGGAACATTCTAATAAAAATGATATTACTACAACAGAAGAACGAAAAACGCGAACATAGGTGCCTAGCTGCTACCAAGGTAAATATATTGACACACCACTGCATATCCTGAATTTACAGGACTTCAGTAATAAGTCTATAGAATCATTGAATGTTCAACTGCACGAAAATATTTTTTTTCTTCATAAAATGTATTCAATCATAACCTGGGGTGTAGAAAGCCCCAGGTACCCGATGAAAGAATTTAAATGAATACACAATAAGGTGACAATTTAAAAAAGATGCAATTATTTAACATGTTGAAATTGAAAAACTCAAAATACTAAACAGTCTTTCATACTGCGTATGCACGCTATAAGTGCAATTATTGTATATTGTATATAACAGTCTTTCACTACGTCTGCACGCTTAAAGTGTAATTATTTTATATAACAGTCTTTCACTGCGTCTGCACACATGTTCACCTTTTATATTTCATATTTGGAAAAATATTGTAAGCAAATAAATCCAATAGTTTAACAAATAATAAGTCACATCCTTAAATGCAGTGGGTCTGAATTAGTAATATAATACAGAGAAGTTTTAAACTTTTTTTGTTATTAATTAAAATAAAAGACTAGTCACACCCCCTAAGTGATTACAAAAGATAAGAAAATACATTAATTACTATTATTAGAAAGTAACTTTTACTNCGCTTTTTTTTCTTTTTCATAAAATTTATTGATCACATAATTGGGGTGTAAAACGCCCCAAGTATCCGCTTAAAAGAAATTAAATGAATTTATACACGGTGACTTTAGATAATATTTAACAATAGTAAGGAAAGAAGAAAACTAATTATTTTATAATTAATTGATAAACACAGTCATTTTACCGTCTGCACGTTTTATGTATTAATATATAACTTGTTACAGTCTTTCTTTTCACGTCTGCACGTAGATAATGAAATAGATATTATATAGAATAAGAGAAATAGTGAAACGGTTTTAACAAATGAAAAGTCACCGACCTAAATGTAGCGGATCTTAATTAGTAAAATGATAAAGAGGTTGTTTTATTTAATATAAATGCTAACAAATCACACTTCAAACAAAAAGAAAAAAGGTGCTCCCAGCAAACCACCCCAGGTCATGCCCTAGCACCCCCGTGATGGTCCGCCAGGAACATGTCCAGAAGTCTACAGCTGAAACCAGATGATGGAGCTGAAGCACGTGAGAGCCTTCGGTACCACTCCTCACCCGCTCCAGCCCCACCATCCGGCCAAGCCGGAAATAATTATGTAACAATAAATGCATATTAACGAATAAATTGGAAAAAGCCTCTTTACTTAAGAAAAGGTTAGTCAAGTATCTAAGAGATGATGCAATAATACAATTTACAATATACAATTCACAAAAACTTCTGCACACAAAATTAACACTGTCGCGTTCCCTCTCTGATCCAGGATGACAACCCGAGTAACAGCCACTAACGGCCCCGCAGCTGCCATCCTGAAATCAGAGAGAAAACACAAAACAGCAGAGAGAAACTTAATATACATATTTCAATCATAACACTAAATGTTAGCATAAATTGCAGGATTCAAGTCTAATCTAAACTCGACTTTTTTATTTGCATTAACGTCACAGTAATTACCCCATATTAATTCAAATTTCTCAGATGGAAATCTTTCAAAATCTAATAAAATGCGATATTTTAATCTATAAATAAGTTTGCAAATAAGATCAAATGGACTAAACAGTTTTTTGTCAAATTTTACATCATTTCTAGTTCTCCAAATTATTTGTCTTGACTCCGACAGCAGAATTAGAAAAACATAATTAATTTCCTTATCATATGAATGATCAACATTAAGATAATGAAATTGTTTGAGAGACAGTTTATGATTGTCTGCAGTTAATACATGCATTAAGAATAATACGACTTTATTAATAGATGTAGAAATATAACACTCAACAAATAAATGATCTATAGTTTCTGTTTTCGAACAAAATGTGCATTTACGAGATCTTATCATATTTCTTGAAAAAAGATATTGGTTGGTTAAAAGAGCATTANTCACAGCTGCGCTCTCCTCTTCCGCGACACGCGATTCAAATGATGTCGACATACCATTCGCGTATCCTATTACGCTGCGACCCCAGAAAGCGAATATACACTGCCAGGCAAAAAACACCTAAGTAAGTATCTGGGGCGGAACACACACGCAAACTCTTAGGGAAGTATCAAAGCTAGAATCGTGTGCGATTAAGTTATTCGCAGCGGAGTAAATAATACTATTTATCCAAGACATAATTGCAAAGAANAAATGAACAATCCCTGACACATTTTGGTTCATAATTCATATTTTCAATAAAGTAATTATAAATCTGTTTAACAGGCCAGAAAGAATCAACATTTGATTTACAGTTTTCAACAAAATCTGTGAATACACTCAAACATTTAACATAAAACGGCGGTATAAATTCACTATGAGGAATATTATTTGATGCAATTGAAGAATTATATTTCCTCAAATGTAACCCTGTCCAATAAATGGAAAATTCTACCCAAGGGGTATTGTAATTATTAATTATTTTAAAAATATGACAGATAAAATGAGTTAATCTTTAATTCCAAATTTGGAATATTCAGTCCTCCTTTGAAAAAAGGGTAAATAAAACGTTTTTCTGGATATAGGCTCAAATTTTCTGCCCCATATAAAGTTGAAGCAACGTCTTTGAAACATATTAATATTATGACTAGGTACTATTTGGGCTGGTATAAAATGTATAATTTTAGAAAATACAAATGTGTTCAAAATCGAACTTTTACCTTTATACGATTTACCACGGGATTTCCATAAATTAAGAATTCTTATTATTATCTTAGACCCCGAAACCTTTTCAAAATGTGACACATGTTAAAAGAATGAGGACATTGACTTTTCATCTGATAGACAAGTGGTATTGTCATCAGCATAAAGGGACATTTCTACATGAAACTTTCCACCAGGAGTTTTAATACCATTAATATTTGAGTCATCTTGAATAACCTTAGCAAAGGGCTCTAAACATAAAACATAAAGGAGAGGTTACAATGAACAGCCCTGGTGGACTGATCTTGTCAATGTAAATGGCTCAGAAATATGTCCATTCACAATGACTGATGACTTTATGTCTTGATACAAGACCTTAATCCAATGTATTAAAGAGTCATTAAAACCAAACGATTGAAGAGTGCTAAATAGAAAAGGCCATGACACCCGGTCACAAGCTTTCTCTTGGTCTAAGCAGATAAAACAAGCTGTTAGGTTTTTCTGCTCGACATAACTTATTATATTACGGAGTAAATGAATATTATCAAAAATAGTTCTCCCAAGTATTGAACATGTTTGAGCAACACCAATAATAGAGGGCAAAACCTTTCCTAACCGTGTGGCCAAAACCTTTGACAAAATCTTCCTTTCAAAAGTGAAATTGGTCTGTAGTTTTTAACAGATGTTTTATTACTATTATCTTTACAAAGTAATGTTATATAAGATAATTTTTGTGATTCCGACATATGGCCAGATTCAAAACAATTATTTAATAACTACAAAAGAATACCACCAAATAGGTGAAAGAATTTAACATAAATAAGGAAGTAAGACCATCACTTCCTGGAGACTTTGTATGGTCCATTGCCTTTGATGCAGATAAAATCTCATCAAGAGTAAGCGATTGACTTAACATATCATTATCATCAAAGGAAATTTGAGGTAAATTATTTAAAAACTTAGAATTGAAAGAAGGGTCAATAGGTTCATCTGTATACAGAATATCATAGAATGAATGAAAAGTACTTAAAATATCTAGTGATGATTTTGATCAATACCATCATCTATTATATGAGTTATGGTTTAATTCATACCATTTTGAAATTCTTTATCATGAAAATAATTTGAAGCATTTTCATTACTATTTAGCATATTTATTTTACTTCTAATGTATGAACCATAATATATACTATTTTGTAAAGTTTCAAGTTGATTTTTTATATTTATTTTTTCAATATCTTGTTTATTATGATATTTTTTAATTAATAGTTTTATTTCTCTGTAAGCATTAGTTTTCTTTGATTTAGAATAATCAATACAAAATTCGTTTATTTTATTTTTAATTCCATCCCACCAATCTAAAGTAATCTCTTCTGTTCTAATTATTATTTTAAAATAAAACTCAAAGGCTGAAATAAATTCATCATCATTAAGAATTGAATTGTTTAACTTCCAATATGAATTCCCAAAAGATATAGTTTCATTAGAGTTGTTAACATTAATAGTTATATTAACAAAATCATGGTTTGAATAAATACAAGGTATTAAAGGGCCTCAATACAATTGCTTATTAATAAATGAGACACATAAATCCTATCTAATCTACAACTAATTGTTTCATTATTAAAAGATTTCCGACTCCATGTAGTAGATTTTATTTTTGGATACAAATGTCTAAAGATATATTTTAATTTATATTTATCAATTATTTGTTTGAAAATATAGTAACGCCAATAACAGCATTGTTTTACGAACGAAATTGTTGTTATTTTCTAAGAATTATTTTCACGTTAACTAGTCTCAAAAACATTCACTAAAAATGGAAGAATGGAAGAAAATCATAGAAAACAAGTTTCTAAATGAAAATAATATATAGAGAGAACTCTATTTGCATTGCAACATTAAATGCAACCTTAGGTGCAAACGGTTTGATCTCCAGATGGGACAAGTTGGCACTGACATCGACAATCAACATTCAACATTCGAATATGGAGCTGGGACGAAAATCGAGCTAGCTCTGACATCGACAATCGGCACTAGTCCCAAATATCGAGCAGCGGCGAATGTCGAGCCAGCTCTGACATCGACATTCGNTATTCGTGACTGTAGTGAAACCAGAGTTAACGATTAACGTGTGTATTCATGGATTATTTACAGGTCGCCTCAGCGTCTTCACGACATTAAACATGTGTCGACCTGTAGTTAACGATTAACGTTTTTTTTATTTGGTTGATGTAATAAACGAGTATATCAGCTCACAGGTTACGATCAGTATTATTCCGCTACAGAACGTAAGTACTATATTTGGCTAAAAAATCAACTTCTAGTGACTTTTTTAATGAAAATGTAAGTAATGACAATCATTTTAATATTTTAAGTTTGTACTGATATTGTATTGTTAAATGTTAACAACAATTTAAATATGTTTGAACTGATCCTATATTGCTATTTGTAACCATTTATGTACCATACGCGCATGCCTATGCGCTTGCGCAAACCAAACTTTCTTTTTTATACAAAAATGTGTACAGCGGTTGTTTCACTTTCACTTTCACTTACGACTTGACAGATATGTATAATACTTTCTTTTTATTATACTAATACTAATGAATCACATATTACGTAATTGATGTATTGGACTTTAACTTCATGTTTTGAGTGTTATGTCCCGACGAAGTGGGTTAAATTAAGCCGTGCGGAAGTCCGTCTTTATTTACGTACGTACTACCCTAGTTTCTGTTCTTTAATAGCTGGGTGGATTTCGCTCAGACTTTCACAGTTGAATTACCTTAATATGCTTATTACAGTAACACAAGTGTGTATTTTATTGCGTAAGGTCCCTCCGCGTCTTCACGACGTCGTTGTGCTGGGACGTTCATCATTGGATCGTCAGATGAGTTCTAACTTAAGATGTCAAAAGATAAAAGCCATGCACTATTATATAGTACAGAAATAACATTACGCTGTTTATATAAAGTAATACAGTCGAATATGTGATGTTATAACAGTGTTATGGGTCATTATATTATATGTATCGCACCTGGTTGGGTTGTTATTATTTTGTATTTTCTAGAGCAGAAATTGAAGAGGTAGTGCAACTGTCTGCGTAAGTCAGTCGTCAAAGTCGATTTCGTCGTGTTACGGTACCCAATGCGCAGATCCGTCGTGTTCCCACAACAGAATCCGACAGTCCGCACGGGCTTATCAGGGACCACACTTTCCGCTAATACTTTTCGTTTAAGGGAAGTCTCTTCTTAAGTCTATAAGGACTGCACATGCTAATCTGGGACGACACTATACGCACATGAATAAAGCCTATTTTCATGTTATACTAGTTTTCAAATACTAAAAAAAACAGTTAAATGTAACAAAATATAAAAAAAAAAAACAGGTACACAATATCGCAGTGAATACAATTTCTTCGTTTGTTTGTTTGTTGTTGTTTGTTTTGTTTATTGTTTTTTTTTTCAGCCAAAAATTCCATCAACTTACTAGCTCCGATAAAAATTGACCAAAATGACTCCTCCGGTTTATGATTTCGTATTTTTAATGAATACGTCTGAAGTATGTTTACAAATCAACAATATTGACTATTAAAATGTTGTATAATTATATCGTTTCGTACGCTGTTAATTTTTTATGCGCTACAGCCACAAAGTGCGAGGCATTACGAAATACAGGTATCCGTAGCTCCGTATGTCCGTCCGTCCGTACCCAAATTGAACTCCTATGCGGATTGCGCTCAAACATTCAAAGGTAAAGAACCTGTACTAAACATGTACATACAATATTTGTCTGTTGAGACAACCAAATGTTTTGGCAATGCGCAAGCTTATGCCATTTATTAAAAACCTGTGTCGCGGGGCACCCGTGCATGTAACGAGTTGTATTGTGTGATGTATGACCTTTTAATAATATCAAAGTCCAAACAAAAGTTTATTTATTAACACATTTATTAGCGATTCCCAAATACATCAAATTATAATGTAATGCTGGTCATGTAAGACTAGAAGCACGGCAGTTCTCACGCTTTTAATTCTAAATAACAACCCGGGCCCGTATTCGTTCACTAATTCTTAGACTTAAAAATAAGAAATAGAGGTTGACACAATTTATACAACATTACAGTTTTAAGAATTTTCATTATTTAAAGACTTAAATGTAAGAATTGGTTGGTCAATACGGACCCCGGGGCGGTATCTACAAAGCCTCTAAAGAAAATTATTGTTTTTGCTTAGATCTGGACATTTCCTCTCTGAGCTGCCCTGTTAAATAAGCAGTGCAGAATAAATCTATCACACCAAATGACATCGATATTAAAAATGTACACGTTTGTGTCATTAAAAAAAAAAAAAAGTTTGTATTCGTATGTAAAAATATGCGATGTGAAAAAAAATGATGATGTGGGATTTATTGTATTCACTTATGATTTTCCAGTTTACAGAGTAACACCCGAATTTAAGTTAACCTATATTTTAAATCAAACTTTTGATGTTATTCGAATACGGCTCATATATTCTAGATTCAAAATTAAAGACAACTACCGCAATTAAACCCACTTTTCAAGCAGCGCCAACATAATATTAAAACAAATAAAAACTCAAACTCACGCCGACAAACATCACACAATCACTTTTAAATATGCATGTTCATGTAGCTATAGCATTTCAAAGTAAAGTATATACATGTGTTTGAATAAATTCAACGTTTGATTTGAACGTGCTTTCAATGCAAACAATACAATATATTTAATATATAAAAAAAATACGTAAAAAATATAACAATAACACGAGAATGTGAAATTAACTGTGTCAAACTTAAAATTAAGTTTGAAATAAATACATTTTCGCGGTCTTTTAACACATTCAATACATACTCTCATACTTTTTTACGGAAGCACTTACTTACAAATTCCTAAATAGTTAATACTCATATTATATTGCACAATTTTGAGAAAAAAAAGCAAATACAAACAACAACCTGCATTTCAAACAATTTCGACATTTTAAATGATTCGCACCACTTGAATTTGTTCGTACATGAACTTAAACAAAACGTGTTTAACTCCAAAGTAGTCGATAATCATTTTCATTATTAAACCGTATACTGCTCTTAAATTGGAATTAAAAATGTGAAATCCTGGATGTTTAACATTTATATAATATATAATAGCTGAATTGTATTGTATTTCAAGAATCATTGAATTTACCAGGTAGAAACACGGGCCTAAGCTAATATGACACTTATTTAATATCAGTTCATGAAATTAACCCATTTATGCCTAGCGTCTAGAAAAAAAGGCCTTGGCAAACAGCGTAGACCCAGATGAGGCGCCGCATAATGCGGCGTCTCATCAGGGTCTGCGCTGTTTGCTTAAAGGAATTTCTGTAACAAATATTCTAAATATAGAAATAAATATACTAGACATCCCTGATTTTGGAAATAAATTGATCCAATTTAGAAGGATGGGAGAGTCCACTAGGCATAAATGGGTTAAAAAAACAAAACACAAACGCTAATATGCGGTATGCAATACTGGTTTCAGTGGTCAAAGGGTGACAACTTCGTACAATAAACGTCGACACCCTAGATCCACTTTGTTCTATTGAAGGTGTGACGAGGAGACACACAACCAGATCTTTGTTACAGTCTCGTCCTTTGTAAATCTTAACGCGGAACAATGCGGCAGGAGAATTTAGGCGCCTGTAAGACAGTTCCGGGAACCAAGTCCCGGGGGTCTATGGAAGGAAGCGCGCCCTCTGCGGGCGGAAGTAGACGGTGGCGCTGAAGAAGAAGCGTCACGAAAAGGAACATCCGATCGTACGTAATGCGAACGCCCATACAGGAACGATGACCCTCTCCGAATGGCATAAAGTACCTGTTGAGACAAAGTATGAACATGTTAACCGAGTTAACCCATTTATGCATTGCGTCTAGAAAAAAGGCCTTTGTAAACAGCGTAGACCCAGATGAGACGCCGCACGATGCGGCGTCTCATCAGGGTCTGCGCTGTTTGCTTAAAGGAATTTCTGTAAGAAATATTCTAAATATAGAAATAAATATACTAGACATCCCTAATTTTGTAAATAAATTGATCCAAATTAGAAAGATGGGAGAGTCCACTAGGCTAAGTGGGTAAAACTCAGCTCATTGACAACGATTTAATTACCCAGCAAGCGCTGATTCGTTAAATATTGTATATTTATTATGTTTACCGAAGACCATATGAGTCGTGTTCTGAGAAAACTGCGCAAAATGCATGTGCGTAAAGTGTCATCCCAGATTAGCCTGTGCAGTCCACACAGGCTAATCCGGGACGACACTTTCCGCCTAAACTGGATTTTCGCTAAGAAGAGACATCATTTAAACGAAAAATTCCATAAAAGCGGAAATTGTCGTCCCTGATTAGCCTGTGCGGACTGCACAGGCTAATCTGGGATGACAATTTACGCACAAGCATTATGCCCAGTTTTCTCAGAACACGACACATATTCTGTCTTATTTGAATATATTCAGTATTATGTTGTTGGTGGTCTTGTTGTTGTATTGGTAAATGGACAGCAATTTTTATTTCAGATACGCTAATTTATAATTTATATTTGTGTGCTTTTATTCACCTTAGGGACCTTGCGGAAATTCTTGTTATTTAAAATATTGATATTTAAATCAATCGGTGCGTTTTCTTTTAGTAATCAGTAAATACTGGATATAACACAGGCAAGATGATTAACAAATAATATAATTATATTTTCGAAGTAAGTGACCTTTTCTAGGAAGGGACCCTAGCAAACCTGGTTATTAACATCTGTCCTATCAATCTGTCCAGTCGTATTTTTAAGGAAACACTGAACTTTTGACAGTATTATATATTATTCATTAAACACATCTTCTAAAAGACTGATTACAAAAATACTGTTTGGAATGTGAATGTTTACATAAGTATTAGCATTCGCACAAAATAAGTAGCACATTTCACTAAAGTTTGGTGCAAGTTTAGTTGTTGTTTTTTACTCATGACAAATCTCAAAGTCTTGTTTTTTTCAACCAATACACATCATCTATGTGATAGTATGTTCTGAATTCGGATAACTAACCAAAGTCTACGAAATATGTCATGTATTCCAACAAAATATAGGGCTAGCTAGCCGAATTTATAGGAATGGATGAAACTATAGAAAAGAATGAATATAATTTTGTTTAATAAACAACACGTATACGATTCACTTCGCTTTGTTTGCGGTCGGTAACCATACCGCATATGTTGCAGGCTGGGATCTTTAGGAAGCAGGGAGCCATCCGCACTAAGGAATCTTTCCGGTTTGAACTTCCATGGCTCGGACCAGACCCTCTCGTCGTGGTGGACTAACCACTGGTTTCCGTACACCTAGAATGGTTTATGAACAAAATTAGTATTATATAAGTCAATATTACTCCTGTATTGTTGTGAGCTAACAACGGTTGTGACTTCTTTATTGTTGTGAGCTAACAGCGGTTGCGTTTTACTTTTAGCAGCATCAGTGTATTGATCAAAAACGTCATCGATTTTACCAAAATAATTATCATTTGAGATTCAGTAAATTTTCAGTAATCAATGATCACAAACAATACAAAATAAAAAATCATTAAATTATTTATTAGCATTATCAACAGCAGTCAAAACAATACAAGTGTGTTATACGTAAGTAAAACCTTCAGAATCAACAATCGTATTCATCATAATTACTGAAGCAACATAATCAGCAGCTGAACAAAATATCAAATCAGATACACTCAGCCTCAAATTGTATAACATCACAATAGACGGAGAAGACGAACAAACACGCCACACTTACGGAAGCGCCGCGCGGTATGTGGTATCCTTCCAGCTCCACGTCCTCGGAGAGGTTCGTATGTGTGGCGGTTATTGGCAAGTGGGATTGGTACCTGTAGTGGATATAGATATGGCAGTGATTGGCAATTGTGATAGGTACCTGTAGTGGAGATAGATATGGCAGTGATTGACAATTGTGATTGGTACCTGTAGTGGAGATAGATATGGCAGTGATTGGCAATTGTGATTGGTACCTGTAGTTGAGATAGATATGGCAGTGATTGGCAAGTGTGATTGGTACCGGTAGTGGAGATAGATATGGCAGTGATTGGCAATTGTGATTGGTACCTGTAGTGGAGATAGATATGGCAGTGATTGGTTAATGTAGCAGAGATAGGTATTTGAGTGACTTGCACATGGGATTGTTACCTGCATTAAAGATAGATATTGCGGTGAGTGGTGAGTTTGATTGGTAACTTACAGGTGGGATAGATATGGTGGTGATTGACAAGTGTGATTGATAAATGTAGTAGAAATTGATATGACGGTTTTTGGCACTTGTGATTGGTAAATGTAGTGGAGATAGATATGGCGGTGATTGACAAGTGTGATTGGTGAATGTAGCGGAAATAGATATGACGTTGATTGGCAAGTGTGATTGGTACCTGTTGTGGATATAATTATGACGTTGATTGGCAAGTGTGATTGGAACCTGTTGTGGATATAGAAATGACGTTGATTGGCAAGTGTGATTGGTACCTGTAGTGGAGATAGATATGACGTTGATTGGCAAGTGTGATTGGTACCTGTAGTGGAGATCGACATGGTGGTGATTGGCAAGTGTGATTGGTACCTGTTGTGGATATAGATATGACGTTGATTGGCAAGTGTGATTGGTACCTGTAGTGGAGATAGATATGATGGTGATGGGCAAGTGTGATTGGTAAATTAAGTGGAGATAAATGTGGCGGTGATTGACAAGTGTGATTGGTAAATGTAGTGGATATAGATATGATGGTGATTGGCAAGTGTGATTGGTAAAGGATTTGGATACAGATATGAGGGTTATTGGTTAATGTAGCAGAGATAGGTATTTGAGTGACTTGCACATGGGATTGTTACCTGCATTAAAGATAGATATTGCGGTGAGTGGTGAGTTTGATTGGTAACTTACAGGTGGGATAGATATGGCGATGATTGACAAGTTTGATTGATTACTTACAGTTGGGATATATATGGCCGTTTTTCGCAAGTGTGATATTTACTGAAATCTAAAGAGATATTGTATTTATTGGCACATGGGGTTGGTGCCAACAGTGCAGATAGATCCTTATAGTATGTTTTTTTTTTATAAATTCAGTAATTTGTATAATCCAATTAAGGGGTGTTGCGGCAGGTTATTTAACCGATGATATATTTATAGCAACATCGATGCTATTATTACAACCCAATAGTTTTGTTATCAGAATCCTAACAAATTAATGACCGAGTAGGTTCATAATAGGTACTCAGTGGTTCGATCACAGGTGGGGTTAACTTTTTTTAATTCTTTTATTTCATTCTTGTTTTTTTTCCTGAAGCTCTTTAGTCCTGTTGTTTACATTAATCAATTTAAAGCATTTAATCACAAACTTCAAAACATGCCGAAATCTGTCAACAAGTCCCTGTTATTGATGATTAAGGTCGAGTTTGATACTGTATGGTCTTATGTTTGTGATTAAATATTGTATTAGTGTTGTGTTTTTTAGTAGGCCGTTGTGATCCCAATAAAGATTGTAAATAATATATAATGTTTATGCATATCTCTAACAGTCTATGTACCGGTACTTGGGTTTCGCCTAATTGCTGTATTGTAGGAAATTCGACATAGACGGTAGGGATAGTTAAACAAAAAAATCTCTGTTAAAAGTGCGATGACCCCCTTTTTTATTTTTGTTTTATGATAACAATACGTAGATGAACATATTTGAGCAGTTTCGCAAAAAGTTATACGATAGAACTTTTTAAATTCCATTTTTTTGGTTAAAATAGTAAAAAATTGACGTTTTTTTGGTGACATAAAAATTAAATTTCTTAAAATTTAACTTGTGTTCTCCATTTGTTTGGTAGTTTGTGGTTTAATTAAATGGTATATGATATATATTTGCTTATATAATATCTTCATGTTGCCAATTTCATAGGTTATTAATCATTTTTATGCAATTAGAGATTTTTCAGTTTTAATGAAAAAGTGCATGTTATATAATGGCGAATAAAATCAAAACAAAGCCGTTGACCCTATGTTTTTATTTCATTTTTCATATAGTATTTGTATGTAGTACTTGAATATAAATTTTGAGCAAAAGTTATTAGATGGAAAAAAAAACAGCAAAACTGCAGCAACACCCCTTAAAATGTATTATTCGGTTTATATTCTTTATTTATAAACGGTTTGCATTATTCAGTGATTTAGTGAGATTTAGATATTTCCACAACTTAGATAATCATAGCATTTTGCAAAACTTAAGGTGATTTGCATAACATCGGTGGGCGCTCAAGCAACACTTTGATTTGTGTTTGTCTAATTTCATTATCAGAAAATACGGTATTCTATGAACGTTTATAAAGTGAATATTTGTTCCGCTCTGGCAAAAATGGGGTTTAATGCATATGTGTCATCCCTGAGTTGTATGTGCCGTCCGCACAGGCTTTTCAGTGACGACACTTTCCGCCTAGGGTGGATTGTCGATTAGAAGAGACTTCATTTAAACAAATAATTCCATAAAAAGCGGAAAGTGTCGTCCCTTATTAGCCTCAGTGAACTGCAAAGGATAATCTGGAACGACACTTTACGAACATGCATTTAAACCCCTTTTCCCAGATCGAGACTCATACACAATGTAATGAACATGGGTTTGATTGTCATGTATATGGGTTTACCTCAATGTTTCGAGGATACACGCGTGTGTATATGGCATCATAGACATGTCGGCAACGGCGGGAATCCTGTTGGCACCGACGACGGCAGTAAGCTCTTTGTATATCCGGTCCTGAACATCCGGGAAGTGGGTCAACAGGAAGTAAACACCGGAAATCACTCCTCGCGAAGTTAGAGTAGCTGAAAGGTTAATACAGAATGAACTCAAGCCAATGCAATAGTACCTGTTTAAAGGTACATGTGTGAGTCACTTTAGGTAAAGTGACCTTGATCAATCGCACCCTATTTGTAATCCCAAGACAGGTTCCATACAGTATCTTAACAAAATTCGTTTGATAAAATAAGTAAATATGATCATAAAATGGTGCGGTCTAGGATCAAAACGTAATTTGTGATGATAAAAAGGTACATTGGTAGTCCAACCATTACTTTGAGATTTTCAAGAGATTTTGCGATGCATTGAACTTATCATGGGTTGTGTCTTATAATAACATTTATATTCAGTCATCTGACATCGCACAGCCGAAATTTACTTCATTTTAAAATAAATTAAACATGTGTGCGGTGACCAGACAAGAGGGTCAATTGAATTTATTATGTTTAAGTCATTGAGTATGTTATTTTGTGTATATAATTCAAAATATTGATCCGTGCTAACGCGGGCACTCTTTACTTAAACATAAACGTCATATTTATATTTATATTTTGTCCAATTCGTGTTATTATTTTTTACACCACTTAATGTTCCAGTTTTCAATATATTTTTTACGGCAGCTTTTTAAAAAGAACGATTTAAAAACGATTCTCGATATTTAATATTATATTTGCATACATATCTATGTTGTAATTAATATTTATGCCAGAAGTAAATTATAACATTCTTATTCGTTAAGACATGTATAAATGTCGATAGTTTAATCAATGTATTTTCTTTTGTCCTGAGGCAAATAACATTGTACGCCACATTTCCTTATACACATGATTGTAACTAATTTTATTCGCTCATGAAAATTCAATGACAAACATTTTAACATTATTTAAATTAAACACAATATGAACAACACCGTCAACCAAACGAAAATTTAACGTCCCACAACTTCCTGTATTTTTTTAATGTATAACATAAGTAAATATACGTTAACAATAATCATTACAATAAAGGTCTTTTACAATATCTTTTCTTCTTAAACATAGGAATTTAAAAAATATATTTATAAACATGTTTTCTTAGTTATAAAAAATATAATTTTTGTTGGCAAAATATGCCATGGCTTCTAAAACCTTGAATGGGCTACTAAAGTTTCTGAACATATGTTCAAAACAAAGGAAATGGTAACACTTGTTGATGTTACCCTTTGTTAGATAACACGTGCATTCGGAATTGTCAGCACAAATCTAGTTTAATAAGAGTCTTAATCTTGGAAAACTGGGCTAAATTCATTTGCGTATAGTGTCATCTCGGATTACCCAGTGCAGTCCGCACTGGATAATCAGGGACAACACTTTCCGTTTGCAACGAATTTTTCGTAAAAAGGAAGTCTCTTAAAAACGAAACTCTAGTTCAAACGGAAAGTGTCGTCCCTTATAAGCCTGTGCGGACTGCACAGTCTATTCTGTGATGACACTTTTCACACATGCATTAAGCCCTGTTTTCACAGAACGCGGCTGATAGTAAAGATTAATTAACCTCAATTTTGAGTCCGAGTTCGGTCACCATGTGAATATTTCTCTACGTAAAACCCCAAAGAACAAAATAATATCGGTCAATAAAAGAGTTCCAGAAATAAGTTTTAGGCTTTAAAAATGAGTTGTTTTATTTCCACTTGCATCGACATAAAATACGGTAGGAAGGTCGGCTTATCTTGTTTACCTTTTCCTTTATTACCATAACAAGTTATTTCCCAGTCTAATAAAGATATTCAATGAGAGGAATCTTCCAAATTTCAGTGCAAAAATCTTTCTTTATATCTGAAAGATAAATTTGCGAATACTCAAAGTGAAACACGAAAAAGGGTCTGTACCAAAAAGTACGGTCCGTCAAATAACTGTTTACGCCTTTGGCTACGTACACGTATTAATAAGGTCCATTGCGACTCCCAGTATCATGTCGTCTTCAATCCAACTTTCAGTCGCCTGCTTCTCGAACAGACCGGAAATGAGGCCACATCCGGTTTCCTGAATAATACGAATATGCGGCTCAAAATAATATTGTTATGGTGAAAATTGGTACCAAATCATCATGGTGTGCGAAATTGTCTCGTATATGAGTAATCACTAAATTGGACGACCAAAAGTGGATACCGCGTATTGTTTGGATGGATTATTGTACCATTTAGTTCAACAAAAAGTGTCAAATATGTTTATCTCGACCACTTGCTTCACATGAAGAATAACTATGTTTTCATCATATATACTAGTAAAGCTCATTAGGTCATTGTCGACCTGAAATTGCCCACAAGTCACCCGGGGGTGACTAGACGCCGATTCATGTCACCCTGGGGTGACTTCAAGCCGACGCTAGTCACCTAGAATCGGCTTCATGTCACCCCAGGACGACATGAATCGGCTTGAAGTCACCCGCATAGCGTAGCGCATTGTGTCATTGTCGACCTGAAATGGCTTGAAGTCACCCGGGGTGACTAGACTCCGATTCATGTCACCCTGGGGTGACTTCAAGCCGATTCATGTCACCCCCGGGTGACTAGAATCGGCTTCTTGTCACCCCAGGGTGACATGAATCGCCTTGAAGTCACTCTAGGGTGACAAGAATCGGCTTTTAGTCACCCCGGGTGACGTGTGGGCCATTTCAGGTCGACAATGACCCAATGAGTACTAGTAAACGTATCGTATTTCTATGCTAAACAGTTCTAACTTTATATATATTTGGTCATAATACCGAATATTTTGCGTTTATAATTTAAATCTTAATTAGATAACACTCACCAACTTTTCTTTTTGTATCAGGTCCTGTTTCAGTTGCTCTTTACACCGAATGGTACTGTCAAACAGGTTTCCATAGTAACCGGGCAGATGCCGTAACCAGGGCATGACCTTCAGAACCAGGTGCACGGAAGGAGTTATGATCTCGTTTCCGACGCGATCGAAGTCTGCAATCGCCTGAAAACTTGGATCATCGGTCGATAGGCGCTTGCCTGTAAACTGAAAAAAGAAATCTAAATTGGAAAAGCATTTTGATTTTTTGACATGCGTATTGGTCCAAATATTCGCTTCGCACCTACGTGTCCCACGTTAGAATCCCGCTCTGCGCATAAGCGTGTAATTGGTACCCATTTTATTTAGGGATCCTTAATTTTTCTAGCTTAAAAAAAGTGGCATGCCCTTTCAAAGGACCATATGGCAGTGGCTATCCGGTTAGCGAAGTGTTTGGCACATTCGTTTTCAGATTAGCGGCAGAGATGCAATATTGAGTCCCGGTACACTTGAGTTTGGATTTTTATAAAGGGTGGGGGTCATCCGGGTAATTTGATACGTACAGTTTGGACACGTTAGGATCTCGTTTTACACTCTCAAATAAATACACAAGACCTACACGAACCGGAAATGTAACTTTAAAACTGAGACGCTTGACTTACTTATGATTATCACTCCATAACTTTAAAAATCTTTCTGGTTATAAATACATCATGAGGAAAACATAGTTACGCATTTTTTATGTCAGAGCTAAGTGCATAATAATTATATGAAGAATTCGAAGCACGAAGTTACCGAAATGTTACGTACCGATTAAGTGGACCACTTGACGCCGCTTAATAACATCAGATAAAGGAAAAAGCATTTTGTCGCTGGGGCTAGCATTCATAAAAAGTAACATGGGGAAAATGTGTGCTAAAACATTTGAAGCCAGTATTTTTGGACACAAGTATTACTCCTGCCCAAAAAATATAAAGTTTGACGAGGCATTTTGTTCGCAACTGTGATTTGTTACGAGTAGTTTAAAATATCTTACCCATAATTAGCCTTTTTAATGAGAAAACTATCCCACGTGAATACTCGTATAATTATGTATTCATTTGAAGCTTGGTGAAATGCTACTTAGGCATTAAAATCTAAGTGTGTTGAAGGTTTTTCGACCAAAAACAAAAACATCTGAATTGGAAAGTATTATATCTAAATAATTGAAATACAGAAAAAATAAGTAAGAAAACATACTGAATCAGAAGAAAGAGCAGACATACCAGGACGCCGATGAGTTTGCACAGCGTGGTCTGCAACGGTTCAATCATGTCCACGTCGCCTTCTGCGGCGCTAATTTTTGTGACGTAATCCTGAATCTCTGACGTCACCAGAGCGTCCATGTCTTCTTTGAACGCTCCCGCCCTGTACATGACCTGTATTGTGGCGCGTTTCATATCCGCGCATAAGGGGTCGTACTTGCGGAAGAGGATATCTTTATACTGCCCCGCAACGAACTGACCAATGAACGACGGTGGGCGGTCGCTTATCGTTTCCCGCATTTCCTTGCCCGAAAACGCCTTCCGGATCAAGTCCGGGCAATTAAGGACAACGACCGGCTGTCCGAACATCGTGAACATGACAATGTCACCATAATCCTTTGCCCATTCCGTGAATTTGATGTGGGCGGAGTTTACTGAAAAGTTCAGCCCTTGACCTAGATACGGCCAGCCCCCTGGTCCCGGGGGTGAATGGCGAGTCACTTTGCCAAAGACGGACAAAATAATTAAAACTACGACTAGAACCGCAGATGAACACAACAGCGCTTCGAACACCACCATGGCTAGATAAATAATACTGCGAGAAAAAAAAATGTTAAAAAAAAAATACTGAAACGTTTGCTCAGTTATCACAAAATAAAGTGTCCGTGAAAAGTGCGCGTACTTTCCTGTCCAAATATGTAATCAGCTGTTCGAATATTTGCAATTTTCATTTCCCTTTAAAAAATATTCACCAGTAAAACAATTCACACAGCGAGTGCACGTTTATAGCATTTGTTTAATTCAGAAGCCCACGTCCTATGTTCAGTATTCCTCGATCAACATGTAAATGCGCCACAACTTTTTTAAACGCGCGGCCTAAAATAGAATATCAACCACTACTTCCTGTCGGAAATATGCGCGCTTCATCCAATCACGTGATCCAACGAAAATCGAACTCTGTTTTCCCGTAGAATGTGATAAAGCGTAGGTTTTAATGCCTTCTTTCCGGAAATGCCAGTAATGTATTGATGCTCGCTGGCTTTCTCAGACACCTGTTGCGGACATACACCGTACTATTTTATCTGAAAAAAATGCAGTATATATGAAATACAAAAACGCACAACATTTTAATCATAGCACTATTAGTAGCAATATAACAGTATGCAACCAGACATACATATAACTGTTACAGTAATGTTTTTTTCGTAACAAAAATCGAGAAAATAAATTCACAACCTAATTATAACTAGATCTATTAAAACGTGTTCTCTTATTTTGAAATTATGTGTTGAAAAACTCTTTCTGTGATATGAAATCTTGTATGTTTAAACATGTTACTATCTCAAAAAAATCTTCTCTGGTGTTTTTTATGTGTCTGTGTGTGTACTATTGTTATATTTTTAATTGATCGTGTTATGTTGTTGAATCATTAAGAATTATTCAGAAACCTTGCATTTGCAATATTAACCGATGCTAAATTAGTTTTTGAATGAGAATATATTCCCGGAGATGATTACGCCATTTCATGTTTCGAACTGGAAATGGGCAAATTAGGGAAATACTCATTTTAATAATACATACATGGGTAAATTGGCACTAAACTACTTTGAGACAGTAATACTTTTCTTGAAAATGAAAACAGGGGAAAACTGAAGAATGTTTGTGGATATTGTAAAATCATTTCCCCGCACTAGGACGTCAATCGATGTTCATTTTCATGCTCAGCCATGTTCCTGATGGAATTAAGGGATTTGCGATTTTCAAGCATCTGACCATAGAGTACTAAACACGGCGTAGTTTTTTAACGAGATCAGTGTGAAGTGTGTAATTTATACTTCGGAAGTGAATAGAGGCAAACAAAAAGTCGTAAATACGTATCATACTTTTCATGATTCCGTTTCAACCAATGGGTGCAATTCGAGCATTTTATTGGATCAAATACAAAATTATGTTAAGATTTAACATTCCCTGCATTTGGCTGCACATGTAAATACGTCAGTTCTCTTACAACTCGAATAGCACTTGTACATCACTTGAGATTATTGTGGTCCTTAACATATAAGAAGTGTTTTACCTCCGGCTCGTTACAAAAAGTTGTGTTTTGCCACTAACACGACCGACCCTTATTTTGTGTGTCGGCACTTTTTTTAGTATTCATTTTTGCTACAGTCCGCCTTATTCGTTAAGTTAACTATAATGTTAATTATCATTTTTGCTTCATTTGATCAGATCTTCTAAATTACCCGATAACTAAAATTAACTAAAGTAAGAGTTCTAAATGTAGTGAAATTAAAGTAAGAAGGCTTAATATAGATTTGGAAGAATTCTAAATGTAGTGAAATTAAAGTAAGAAGGTTTAATATAGATTTGGAAGAGTTCTAACTGTAGTGAAATTAAAGTAAGAAGGCTCAATATAGATTTGGAAGATTTCTAAATGTAGTGAGATTAAAGTAAGAAGGCTCAATATAGATTTGGAAGAGTTCTAAATGTAGTGAAATTAAAGTAAGAAGGTTTAATATAGAGTTGGAAGAGTTCTAAATATAGTGAAATTAAAGTAAGAAAGCTCAATATAGATTTGGAAGAGTTCTAAATGTAGTGAAATTAAAGTTAGAAGGTTTAATATAGATTTGGAAGAGTTCTAAATGTAGTGAAATTAAAGTAAGAAGGTTTAATATAAAGTTGGAAGAGTTCTAAATGTAGTGAAATTAAAGTAAGAAGGCTCAATATAGATTTGGAAGATTTCTTCGTGTCATTGCATATTTTTTATTCAAGTGTGAACCGTGTAAATGTTAACTAAAACAAGACAATATTTAGTCGACCTGACCTACCTATCCTGTTTAGCGATGCTTGTGGAAACAAATTACATTTTTTGACGTTATTATATCGCTCAGCGACCATATTCTTTGTTGCATACGTAAGATGTTGTCGTAGTGGAAGGTGCAGACGAGTGTTAACATTTGGTGGTAAGAACACTTAAAAGGGCATATCGATGTCATAATTTTAAAAATTAGATTATCTTTTAAAAAGCATTAATTCTATGGTTGCTTAGCTCCTTTGTTTAGTTTAGTTTTTATAAATGCTAAGTAAAATTAGTATAACTAGTATAATAAATATAACAAGTTGTCCCCGATGATACTTTTAGTGGGCGCGAAAAGTCAGTAGTAAATTCGGAAATCATAAATGTATCTGAAGTATTGCTATACGCATGCGCACTATCGATCATGTGTCTGTAGTGTAGTAATCTTGTCATCGCGTATGTGATTTTAGTAGGCGTGAGTTCGAATCTCACCGAAGACGCGATAAAAAATAACATAGTGCACATTTTTTCGTATGATATCATCAATACAACAATGTCACTTTATAAATATCTACCAAAAAGGTGGATTTCTCATGGTTTTCAAACTGTATATATATTTAAGATTCTCCCACCCTTACGAAAATCTTATTCAAGTACAACAGCTGTTATTTTCTAGGATATGTATCAGCACTAAGTAAACCACTTAGTAATTAAACGTAGGTTAAATTACGGAATTACGGAATTATATCGCTGAATATTTAACTCAATAAACCAATTATTGCGTTTATTGGAAAATCAAAGTACTGACAGTACTGGTGTGACGATGCTTTTGAAGAGGATGGATTTTGACCTGTAGAGTTAGCTCTACAGATTTCTAGGTGTTCCATCCCCATTTCGACAATTTATTATGATTAACCAGGTGAGTTTTAGCTATTTGAGTCCACATCTGACATTTACATTTGCGCCATGGTTAGTTAACACCAAAGTCCAGTGTTTATTAGCACTAACTTATCTAAGGCGGTGCATGTCATTTGGTAATTCCTACATTATTAAATAAATGGAAAACCCCACTGATGGCCCTATTATAGTGACCAGCCAGGCAGCCACAAATTGTAAATGGACCGAATACAGTTGGGGTCGGATGGAAAATATTATGCCACTGGGCCAGACGTGTGGTTTTCTATTTCTTATATTGTTGAGAACATAGTCTGTATCGAATTTATATTACAGATACGAACGAACGAACGAACGAACGAACGAACGAACGAACGAACGAACGAACGAACGAACGAACGAACGAACGAACGTGTGTCGTTATTTAGGCGAACAACCATAACAAGTATGCAAGGTCGAGACTCGCATTCGCATAGTGTCATGCCGGAAATAAAAGTACCGCGGTAATGATACCAATCACATTAGGACTTGTTCAACGCCACTTATTCGCCTTGATCCACGAGCCTGATACGCGGTAAAAATTATCCAGACGGTAATATATAAAATATGCTTTGGTGTTGAAATAATTGCGACGATTTCACTTTGCTATTTTTGGGTCAGTCATACGATTATTTCGTACAATTTCGAAATGGTGTGTTGCGTGTTAAGGTATCAGATTAAAAGATAGGAGAAATTTACGAGACTTTTACGACGATTTCGTATTTTTGACAAAGGTTATAGTAATACAATTAACTAGCATAAACTGATCAATTTGAAATAGTTTTAGAAATTATTATAACAAGGATATAGATAAAATAAAAATGTGCCAACTCTTGAGTTCTAATCGGAAAACACTAATTGTATTTTTAACGCTATATCGGCAACACACATTTTTGTTAAATAATCAAGAAAAGGGGTTACACACACTTAATCATTTGTCCGATTTCGATTGAGGATGACAAGTTAACAAACATATATTTAAAACACTTTGCTTGATCAGGAGTATAAATTTGCTTGTTTGTATTTTAAACACTTTGCTTGATCAGGAGTATAAATTTGCTTGTTTGAAAATGATGCACACATTATTGTATCAATCTTTGACAATATTATTGGACATTGTCGTGGTGTTAAACTGTGAACATGTCTCGTTAATACCCTCCCCCCCCCCTTCATGTAATACTGATTTTAAGTGTTTAAACAGCAATGCGAACCGTTGTTTTTGTTGAATGTAATGTTGTTGAATGTGTATTTGTTTTTTCTTTCAAATGTTATTACGTTAATCTTGTTTTGAAAGCATTCCCATTGGAATAAGTGAAATCATTGGCTGCAAATATAATTACATCATTTCTCTCACAACTCGAATCCCACTTGATCATCGCTTGAGATTATTGTGGTCCTTAATATCAAATAAGTGTTACATCTCCGGTTTGTTAAAAAAGGTTGTTTGTTTCGACTAACACGAACGGTAAATTTGTATAATTATAGATATTACATTTTTTGTCTCCGGGGACCCTTTTAGTGTGCGCCTAAAATCCGTTGTAGAATAAAATTGTTATGAATGTAATGTACATAAAATATAGATATTAATAACGGGGCTGTAGTGTAGTAAACTTGTCATCGTGTATGTGATTTAAGTTGGCAGTTGGCGTTAGTTCAAATCCCACTAGACATTGCGTACATTTTTCTTTATCTCATTAATATAACATTATCATTGGATAAATATCTTCCTGGAAAGAGGTATTCGTCTTTGTTTTAAGAAATGTGTATTTTGTAGAGGGGGGNTTGGGGGGGGGGGGGGGGGGGATCCCGTTAGGATCTAGCTTAGTTTAAAGTGCAATTGACTGCCAATACGTGGTTCATGTGCTCGATTTCTAAGCCAGCCATAAAAAATATATAAAGTGTATTGAGAATGGAAATGAATCATTTCAACGGCCATCCTACCCTACCCTCCTACCCATTAAACTGTGATTCAAGGAGAACAGCTGTACTTTTCTTGGATATGTATTAGCACTTAGTAAACAACTTAGTATTTTAACGTAGGTTAATTAACTGACAGCCGTGCAGGGATGCTTTATTATTATAACGATTATAAATAACAGTATTCCAATTGTTTATAAGCGCATGTTTAATTGCATTTTTAATGTATACTATTAAGCGCTACGGAATTATATCGCTGTAATTAACTCAATAAACCAATTATTGAGTTTATTGGAAAAGTTTGGCATCAGTTTTGGAAAATTTTAGTCAGATTTTTGGGGGAAAAAGTTACTTTTTTATTATGGGTAAAATAAATCACTGCGAAATCCGAACTAATAACAAACACACACGAACATCGCATAATGTGTCGATTCTGTTCTGAGAAAACTGGACAAAATGGGACGACACTTTACGCACATGCATTATGCCCAGTTTTCTCAGAACACGACTCAATTTGTCGATTCTGTTCTTGACGAGTATGATGACGGTGATGCGGTTGTGTTAAAATGTATCCATGGTAATAGTGTTTAAGGTTGATCAAACCACTGATCTTGCTATAGGAAGATGATTGTAATACATATGCATGCCCCGTGGATACACCCACATTGCACATTGACAATGAGGGCTATTACATACGGATTCTCAAAAATCTAATAAATTAACGTGAGGGATTTCAAGATTCTAAGCGTCAATTCAGGAAATTAATTATTGATTTCGAATGAAGACTGATGGTGACTTCATGTGCAGGCATTCCCAAATGTTCTGAACACAGTCGCGAGTATGTCTTGAGACCAGGGGGGAAATAACGTTTATTGTATGGGAAATAACGTATAGTAAAGGGGAAATAACGCATGCTTCAGGGGAAATAACGTAAAGTGTATGGGGATAAAATGGATAGTGTAGGGGATATAACGTACAGTATAAGGGAAATAACGGATAGTGTAGAAGATATAACCTACGGTATAGGGTATAAAACGTAAAATGTTGTGCAATAGCGTATTTAGTGGGGAAAAAACGTTTTGTGTAAGGACAACTTCAGTGCGTACGTCAAAGGAAAAAATAACGTATAATAAAGGGAAAATAGCATATATATATAGTTTTAGTAAAAATGCGTAAAACATATATTAGATAACGTAACGTGTAGGAAAAAAAACATAATTTAATGAAAATAGAGTACAGAATAGATACATACGGAATATTACGCTAGTCAATTGTTCCAAGACTTTGTATCAGTCGAGTGGCTTGTGTGATGACGTATCACACGAGAGGCGGAGCCTCGATTGTGATACGAAATAGTTCAAGCCACTATACTGATACAAAAAATTGGAACAATTGACTAGCGTAATATTCCTTTTATTATATACAACAACTAACGAAAACAGTTACCAATTGTATTTTTTTGCTTTAACAAAACTGACAAAACAATGACTAAAATGTGACGTCATTAAATGTGACGTCATTAAAATGTGACGTCATTAAATGGATCGAAGAAAGTAGTCCAGCTAGTATGTTAATACGGAATCGGAAACAGCGAGTAGCATAATACGGGATTTATTTCAACGATTGATACAACCTGTATTTTGTTAAAAGCATTAAACAGGTATATAATAAATTAGTGTATAATGTATGGAAAAAAGCGTGTAGTACAGCGAAAACATCATCGTATAGCATAAGCAAACGAGCGTAAAATATAAAATAACAAAATGTAATAAAAATAAAGTAAAGTGCTATAAAAAAAAAAAACGTTCATCATAAAGAAAATAACGAAAGTATAGATGAAATAACGTATAGCATATAGAAAGTCCAGAGTGAGCACTGGCGGTTTTATATTCCCATGACTGCTTTTCTGGGTTCAACAAATGTATAACATATTTTATCGTAATCTGGTGCAGACTGTATCAGTAAGCTCTAGAGATTTGTAGGTTTTCAATTTCCATTTCGACCACATGATTAAACAGGTACTTTGTAGTAATTTAAGTCCACATCTGGCATTCACATTTTCGCCACGGTTTGTTAACCAACAAAGTCGAGTGTTTACTGACACTTAATAATCTTATTGCGTTTTTTTGTCACTGGACGCGTTATTTCGTTGGTTTCGGACCGCAACTCTGCGATAGCGATCAACCGCCTGATGCGCATGCGTGATAGTGTATTGAGTCATTACAAAAACGCAATTTAAAAAAAAATAATCTTGCGTGCGTATAAGTTTATGAGGTCCTTTCCGCGCCTCATGCTGCATTATGTGAGGACTCGTAGTGTCCCAGCACTCCTTCCTATTTACCTATTTTACTCACGAAAATAGGGACGAATTTCGAATTATAGCTGCAATTACAGCTATTTACTTGTTACTGAAAGATATTTTTTTTATTTTGGTGTGGTCTTGTGTTGTATGGGGATGTCAAAGTACCTGGAGGAAACCCCACCTGTCTGGTATGTTGATTACCAACCAATCTTATATTCTTCCGGGAACGGGGATTTAACCCGCGTTGCCTATGTGAGAAGTGCGTGTACCAACCACTGCGCTTACTGGACAGACGAAAAACTTATCTTTTTTATTTATATGTATTGGTTTTTAAAACGGTCAGTCGGACGTTTACTTAAAATAAACGAAATCACGTAAGCAATTACTGATACGAGTAGATTTTTTTATTCAAAGTATTCTCTTGTAAAATAAGTCCCTATTAAGCTCCAAAACACGCATTGTTTAACTTCATTAATTACCCGCTGTTTAAATAGCATGTTATTAACTTCACAGAAATTTCACATCAACGATACATGCGTAATTGTGTAATTTAGTAAATACTTTTACTGGAAATGTTTACGACATGTGTCGTTATTAAGTCAAATAACTAGACAAGTATGGAAGGTCGAGACTCGCATGCGCATAGTGCCCGTGCCGGAAATAATGGTAATGATTATACTCACACGAGGACTTATTCAACGCCACTAATTCGCCTTTATCCACGAGCCTGATAAGCGGTTTAACCCATTTATGCCTAGTGGACTCTCCCATCCTTCTAAATTGGATCAATTTATCTCCAAAATTAGGGATGTCTAGTATATTTATTTCTATATTTAGAATATTTCTTATAGAAATTCCTATAAGCAAACAGCGCAGACCCTGATGATACGCCGCATCATGCGGCGTCTCATCTGGGTCTACGCTGTTTGCCAATGCCTTTTTTATCGACGCTAGGCATAAATGGGTTAAATTATCCAGGCGACAATATATAAACTATGCTTTGGTGTTGAAATGAATGCGACGATTCCACTTTGCTATAATTTGCTCGGCCATACGATTACTTCGTAAATTTGCGAAATGGCTTGTTGCATGTATAGGTAATATATTTACTAATGAATGTCGAAATATATTGATGTAGTTTTTGGCATTCGGCATAACACACATGCCAAGCAAAGTTCTGTCTGTTTAGAATCGCCAATGGGAAGGGCAGTAGGGAATTAGTTGGATGTATTGCGCCTGTTTGCTATTAACCATAATTCTAGATGATTTGATACATAAACAGAACAGTACCCTTACGTTATCTTTCTGGCTTAAAAGTTTTGTTTAAGAAGCCTATTCCACAAACATAAAATACCATCCGCTACATAATGAAAACAACGTCCACAGACAGAAAACAGAAGTCTTTTCCGCTGTTAATCTTAAACAACTTAAAGGGGTATATTTGCAGTCATAAGTATTATGTATAAAATGGTTTGTTGATAAATACTTCTTCTTTTGTTATTATGGAAAGTTGTCCGCGAGGATACTTTAAGCGGGCGCGGGAAAATCAGTTATATGTTTATCATTGTTATGATGAAATGTTCATGTAGTACCTCTATACGCATGGGCATTTTCAATAATGTGACTTCAAGGTAGTAAATTTTTTTTTGAAATGCGTTATTTTTGTACGGATGTGTACGCGTCCCACTGGTGGAGTTTATCGAAAGATTTTTTTTTTAATTGAATTAATTGTTTCTTAACATTTGTCATCAATATTACATTGTTAATAGACAAAGAGAGAATATAAATGATTTAATACTTGTAAATATTAAGGTGTAAATACTGTTTACATGCGCCTTTAAAAAAGAAAAACGTGGATTTGCACGATATAGTGAAGATCAGATGGTAATTCCGAAGCATTTTTTTTTCGTTTTTATAAGGATCTGTTTGTCTGAAATTCTTGCATGAGACGTTTTCCATAGACAAACACAATTAAAGTTGTTTATATATCAAATAAACAAAGATCGAAGCCCCAATCTGGAACGCTGTTGAGTAACATTCGCATTTCAATTGCAACATTATTTGTCCAGATGTTTTAATTAAAATAAAGCTTAACTGTTTTCTCTGATTAGAGGTTCCGTAAAACATGTGTTCACTGACGTATATTTATTGCAAGAAAAAAAGGGATTTTGTGACCATAATTATTGTATGGCCTGTGTTTACCTAAAAGCACCCTGAAATCAACTCGTATTTTAATGAACAAAACAGTCAGACAAAATCCGTGATATTTTGATGGATTGTATACTGTTAGCAGTCTTAAATTGAAGATTAAATCGTTTTTATTGTGGCGCTTTGCATTAAACATGAATAGTTATATTTTCGTAATGCTAAACGATAATGTATTTTACGTTGTTATAAATTATCTTTATAAGTACAACGTAAGAGTCTTTAAGAGTAATACGGGATTGACCTACAGAGGGTGAACGCGCATCAGGAATTTTGGAACACGCGAAAATAGAAAATACAGATGTAAATCTGCGTGTTACAGCAATAAAATATACAGATGGGTATTGCTAAGTGTTTTTTCTTCTGGATAAACCCCGATATATTAATGAATCTAACAGACGAGGCAGTATAATTTAATCTCGTAAAAAATCGCAATTTTGCGGTCGCCCGGAAGAGCACATAAATGTTATACAGCCTATCTAGATACGTAATGTATGTTAATATATCAAAGAAGCTTTAGTTATAAAAAATACAATCCTTAATGACACTGTTTAATAGATTTCATCACCCCTCCATAGAACTTACATGTTCTTGTCATAGATTGTGTTTATTTGTAATTATATTTGTAATTGACTTTTAATGTTATATAATGTTATGTCTGTGTGTGTGTGTGTCTGTGTGTGTGTGTGTGTCTGTCTGTGTGTCTGTGTGTGTGTCTGTCTGTCTGTCTGTCTGTCTGTCTGTCTGTCTGTCTGTCTCTCTGCCTCTCTGTCTGCAGATAACATTTGATCTGAAATTTACCTAGAAGCTTTGTGATTATCGGCCCTGACCATATAATATTTGTGTCGCGTTCTGAGAAAACTGGGCATAATGCTTGTGCGTAAATTGTCATCCCAAATTAGCATGTGCAGTCCGCACAGGCTAATGAGGGACGACAATTTCCGCTGTTATGGAATTTTTCGTTTAAATGATGTCTCTTCTTAGCAAAAATCCAGTTTAGGCGTAAATTGTCGTCCCGGATTAGCCTGTGCGGACTGCACAGGCTAATCTGGGATGACAATTTACGCACAAGCATTTTGTGCAGTTTTCTCAGAACGCGACACATTTATTTGAGCGTATTATTTCCTTCAAATAGTGTCTTCTTATTTTGAAAGATCAGTGCTGAAAATAGGAGTAAGTAGCAGCTGCATGAGTTTTACTAATGCCAGAAGAATATTTGAAAAGTCATTGCCTCGTATTTATCATATAATGTTCTCAAAGTGCTGCCATATTGTTTACGTTTACGATTTAATAAAATACCACTCTCACAATATGTTGACATGTTGACATTTAATCATTAATACTTTATATAAACGTTATACGGTTGAGTTTAATTGTACTTTAAAGGATTGTTCGTACTATACTTTCTACTAGTACTTTATCTGGTAAGCCTTTTTAAGACGACAATTAACATTACTGTCTGTCAAAGAACAAAAAACGCATAACACAGTATTAATGTGCATACTTAACAATTAAAAGTCCATAGACTATGGTTATTTAGTGATGTTCCCCCTAAAGGTTCGTTAAGCTCGACCTAAATAAAACAATTGTTGATGAAAAAGATAACCAGTAGCGTTAATTTCATTCATTATGTAATATAAAAAACATTAATTGCGACGCGCGAAGACATACTATATAAATCAGAATCTAGCAGGATCAGTCACAGTAATGAATTGTGGCGTTTTCTGAGAAAACTGGGCAAAATGCTTGTGCGTAAAGTGTCATCCCAGATTAGCCTGTGCAGTCCGCACAGGCTAATCCGGGACGACACTTTCCGCCTAAACTAGATTTTCGCTAAGAAGAGACATCATTTAAACGAAAAATTCCATAAAAGCGGAAATTGTCGTCCCTGATTAGCCTGTGCGGACTGCACAGGCTAATCTGGGATGACAATTTACGCACAAGCATTTTGCCCAGTTTTCTCACAACACGCCACAATTAGTTCCTTTATTTGTTGTGGTGTTGACTTTAAAGTACATGTATACAAACGTCATTTTCAGAATAGAAGAAGTATATGAAATGTAGTAAAAAAAGGGGAATAAAAAATAGGATAATAATGGGTTTTAAGTATGCGTTTTTTTGTTATATACAATGTGTTGCGTTTTAGCAAATGAGTTTTATTTTCGAAATATAATATTATTTGAAGGGCAATGGTCAAACTTAACTTTCCTGCGTAGGTGTGTAGCCCATGTTTTGACATTTGTTGACACATGAAATATCTTTTTGCACACATATTATTGTTACACAATATCTTGCATTTCTTATCTTCTAACGGTACAGTACATATTCAAAGTGATGTATCTAATATTGTTTAATCATTGAAAATGAAATTCTCCGTTCCACTTCTACTATTTCTTATATATGTATATAAGTGTTAACATTTATTATGTAGGCTATGAGTCTGTATAAACTTAATTGCTGAATAAATGTTGTTGGTGGTGTTGTTGTAATGATAAAAATCATCATCATTATTAGTATCACAATTTTTATTAGTGTTTGTGCTGTTGTCGTATTTGGTTGTATTGTTGCATATTTTTCATATATTTTAAAGTAGGGAAATAGTTGAAGACACAATCTTTAATCAAAAATAGAATATCTATGATATAATAATAACTGGTTTTATAATGATTTTTAGAATATAACTTATAATGAAAAAACTTACTTGTCTCCTTTAAAGATCCTTCAAAGATCTACGATGCCTTTCCAATTAACCGTCCTTGTCTGAACAAACTAGGCGCGCGAACACGTAACTCGCCAACTCACATATTGTAACATATTTTAACATCCATTCATTTATATACGATTACGATTCACAGATGCGTAGAACCGATAGGGCGCTTGGCCGTGGGTGGTTAACATCAAAGTTCGTCAATTTATTCGCACCGAGTTACACCCAGCTTCATTTCGGCTACCGGATAGCCACGTGCTACTGTAAATTATTCACTGATTTAAAACGAGTGATTGCGGTGATGATGTTAAATTGATATCCAATCGGTTGGAACTTATCCCTAAACCACGCTTTTCGTTTACCTTGCTTGAATGAACCTTGCGGTTCGTAGACTGTTGTATAATTACAAAGGATTTTTCGCTTTACTGGCATATCGGCAAATGTTAATTCTTTTTGAAATGGTAGAGTTTTTAATCCCTGTTAGTATTTTACGATCGGCTGAACACCACGCTAAATACCTATAGGCTTGTCCCTGAGTCAAAAAGTCAAGTTTTAATTTATGCAAATATTTGGCAACTAAGAATTTCGAATTGGGAAGGTGATAACGATTGCTAATATGTGTCGTGTTCTGAGAAAATTGGGCAAAATACTTGTGCGTAAATTGTCACCCCAGATTAGCCTGTGCAGTCCGCACAGGCTAATCAGGGACAACAATTTCCGCTTTTATGGAATTTTTGGTTTAAATGATGTCTCTTCTTGGCAAAAATCCAGTTTAGGCGGAAAGTGTCATCCCTGATTAGCCTGTGCGGACTGCACATGCTAATCTGGGATGACACTTTTCGCACAAGCATTTTGCCAAGTTTTCTCAGAACACGACACATATTTTCTTAAAGGTCATGATCGTGGCTTATTTTGAAATTATCGACGAAAAGCGTAACAAACTTGTATAATTTTTCCAACTTCGATAGATGATTATCAATAAACGAATATATATTTTTAACTATTTTCTTAGTTATGATTGCTATTTTGCTTGTATGGATATAATTCATACCTTTGTTTTATTCTATGACATTTTCTCATTGTCATTTTGCCGAAATGTCAACATTCCCCTTTTAGGCACAATTACTTGTTCTATCAAGGACATGGACTCAAGACTGCCCCAATAAGCCTTAGATTGTCTACCTAAAATGCGCACTAAGTGTCTTTAAAGGTCGCTCGAAAATGAAGTCCGAGTACAGACCGAACTTACAATATTCTGATCACATGGCAGACACCAATACACATTTCTCTCCGGATTTGCTTGATTTTGGACAAAACAACAACAGCAAAAACAACAACAACTGCAAAAACAACAACAATTGCAAAAGCGATATTGCACACATCTATTAAGCCCATGTTTGTATCATGTCAACATCACACTTCATGTCTAGTCGCATGCACAAATGTACGGTGAATCGACAAAAAAACTACCACAATTAATAGCTTATGCATGGTCGCTATATTCTCAATGACGTGACTGCGTAGAGTTACGTAACGTCGGGGAAAGAGATTTGCGTCAAAACAACGTGCATATGCTTGCGTTAACGTTATGAGGTAATCAATCTTTATACCTTAATACAGCTTGAGGTCATCTGTACTGATGTTTAACCCACCAATCAAACGTGTTATGGGGAACAGTCTGCACAGGTGTCTATGTCGGAAATAAGCATTACCAACTGTAAACTGTTATTTGTGAAAGAAGCGTGCGCTAAGGCAATCCATTTTTAAGATCTAATAAACTTCAAATTACACACGCTCTAGCCTGAGCAAGATCATTTTTACTGAACAGATGACCATCCTGAAATTAATACCATGTTTGACCTGTGTATGGTTTGTTCATAATTGAAATGACCATTGACCGAAAACAAGAAATCGCATGACTTGCTTTCGAAGTAATGACACGTCGCACCGTCCTTTTTTGTTATTGTTAAACACTATCTTCAATTTACTTTTGTTGTCAGTTGCATAGCATTTGATTTGTGAAAAAGTTAATTGAAGCTCAATGCGAAATTATTTCTGTATATTGGGGATCAATTAGCATAATTATGTCGCGTTCTGAGAAAACTGAACACAATGCATGTGCGTAAAGTGTCATCCCAGATAAGCCTGTGCAGACTGAACAGGCTAATCCGGGACGACACTTTCCGCCTAAACTGGATTGACGCTTAGAAAAGACATCATTTAAACGAAAAATTCCATAAAAGCGGAAATTGTCGTCCCTGATAAGCCTGTGCGGACTGCACAGGCTAGTCTGGGATGACAATTTACGGACAAGCATTATGCCCAGTTTTCTCAGAACGCGACTCAATTATACAAGTATTCATAACGAATTTACTCATCATGCACGTATAATAAGTTTTATCAACACGTGTACGTCACCGTAAAAATTGTCTGTGCATACGTTATTTAGCTAGCTAGATACACTGTTAACATGTGACGTGTTCGGTAAAGTTCATCTATTACTTAGTAATAATATTTCTACATAAACCACTTACTTTATTCTGTATTGTGTATTATCATTTTGTTTTACACTAGAAACTGTAAAGTGTATGTGTAATACAATTTTGTTGTGTTATAATAATTAGGACATACACATATTACATTACTTCGAAAGCATCCCTGACTTTTATTATGATAATTGTTTTTTCGATACGTCAAGCTTAGTTACTTGTATATTTGCTATGTAATACAATTATGTTTGGCAAACATCGAATACATTGATGTCGGTTTTTCGGAGAATAACTTTTAAAGCAGACAGACAGACAGACAGACAGACAGACAGACAGACAGACAGACAGACAGACAGACAGGCAGGCAGGCAGGCAGACAGACAGACAGACAGACAGACAGACATTTTATTTGACTTGCACAATTTTCATCGTGGACAACACATGAGGTTGGTATTGATATTTGTCAACATGTATAAATGCGCAGAAACAAGTGTCAACAAACATGAATACGTACAAAACAAATGTATACTGAAGTACAGAGGATGAACAATTGATAACTTACGTTATACTATTAAACAAATTCAATCTGATACTCAACGATTCCTTAACAAATAAACACAGTTTTATAAGTTCAGACCTATTGGTTGATTGTAGCAATTGAACATACTTAATAACAGATGGATTATTATAATAATATGTTTTATGTATTTCTTTCTTATATCAACACATGTTGAACAAATACATACAAAATGAAATTCGTCCTCAATATCAGTGGCATTACCACAAAGACTATATAGTTCTTGTCTAGCAATATTGTTTCCATTATATCTACCAGTCTGTATACGAAAGGGGTGACGAGATAATCTAAATCGACATAAATAAAATCTTATTTTTTTCAGAACTAAGTCTATAAATCTCACAGCCACTACACACTACGCGATTAGGGTCGTTTGAAATATTATTATATTTCATTTGAACCTTTATTTTGTATTTTATTTCGCTTTTTTTGCTGTTAACCGTAGAATCTATACAATTAGAAACTTTGTAGAAAATTGCAATTATTTGAATTTAATTATATATGAAAAAGACCGATCATCCTTCGATCTGGCTGGATTTTTCTTGAACATGAAACAGATGGGAAGCAACCATGGCCAGAAAATTGTGTCGTGTTCTGAGAAAACTGGGCATAATGCTTGTGCGTAAATTGTCATCCCAGATTAGCCTGTGACGTCCGCACAGGCTAATCAGGGACGACAATTTACGCTTTTATGGAATTTTTCGTTTTAATGATGTCTCTTCTTAGCGAAAATCCAGTTTAGGCGGAAAGTGTCGTCCCGGATTAGCCTGTGCGGACTGCACAGGCTTATCTGGAATTACACTTTACGCACATGCAGTTTGTCCAGTTTTCTCAGAACAAGACTCAATTGTCAGCTGCAATGCATATACGACGTTGAAATTCTTAGTTTTGTATCGGCCACAAAGGTGTTAACCCTTTTAGCGCTGGAACTGAATTTTGAAGGCCTTTGAAAACAGTTTGGATCCAGATGAGACGCCACAAAACGTGGCGTCTCATCAGGATCCAAACTGTTTGCTATTCTGATAGTATTCGTTGGGAAAAAAATCGAAGAAAATGCTAATTTTAGAAATTCAGCAGGCGACATTTTAGCAGATGACAAATATCCCAGCATGCAAAGGGTTAAACGCATTGTGATTATCGCCACAAAAGAGAACATGAATAAATAATCGGTTGTTATTGTTTATTGCAAATAACTGTTTTCGTCTATTGTCCACAAACGCCCCAAAGTGGCGATTTCAGAATCCTCGATGTGTCTCGATAATAGAATTAGGCGAAAAATAAAAAGTTGTTTGTTTCCAATAACCCGACGAAATCTACTTTTTGTGCCGACCCTAAAGTTGTTTTGGTATTCCAGGTTGAGTTTTCGATCATTTTAGCTAATTTGATCATATTCACTAAGTTAACTATTAAGTTAACCCATTTATGCCTAGCGTCTAGAAAAAAAGACCTCGGCAAACAGCGTAGACCCAGATGAGACGCCGCATGATGCGGCGTCTCATCAGGGTCTGCGCTGTTTGCTTAAAGGAATTTTTGTAAGAAATATTCTAAATATAGAAATTAATATACTAGACATCTCTAATTTTGGTAATAAATTGATCAAATTTAGAAGGATGGAATAGTCCACTAGGCATAAATCGGTTAAGATGATTTTTGCTGCAATCGATCATATTCGCTGAATTAATAAAAAAATAAAATAAAAAAAATGAGACATTTGTAAACAGTATTACATTGTAAGCATAAATTGGGAAGATTTGTGCATTTCAGTAAATATTCTTATTAAAATGATCAATTCTAAAAAAAACATTCACGATACAAAGTTACCAGATCTTCCAACTCTATTTTTTTTCGGCGATGTAACAGGAAACACATATATTTTCTTTTGGCCTTATTATATTATTGCCAACTAGCGTTTATATAATATTGAACGACATCCCTTTGGGATGTATTATCATAGAGTTTCATGTCGTTATTGTTTTGCATGATTTTTTCTGTTTAAGTGTTTCAAGTGAATGCGTCGTTTTATTTGTGCCCTAAACACATATGGGGATTATGTTATTATTTGATATACTAGTATACATTAGTGTGAATACATTATTTGAGTTAGAAGGGATTAATAAAAACAATTAGTATATTTCTTGTTGGTATATAATAACCCATTAATTGTTAGGATAGTCTCGCGTATGAACGGACCGATATTGGAAGTCATACAGTAGGGTAAACACGTGGGATGCAAGATCCTAAGTAAGTCAAATACAACTTATCGTACACTTGATGTCTATATATAAAGTCTTAAATGTATTGGCATTTAATAGAAATATTACGAATTGTATATAATACATATCTCTCAACATGTTGAGTGTAATTACAACATGAGGATGTATCTTGTTTGAAAACTAAAATGACGCATAGATTATAAACAACGGCAAATGACGGCCAGTGACTAAACTTAACCCATTTATGCCTAGCGTTTTGAAAAAAGGCCTTGGCAAACAGCGTAGACCCAGATGAGACGCCGCATAATGCGGCGTCTCATCAGGGTCTGCGCTGTTTGTCTAAATAAATTTCTACAAGAAATATTCTAAATATAGAAATAAATATACTAGACATCCCTTATTTTGGAAATTAAATTGATCAAAGTTAGAAGGATGGGAGAGTCCACTAGGCATAAATGGGTTAAGTATATAACTGTCCTGAAAACAGCAACCAGGCTTACGAAAAAAAATCATATGTATACAGAACAGTGGCAGGTGTTCTCAACACAAACACGACAGAGAAAACACTTTTCTGAAAAATGGAAGGAATTTACAATAAAAAACAATGTTTTGAATGCTTACAGAATCGTTTCAATTTGACCCAACGTTCTATATGTATTTGCGCAACTAAAGTGTTTAATATAGATACATGCTACGAACAAGATATATTGTACAATACAATTAAGCAAAACAAAATATATCAAAAAAGCTGACTGCGCATCTCCTGTTTTGCTGATCCTCGCAACCCCACCCCGGGGATGGGGCTTAGACCAAGGTCGGAGAGTGCGGCTTCGGAGGGCTCCCAGAGACCAACCGAGGACCCCGGGACCCTCGGGACGACCGCACGGTCTGTGATGACGTGGATCAACTCTCCAATGATTGTAAGTATTGCCAGTGTATGTTTGTTAGTTTAAACATATTTATTTAAGGTCGATTGCATCGAAAGACTAAGACTTATTGAAACGCTCTCGAGTCCGTTTCCTTGGACTAACAACCAGTACTCGGTGTCTTTGGATGTGATCGAAATAACGCTCCCACAGTGGGGATCGAACCCGTGACCTCGCGGTCGCTAGGCGGACATCATATTTGTTGCTTTTTAGTACACTAATATGACAAGAAATGCTCACTTTTAAATATAATAATAAAAAATGTGTTGGTTCTGTGGGTGTAGTGCCGTCTTGGTACCCTTTCATCTGATTGTGAAAGTAGGTAAGTTTTAAAGTGTAAGTAAGTTTATAAGTTACTAGTATAATATGTTCATAGTTCTCCTAGCCCCCCCCCCCACAAACACACACCCCACCCGTTACCAAATTATGGGGTATACTTTATTCCAAAATTGACGTCTGTTGGTCTGTTCGTCTGTTTGTCCGTCTGTCTGCCCGTCTCTCCGTAAACACAAACTTTTCACAAACCGTTCTCCTTCACATTTTAACGTACAGCAATCAAACTTGCAGGCGCTGTTCTTAATTATATTGCGTTGCGCATGTGCGTTTTTTCTGATAGTACGTTAACAATTACAAAAGTTATGCCCATTTTCAACTTGGACACTATATTTGTATACTATCATGATTATTAATATATATTATTAGTAAGTCTTATACCTTTATTTCGGCACTTCACATCAGATAAATCGTTGTCATATCTTCGCACAGGAGCTAAATCAAATTTATGTAATCCTTATTGGAAGAATTTTCTACACAAATCGTATGATTTGGAATGATGAAAATGTTTCCAGTGCCCTTTTTGACGATACATCTCACATAAGAAGTTGCATAAAAAATCTAAATAATCAAGAAGTTGCATTTACAAAGTTAAATATTCATAACCAAATAAAATAACATATGATGCCCTGTACACAAATAAATCAATAAAATCCAACGCATTTTATTGCTACTCTGAAAACCTTTTTTCAAATAATTATAATGTAATATTTCCAAACAACTGAGGATTATATGTTAAAGTATGAATTCAAGTACCTCGGGAAAGGTTGCTTAAAGTGCTTGTGGCTTGGTGAAACATTGGAAATGAATAGTATTAGTTTGTGTCTAACATAATTTACGGAATTATTATATACTTTCGATAGTTTCTTATATGGCTCTTTAAGTTTTTTTTAAACAGTTCCTTAGAAACACTTGTTAAGCGAGCAACCGATGTACTTTAATAGTACCAGTAGTAAGTAAACATAGATTTCCCAATTCTTAAAGACAACCTTAACAGTTATTAAAAACAAAACAGTAATGTTATTTATATTGCAATATGGTACATTTTTAGATTTAAATTCTTCTTCAAGAAGACGTTACACACCAGGCTAATCTGTTGTTCATGTGAACTCAAGCTAACATAATGTTACGCCTTTAAGTAAACGTATGTGTTTTAGGTGGTCGCAACCGGTGTGCTTATAATGGGCCTTGTCGGTAGCATAGCAACGGGGGTCGTCGAGAAATACGCGCGCGACGGACTGAAAGTGCTCTTGGATCACATCCGGGTTCACGGCCTTGAGGATTCTATCGACCTCAACAAATTAGACATCGGTAAATACTTTGAAAAACATGTATTGATTAATGCAGCTGTTGTTTTACTATTTATAATACTAGTAGCAGTAGAAGTAGTAATAATAGTTGAAGTTGTAATCGTAGTATAAAAGAAGTATTAATAGTAGAATAAGTTGTAGTATTAGCAGTAGCAGAATGTTTTGTTGTTGTTATTGTTGTTTGTATTGTTGCTGTTGCTGTTAATGCTGTTGTTGTTATTGTATCATCAGTAGCAGATATTGATGATGAAATACAGTTTGCGCACAATCTGCCATATTCTTGCATGCCATACTTTCTATGTTCCGCTCGAAATTTTAAATGACATTGACTTGTCCCACACTCAGGTTACATACTGCGTACAGTGTCTCAACCCCTGGTGGTGGTAGGGATCGCTGGAATGGTGCTGTCGGGTCTCGGACTCGTGTCTTCAAGACTTAACTGTGCACCGCTCTTTATAACGGTATGTATGCATTTCCTCTATTGTTCTTTTTTTGTATTAGTTTATTGAAGCTCGATTGAATCGAACGCCTGAAACGCTCTCGAGTTCGTTTCTGGGGTAGAACAAGTACTTGGTTGCTTTGGGTTGCTTTAAAAACGCTCCCACAGTTCGGATCAAAACTGTGACCTCCCGGTCGATCGGCGGACATCATACCAACAACGCCGCGGCGACCCTTTTGTATTTATGATAGGGCGGCGGGGTTCCCATTCCGGTCCCCTCTGTGGCGTGTTTTTACCACCCATTATGCCTTTCTGGAAAGAATCTGTTCTATTTTTATCGACTTTATGGCATTTTATAATAAATGCCCTTTTTAAATCAACAATATGGTGTTTGTTCATACCTTCAAGTCATACGAATCCGTCCGGTCTATGACTTTTTCATTACCACCTAGGACAATACATAAATGATATTTGTGAACTTTCAAGTAACCGTTCAAGTTTTTTTCTTCGTAAGAAATCGGTTTGTACATGGACATTTGAACTTTAGAACTTAATTTAAACGCTAAATAAGTAATACATTATTTCATCACACATTGTTTGGTATATAATAGAACAATAACGAATATGTATTTATCTGAAACATGTGTTATATAGCTTTTGTAGAGTTTTCCTTGGCTACTTTTTGTTTGACTAAACAATCGCGTTACTTTATTTTGTGGAAAAGACGTTAAAACGTCCAGTGAAGTCAAGCAATGTAAACAACTTTCCGATATATAATGACGTTAACGTATTTATTTTGTTGCAGATGAGACAGTATTTTATAAAAAATATATAACACAAGTTGTCATTTCATACAATATTTATCTCAACTCGTGTGGTAAAATATAGCATAAAATGACAACTCGTGATAGAGCCTATATATTTTGTATTTGACAAAATACAGATGATTATTTTACCGATTTTAATGGATGGTTATCCATGAATAAACCGATATTTTAAAGAGTTATCTTAGTCATGCGTATTATTTCATCTGTCTTAGATTCTTGTTTGAATATATGATTATTTTTTTGTCGGTTTAACTGCGAACAAGTCTGCTTAATTTTGCCGAACCAGTCTTAAAATGCCGGCGACGGGCTAGTTTTAAAGTGTTGGTGCAACCAAAAACAATTATGTACAAGTTCGTGTCTTACGTCATGATGGAACTACTTTGTTTCTCTGCAGGTCAGTAAAAAGGCGTGTGAACGCGCCTTGCTACCTTCGTTTCTCTGCAGAAGCAGACTACGAGAGATAGACTTGAGCTTATAACAAATTGTTGACATGTTTATTTGTTTGTTTTTCGAAGTAGAAACATAATAAAAAAAGATTGATTCCTTAGTATTCCGTTGGTGTTTCGGTGTGCCTTCTTGGACAGGGTGCAGGGGCGACAATCCTTCTCTTCTTCCGGTCATTGGTAAGTATTTCCGGTCATTGGTTAGAATTTCCGGTCATTGGTTAGTATTTCCGGTCATTATTAAAAATCGTTCATAATTCAATAACAAAAGATAACGTTAACTTGTAAGCGAAAAGATGCAAATATGTTTAAAGTCTACACATGCATATATATAAAAACTGGTAGACATAATACATTCATTTAATGAACGATGTTCATAATAGGTATATAAACATTAACAGTATCGATTTAAGGCCAATTCAAACATGTTATAATTAAAAAAACATGTACGTCCTGTACTTTCTAGTTTGACGACCTACTTATTCCAAAGTTAGTGAATGCTATCCATACAGAGTACCGCGGATTCAACGAAACCAATTTCGTATCTCAGGCTTGGAATTTAGCCATGCTAGTGGTAAGCAAATGTCTGCTTTAGTGAAGACTGTTTTCTCTTTAATCTCGCACAGCCTATACTAATTGTTATTTCATCGTGGTCGTTGCTGAATTTCTTCAACTCACCATACACTCACAAACTTTTATTCTATTCTACGAAATCCGGTAAGGCCATATGGAATGTCGCCTGACGCGCTTTGAGGTCGACACACGACAATCAACGTGACGTATGATACGACAGTCTAAGATCACTAAAGACAAAGGCGATTTGAAGATTTTCATGTCGCCTTGTTATGTTCGGTTTCAGCTGAAAATTTTACATCGACAATTAAATGTCGTTGGTCATTATCGTCATCGTATTATCGCATTGACGCCATCGTACTATCGCACTGTCGCCATCGTATTGTCGCACTGTCGCATTGTCGCCATCGTACTATCGCATTGTCGCAATCGTACTATCGCATTGTCGCCATCGTTCTATCGCATTGTCGCCATCGTACTATTGAACTATCGCATTGTCGCCCTCTGGATTTTAATGTGTAACCACGATGGCCTTAACGGTATTCCGTACTGTCGAGCGTCGACTGCAAGGTTCGCCCTCAAAGCGAGACATGCAACATTATTACTCCTAGAAGACGGGTCCGTAAATAGAGATCACATTATTAAGGGCACCTGGAAGACACGGTTTAAACTGTCGTTCAATAATAATGATTTATATCCATTCTTACTTTTCTAATCGTTTAAATGCATTGTTCACGGTCACAGATCAAGTGCTGCGGCGTTAACGACTACAATGACTTCCGGGAAGCGACCGTTTGGCGCCGGAAGTTGTTCCAGGACGGCTACTGGTTCGAGCTGCAGACGCCCCTCACGTGCTGCAACATGGCGGTCAAGCCGGTCACTGACTTCTCGTGCGCAGTCAACCCTGCGGAGGGGACGTCATACTTTCTCAGGGTATGGTCAAGCTCAATGTAGGGCAGTCCGCATTGGCTAATCAGGGACGACACTTTCCGCCTAAACATGATTTTCGCTAAGAAGAGAATTCCTTTAGACGAAAAATACCATAACAACGAAAAGCACGTTCATTAAGTCCCGTTTTCACACAGCGATGCTCATATTTTGAAGCGTCTAGTCAGTTTTGGTAAAGTTCTATGTTTGCTGAAGTTTCTTTAGCTACCTATAAATGCGAGGTTCTCTGATCAATTTTCCATGTGCCTTGTTTTCAGGGGTGCTATTGGCAGGTATGGAGTCTGATCGATGAGTACAAGGTTTACATCATAGGGTTGCTTGTCATCATGGCTCTTGCGCAGGTACTTGCTTATTTGAGCGGCGTGTTGTTGTTATTTGATTGTGGGTATTGTTGAAACTGAAACTGTTGTTGTTGTTTCATATTCAAAGAAACCGTTCTTTCATAGTGTATTTTTTATAAATTTAATTCATCGTCTAATTATTATAATGATTTCTTGCTGATAAACGTTGTTAATTATGTAAGTTTATGTTCGAGTTATCATAATGAATAATTACTCATAGTTTATCATATACGTCTGGTCGATAACGGGCTTATTTTCCCCGCCGAAATTTTTCGGAGGGGATATAGTAATAATCTCCGTCCTTCTGTCCGTCCGTCTGTCCGTCCGTCTGTCCGTCGTTCCGTCCGAAACTTTGTCCGTAGCATAACTCTAAATCTATTCAATGTATTTACTTTTAACTTAGAATATAAACAGATGGCAATTAGGCGAATTGCAGTGACCAAGAACCATAACTTTATTTACCTCAGTTTTTGAATTATCTCCAGTTATATAATTTGAAAGTAAATTTTTGTCCGGAGCATAACTCTAAATCTAGTGACGGGATTGACTTGAAACTTGAAAAATAAACAGTTGGTGAGTAGGAGAAGTGCAGTGACTAAGAACCATAACTCTTTCTACCTTAGTTTTTGAATTATCTCCCTTTATTCAATTTCAAAGTTAATTTTTGTCCGGAGCATAGCTCTAAATCTACTGAAGGGATTTACTTGAAACTTGAAATATAAACAGATGGCGAGTAGGAGAAGTGCAGTAACTAAGAACCATAACTCTATCTACCTTAGTTTTTGAATTTTCTCCCTTTATTCAATTTCAAAGTAAATTTGTGTCCGGACAATAATATTTTAATTTGAACACTGAAATATTCACTGTAAAATGAATAGATGAGTTTAAGGAAAAATTCAGTGATCAAGAACATTAACTGTTTATAGTCTTCTTTTTAATTACCTCCCTTTCTTTCATTTCCATATATTTTATTCTCTACAGCATAACTCCAACACTATATAACTAATTGATCCTTGAAATATGAATAGATGACACAGGTGCCATGTTTTTCAAATATGATTTTACTCTCTAAAACAAATGTTCTCATACAAGCAAACACATTTCGGCGTGGATGGCCATGTTCACATGGTTCTTGTTATATTTACATATTATTTGTTTACATTTGACTACACATTTATTTAAGTTTTAAGGCACATTTGCCAAACCCCTACCAACAACAACTACACCACCAAGAAAAACACCACCATCACCAATAAGCAAACATCGAAATTTAAATTTCAGATAGCATTGATATGTGCCAGTATAATCGCCGCAGTGCAACTTCGTCGACGTCGGAAAAAAACTCACTCAAAAATCAAACGATGAGCAACGTGTGCAAATAGTACCAACAATGGATACGCCCCTTACGTCCCACAATCTTCATCACGTGATTGGGTGGAGCAAGGCGTTGATTCGTCCGGCGCGAACAGGCGCTCAAAATAAGTCAGCAAATGCATCAGACGCCACTTGTAAATCAGAACACACTCCACTTAATTTATCCATTAACGACTACCTTAAGAATTTATCTAACAACAGTCCCAACCACATTGTATTCAACAACTGCCACAACAACGATTTGTTCGACAACTGCCACAACAACGATTTGTTTGACAATTGACACAACAACGATTTGTTCGACAACTGCCACAACAACGATTTGTTCGACAACTGCCACAACAACGATTTGTTCGACAACTGCCATAACAACGATTTGTTCGACAACTGCCACAACAACGATTTGTTCGACAACTGCCACATCAACGATTTGTTCGACAACTGCCACAACAACGATTTGTTCGACAACGAGAACAACAAACATGTATCAAACAACTGGGATATGGGCAACGATTTTTTTGTGACTGCATGGGCCAAGAGACGCTGATTGGTCGTTGTCGACTCAGGTACAAATTAAATGTTACCCGGGTACTCTTATGTATACTGCAATTAAAAACCAGGGTGCGGAAAACATACGCTTAAAGCAAGCCGGCCATACCCCGGGGTACCTTTTAGTTTATGTTCTTACCCGGGGTACTTTGTAGTATACTTAAGAGAATACGGGGTACTTTTAAGTATTACCTACGCAGACAATGACCAATCGAGCCTAAGAGACCAGATGCGGTCTTCATTTCCAAGCATTATTCAGAAGCCAAGTTTCGATAGGGACTTCCCTTCGTCTAAACAGGAGCGAAATACAATAAAGGACAATGTTAAGAGGAAGACAGAAGATGAATGCGAAGATAATGATGCTGAAAAAGCAGATGATGGCGAATGTAAAGACCACGAGAACGATGAAGCTATAAAACACGGCAGACGATCCAGCTCCCATCTGGATTACGACGGGTCGAGGAGGCGTGGATCACGAAGAATGTCGATTCTGGATGTCAATACGTAAGCGGCGAGACATAGCAAGATGACCAAGTCAGCAAAGCGTCCAAAACGCCTTACCGAGATTTTTACGAACGCAGAACATCGTGTATTGCCGCATAATCACAAGCCGCGAGGCCAGGAAAGGAACTTCAAAAAACATTACCTTATCATCTACTGATACTACGGGAAATCTGAACAAAAGAAGAAAATCAATCTTGCCATAAGTTCAAAGCTAGTGAAAGAATAAATTAAAATCATCCTATAATATCAAAGAGCTTCAGTTGTTGAAAAAAGGAGATTATGACGGGCCCCTCTCTTTTATTGAAACTTAACCCATTTATGCCTATCGTCTAGAAAAAGTCCTTGGCAAACAGCGTAGACCCAGATGAGACGCCGCATAATGCGGCGTCTCATCAGGGTCTATGCTGTTTGCTTAAAGGAATTACTGTAAGAAATATTCTAAAAATAGAAATAAATACACCAGACATCCCTTATTTTGGAAATAGATTGATCCAATTTAGAAGGATGGGAGAGTCCTCTCGGCATAAATGGGTTAAATGGAAACACTTGAATTCGTTCGGTCACTCTCACCATTGCACATTATAATGGTCCCTGTTGACGAGCAAACAAATTATTATCGGATTTACAGCAAACAAAAATATCGTGTTCACTGTTAAATGCCTTGTATGTTGTTCAACAACAGTTTATCGTGGTGGATTTTTAAATTATTTTCGTTCATGTGTGTATGTCAAATAAATACATGTAATCGTGTGGTAATTGTTTTTTTTTCAATATTAAACTATTGCAAAGTTTTATGTTACTATCTTCTTGTGACGTTGCTTTTAAATGTATGAGTTCAAGTGATATTTGTCATTGTAAAAATAAGTAAGAATTACTTCACTAAGAGCGGATATACATGTACTTATTTTTTATCCGTTTTCAATTAAATGCATATCATTATGCAATACAAGATCACAATCGATTAAAACAAAGATATATCATACATAACAAAGATGAACAGTTTTCCGAGAAAAATTCTCATACTTTTTCAATTACGAAGTTCATGTATTGGTGAAAGGTAGTTCATACAGTTTAGCTATAGTTGCGTCCCTTGTTTTTTTCGTAATATCGAAAGTTGCTGTGCATGCTCTAGAGACCTTACTATGCATCTTTCAAAAAAATACTTGACGGTGTTTCTGTTTATGTGTACACTACTTTATTTAATGACCTTCAATACTTAAGAACCTGTACAACATTTTTCATCTTCTGTAGGCCTTAACACATCTAGAAATTTCACCTTTACATGTATTCATAAGGTCTACATAAAAAAAACTGGATATAACTTATCTTTTAGTGCATTTTTTATTTACCTCATAATCAATTACATATTATCTAGAGCTACGGCTGCATATATGGCTAATTTCAAATGTTGAAATGAGCATCTTCGTTTTTCAATGTTTATAAAACACACACACACACATATGATCTAATACAGTTATTGCACAATGTAACTACACGAACTAAGAGTCCAAATTGCTCCAATCAATAGCCTATCCCTTTCAGATAGTTCTTATACTTGTCCATGTATTCGCGGGCGGCGCCGGCGCTCGACGCCAGGGAGACGCCCAGCACCACCCCCTTGGTCGATTGACACACGTTGCACACGTATTTCTCCTCCCCACCAAGGGAGAGGACCGTCAGCAGGCCGTCGTCGGCTGGGCTCCGGTACATGTATTTGATCCCGCACAACGTGATGCCCTCGCCGCCGGGTTCGCCGCCCTGCACGAGGCGTACGAGCCGCGCCACTTCCGGTACGCTGGGGTTAAAGCCGGCCGATTTGGCCCACGGGTTCCCGTCCATGCCGAATATGCCTGCCATCTGCATGCCCGGCCCCTTCATGAGACTCTTAACGTGATCGTCCCAGCTCATTATGGCGGTGACTTGATCTAGAAAGTAAAGTTTTACAGGAACCTTTTCAATTATGTGCAGGGTAACAATTTGAAATAATTATTCTGATCGTATACACGTAAAAAAAAATAGTCCAGGGGGAAAGGAGTTTTGATAAATACAGTTCACGTTTACATTGCATATAACTATTTTTCAGAAACTGTTTTTTAAAAAAAGTAGATTTTTTTTACTTAACCTTATCAAGCGATCGGCGGCCCAAGTGGCTGAATAGCGATGCATGAACAGGAGAAAAGCTGTATATTGACCGATAGACAATTATGAATCGAAAACGACTATTCTTAAGTCGCAAAATTTACGGAGGTGGAAAACTGTGACAATGTGTCTACATTTAACCTTAAGAAGGGACTTTGCGAAATTTCTAAACTTCTCTAGAACATAAATTATGCATATTCAGTTTAGATGGAAATACCGATAGCTTTTCCCTTACGTAGACACATATTGAAACAATGTAAACCAAAAATCTAAATTTAAAAATGGAATCGTGACGGCAAACCAACTACAAATTATTAATGGATACAAGTTTTGGCTGGAAATCGAGCTCAAACATCATACACTAAAAGTATGTTTATTGTTTATTATATTGTCGCCGGGCGATGAAAAGTGTGCTGTCAGTTTCGAACCCGATCTGTGTGTTAAGAACTCGTTTAAAAATCAATTTTCAGGCGTCTGAATTGACCCAAATTGACCTTCATTAATCGCCAATTAAATTCTGGAGACATTTCCCGCCAAAAGGCCCGAATGAATAACTGCATTTTTTGCAATTATTAAAAATACATAAACAAAGCAAATTAGAGGACGTTTGTTTGGTCTTCAATTTGTATTAAATAACTTCAATTATCATGTGAACAATTGCGTCATAATCATTTGTTGTGTAGTATGACGTAAAGAATGTATATCGTTGGGAAGTCCCGACTATTTTTTGCAGATTGTATCGTACAACTTGTAGACACAATATGTGTGGTTCTGCAACTTATAGGAGTTTAATTGTGGGTATCGGATTTGTCCTAAGAATACGTTATACAATGGTCAAAATTTGAAAACGTGGAGCCTTATTCAGTTTCACTGCTGGATCGTGAAAACATGTATTAAAATTTGTCTCACACCAGGAATTTAGATTTAATACGATTCTTTGTTGAGCTAGGCTTTACATGTTAGGGGCAAATAAAACATCGAGTGATACGGGTCACATAGAGAGTGGCTAAATTGCACAGTTTCATTCAAATGCACGAAGCAATTGCGTATGAGCCTCGCTTTGTGAAAGGGGGGTTTAATGAATATGCGTTTAGTATTGTCACAAATTAGCCTGTGCAATCCGTACCGGCTAAATAGGTAGCATGTGCAGTCCACACAGGCTAATCAGGGACGACACTTTCCGCTTTTATAATATTTTTCGTTCAAAGAAATTCACTTCGTAGCAGAAATCTAGTTAAGTCGGAAAGTGTCGTCCTTGCCCAGGCTAATCGAGGACGACAAGTTACGCACAGGCATTAAACCCCCTTTTCACAGAGCGAGGCTCATATTAAGTGTGTACATTAAATACCGATGGAAACACAATCATATTTATTGAAATATATCACATCAACCCAATTAATCATTGCGTTGTATTGACATGTAAAACAAAGAAAAACTACACTTCTGACGATAAATATGAAATACTGACTTACAATAAAATTTGAATAAATATTTTATACAACGAATGACCTTTTTGCATTTGCAAAACTTAATACTTTTTTGACGACGTTTTGTGCTTAATATTGTAACATACCCAAATCAAAACGAGACATTTGCATAAACGTCAAACTAGATATAACTACATGTTTATATAACTAGATATAACTAGATGAACTAGATATGTGATAAATTAACGGTGTGAACCACCAAATTATTAACAAATAATAATAATGATGTTTCACTTTTTTAATGTCTGTTTTTTTCATAGGTGTCTGGGAGTTTTATATTTTTTTCAACACAACATTGCCTTTTCTTAATTTGTTTGTGCACTATAATTTGCAATACAATAACATTCTTATTTGTGTCGTGTTCTGAGAAAACTGGACATAATGCTTGTGCGTAAATTGTCATCCCAGATTAGCCTGTGCAGTCCGCACAGGCTAATAAGGGACGAAAATTTCCACTTTTATGAAATTTTTCGTTTAAATGATGCCTCTTCATACCGAAAATCCAGTTAAGGCGGAAAGTGTCGTCCCGGATTAGCCTGTGCGGACTGCACAGGCTTATCTGGGATGACACTTTACGCACATGCATTTTGTCCATTTTTCTCAGAATGCGTCACATTTGATCTTCAGGCATACCACTATTCTTCATATTTTGCAAGCGTCCAATATGAAATAGTATTCATCTCATATAATACGATATCTGAAAGCAATTACTGTGAAAACTATGATTTCCGAGAACATCGATGGTTAAAAACTATTTGTGGAAAATAAGTTTTGTGAAAACTATGGTGTTGTTTAAGAGTGGTCCTACTAATAAAACTATACGTGCATCGTACATGAAAAGCATCGAAGATAAAACAATAAAACACGATTTAAAACACAAACCTTTGTGGGACGTATGAAGTATAATATCCTTCAGTATTGGCCAGCTATAGAACGAGTCTCTTAATAACTAAATTAGTCGTTTGATACGCTATCTGATAGCGCGATGTTCCGTCCCACAGCTATCTGATACTGCGACTGGCCATGTATATAAACGAAAATCCAAGACAGTAGATAGAGGGGGTGGACGTCAGATGGCTACCTTCACCCATATCAGCAAGTATACAGATTAAAGGCTTTCATAATTGAGCCTCGCTCTGAGAACAGGGGGTTAAATGCATGTGCGTATAGTGTCATCCCAGCTTAGCCTGTGCAGTCCGCACAGGCTAATCAGGGACGTCACTTTCCGCCTTAACTGGATTTTTTGCTAAGAACAGACTTAATTTAAACAAAAAGTATCATAAACGCGGAAAGGTCGTCCCTGATTAGCCTTTGCGGACTGCACAGGCAAATCTGGGACGACACTTAACGCACATGCATTAAAACCCCTTTTCACAGAGCGATGCTCGTATAGATGAAAGGCTTTCATAACTATACAATTCGGGTTTGTTTTTCGGCCCTTCAGGGTACGTTTTAAGAATGGCCTTCGGACGATGCACGTGACCTACTTTTTAATTTAGAGGCTTCTTGACACTAACAATCCATGCTAGGATATTACGGTATGCAACAAATCCATGACTTATAAGGTCGCTTCAAACTCGAAAATTATTTGAATAAATATGGTTTCCCCTTTGATATTATTTTCCTTTCAAGTCAATTATCTTGAAAAAAAAACACCATTTAGTTAGGTATTTAAAGTAAACAGAGTATATATTATCCGCTTTCAGGCAAGGGCTTAATTTCTATAAGTTTAATAGTATATGAAAGGAAATAACGCCGATTTGCAAGAGATTTGCTACGCCACTGCAAATGACACGACGATAGTCGGTTACAGCATGTATAAACAATTGAAAGTTTATCAAGTACTATCTGTACCTTCACTATCAGTCAGTACCACTATATCCGGGTAGGTCGCTCACTAGCGGAGTCAGGTCGGTTGACTCAATGTAAAGTCTATGTAATAGATGAACATAATTAGCCTCGCTATGGAAAAACGGGGCTTAATGCATGTGTGAAAAGTGTCATCCCAGATTAGCATGTGCAGTCTGCACAGTATTTTAATAACTATTTCTTAGCGAAAATTCATTTTAGACTGAAAGTGTCGTCCGTGATGAGCCTGTGCGGACTACGCAAATGCATTTTACCATAACGCGGCTCATATTTAATACACCTTAATGCTCGATCGCGTTTTAGGATGTTTTCATTTAAGTAATATTTTAATGAATGAAACCACTGCCTTTGTCACTTGCTTGGGATAGCCCCCTGAGAACCAAATATTTGCAAAGCATAAACATTATGACGACATGACGAATGACATCAGAAAACACTGTTTTGTTATGCGCCACGCTCTGTGCAAATGTGGCTTAATACCTGTGCGTCAAGTGTCGTCCCAGATTAGCCTGTGCAGTCCAAACAGGCTAATTGAGAAGGACTCTTTCCGCCTAAACAGGATTTTCGTTTTTGCAGAGACTTTCTTTAAATCAAAAGTACAATAAAAGCCGAAAGTGTCGTCCCTGATAAGCCTTTGCGGACTGGTCAGGCTAATTTGGAACGACACTTTACGCAAATGCATGAAATCTCCTTTTCGCAAATCGAGGCTCTTATGTTTTAAGTAACTTGCAAAAGGATGAATTTTTATCATACTACTGTGATCAGTTAAAGTTGACTTAGCCATTTTGATGCAGTGTTAGTCATGTTGTTTCTGTATGTTTAATACAATTAACGTGTTTAATTTTGAAATCTGTTATAATTTATTTTCAGAAAGCATATTTATATTCATTTGAGGATAGGAAGTTTATTAATTTAGTAGGGAGTTGTTGTAATTGCTGAAGCATGCATATAGCTGTCTGTAATTGTATATAAACTATTGGAACTCAACCAAATCTGTTTGGGACGTAAGGCACAGAGTCTTAGGGACGCAGTGGAATTTTGGTGAAAAGCGAAAACTGTTTTATTATTAATTTCATGATTGTAAAACACGTTGACAATATTAAGTATCCAATTCCCTCAAATATTTACTTGAGTCTAGTTTTATCGGTTTTATGTGAAATTGAATAACTGTTTTATTAGAAAATATACTTATATGAAAACATAGCAAAGGATACTTAAATTTAGTTACTAGTATGTCTTAATGAACGCTTTTTGTTGCACTGTAGGCTTCCGCATTCGACAGCATTGGAAACTGCTTATGTACCTTACTTATTAAACACCACGGACTCGTAGAAAGGTGTGATGTGTTTGGTAAATTAGAAGCGGATTCGGGGCATGTAAATAAAAGCTTGTGCTGACTTATAATCACCAAATCCCTTGTTATGATAAAAATGCGTTCATTCAGACGCTCATTTGAATAGCATCAATAGGATAGTATGAAACAGCGCGAGGCATTTAAAAATCGTCAGTGGTAAGGTAAGTCTAGTGGTTTGTACACGTGCGTCTCACCTAGGCGACCCGGGTTTAATCCCAGTTCCCGGAAGCATGTGCGTTTGATTGTAACAATTCCGGCCACGTGAGGCTTTCTCTGGGTACTCCGGCTCCGCCCTCCTACAAAAACAAAACAACAACAACGAGACAACACCAAAATTGAAAATCTTTCAGTGATAACTTACTAGCTGGAAATTGCATGTACATGTATAATTCAAAATTCTCCAAACTGTCAGCTTAGTAAGTTGATTTGAAAGGAGCGCTTTGACACCCTCCGGGTCCTTACATAATGCAGCTTCAGGAAAGGACCTGAAAACAAAAAGCGCCAGTGGGCTGTGCGGTTAACGCAGTGGTTGGTACACACGCTTCTGAAATAGGTTACCCGGGTTCAATCCCCTCCCCGGACGCATTTGAGTTTTGTTGGCGGTCAGCATACCGGAAATGTCGTGTTTCTATCGGGTAATACGGATTTCCCCCGTCCCCTTCTCCCTCTTCCCCAAAACAAAAGAATACACCAAAATTGAAAATCTTTCTATAACAACTAAAAAGCTGGAAATTGTAGCAATAATTCAAAATTCGTCCAAACATTCGTGCGTCTAACAATTTTATGATGTAGGAGTGCTGGAACACACTCCGGGTACATAGATAATGCAGAAAGGGCATTCGAAACTTCGACATACACACACAAAAGCTGGTTGTGAAATGACGCTCGATGAGAAAAGATCACGAGTCGTATGGCTCGCGAGCATTAAAATAAATATATATAGGCTAATTATATCTTCACGTTCGAATCAGTATGTAGTTTTGTATGCTGAGCATCACTTTCTGTGCTATAGAAAAAAGCGACAAAACTTTGTCAATGGGGTTGGGGATCATGGGGGATGGGGCGTTCGCCATGTCCGCTTACTATATCAATCCGCCGGTGTTACCAGATTTTCCCGCCGCGCGAAAAGTGTGCAGAGGGCCTTTGTGTTTGAATACAAAAATAATAACTTTTTCCTTTTACTTACAAAAATACTACGCGTATATGTTAAGCTAACGTTTTATAAATACCTTATAACAAGAAAATATTATTTTAACAACTTAATGCTAAATAAGTCGTCTATATGACATTTTAATTTTATATTTTGTTACGACAAGACAAAAACGGACATGAGTTTATATTAAGCAATGTCGCATACAGTTTGTTATTTCATTATGGTCATTAAACTACTTTTAATATAATTTTACGTCTGGTCAACACTGGTACCCGATCTTGACTTCACTATTCAGTAGTAAAGGTGAAATCAACCACATCTCCTGCGGTTGCATGTTTATTTCAAACTTTCGTCTTGCCCATCCATTGATATACAAATGTCACTATAAATGATAAAACAACAAGGGATGCTACTCTCGCTATCATATAGTACCCCAATGTGGGAGTGCTCTCCCTTGAATAAAAACGAATGAAATGGTGAAACTTCTTGGAAGTGTTGATAACTATTACAGACTTTTGCGTCAATACAAACAATCCATAGTAAACATGTTAAACAAAAGTACACGTGCAAGCATTTTATCAAAATTTTGCATCAGAATATCGCCCGTGGAGATTGGGTCACGTTTGTCTATCGATTGTGAAACGGCTTCTTCCGAGTTATATCAAGAAAGAACAATAGAGAAATAAGAAATATGTGCTGTTTGTCTACACATAACCAAAAATGTAAAAAAATGGTCAATAATATGTTTAAATTTTATTGATAAGCAAACTCACAACTCGATACGATAGAATTTGAGCATGTGGTAATTAGAAATATTTTCATTAAGAATCATATATTTCATATAAAGTTTTTGATGATGATCATAGACGCTCATCGGGAAACAATATACGTTGTGACAGAATAAGGTCCCCGTGCGAATAAAATACGTGCATTGAATTGAATTTCATTGGATTGTATTGTATTGCATTGTATAACATTACATCGTTTTATATTGCTTTACATTACATAACATTGCATGACAAAACATTCGATTGCATCGCAAACTTATGTAGTGTACTGTATTGCTTTAAAAATTACTTGCAACTAGCTTATTCTGAGTGTTAACGTCTTTAATTTATTTGCCAAAAAGCAAGCAAGACACGATCAAACTTGTTTATTTTTACATTTTGCATTTATTTCTGGAATGGAATTCAGTCTGCTGTGTATTTCTGTATTATTCCACATCTTTGATACGAATTTAGCGTCTCCGGAGTTCTGCACGTGCTAAATCCGTCATTCGTTTTTGTTTTATATATCTACTTTAACAGCATAACCATGGAATTGTAGATCGTTATCCTCTTGGAATGTGGGGGCATATAGCCGCTGCTTTGTCCGTCCGTCAATCCAAATTCTGATTCGATAAAAATGCCGTTGCGAGGGTCTGAAACTTATTAAATCGATAAATGTTTCTGTCCCCCTCGATGTCCGTCCTTCTGTCCGTATGACACGCTTTGAGTTCCTGCGCGAGATTTCAAACACTAATCATTGGATTTTGATGAAACTTGGTATGCAGCATCCCTATTGAGTGGACATGCGGATAATTGTGTCGTGTTCTGAGAAAACTGGGCATAATGCTTGTGCGTAAATTGTCATGCCAGATTAGCCTGTGCAGTCCGCACAAGCTGATCAGAGACGACAATTTCCGCTTTTATGGAATTTTTCGTTTAAATGATGTCTCTTCTTAGCGAAAATCCAGTTTAGGCGAAAAGTGTCGTCCCGGACTAGCCTGTGCGGACTGCACAGGCTAATCTGGGACGACACTTTACGCACAAGCATTATGTCCAGTTTTCTCAGAACACGACACAATTTTCAGGTCGTTCTGGTCCGATGAGTTTTCAGGGAGTAATTTCCCATCGATAAGTATGGCACTACGTTTCGTTTCCGCACAATATATGAGACACTTAAGATCTGAATTTGATGTAATTTGATATGCAGAATCTGTATAGGGTAAACATGTGAATTCTTGTCAGGTTGTTCCGGTCTATTGATTTTACATGAGTTATTGCCCTTTGATTATTGCTATGCAATGTCCGTCACACTTTTCGTTTCCGTGCGATATCTTATACACTAATGATCCGAATAAGATGAAATTTTATCACGTTTTGGAATTTATGATTTCATTTCCTGTCTGCACATGTACATTTTATATAAAATCGGTTAAGACGCGCGTTTGGGTTGCGATTAATTCTGGGGTAAGTGTGAGGTTCGAGTCGCCTTCAAACCGGTTTAACCCTTTGAGTGCTGGAACCGGATTTTGAAAGTTTTTGCAAACAGTTTGGATCCAGATGAGACGCCACAGAACGTGGCGTCTCATCAGGATCCAAACTGTTTGCTATTCTGATAGTATTCTTTGAAAAAAATGGAAGAAAATGCTAATTTTAGAAATTCAGCAGACGACATTTTAGCAGACGACAAATTACCCAGCATGCAAAGGGTTATATCCCCAGTTCTTTGCATTGAGCGTTCCAATGCGGAGATCTCATTCTATGTTCATATTTGGTGTTCTGTTATGAAAGTAGTGAAGAAAGAATATTTATCTCCTGATATAGATTCTGAAAGTCATGGTTTCCTATATTTCACGAAACCTGACATGATTACACATTCATGCCAAATTGGCACACACCTTTTATATTGAAATATAACGTGACTGCAGCATATCACGTTGATATTGCTTTGCAAACGAAGCAGTTTCTTGTAAAATTATTTATTTGGCACTTTCATATTGAAACATGCGTTAATTCCATGATTTTTTTTTAATTATTATTTACTTACAAACATTCACGTCTACACAATATATAAAACCACGCATTAAAACATTGGATGAAGACGACCTTACCGTATAGTAGTCTTTAGTTGAAATAATAAATTGTATGTGCATCGGTATTATGCATGATTAAATTCTAAATCCTGTGTGCACACGACACATTTTGCAACCTTAATCTTATGTATTCAAATGCATTACAAATCTGGACACAAATTTATAACAATATAAGTGTACATACCATGTTCTATATTCAAGTCAGATTGACATATTTTGGAATAGCTCTTTAAGGCATAAAATAGTTATTAAACAACAACATTATCTGAGTTATCCAATGAACAACACTTTCTATACTGGTTGTCGTGACTGGCATTGGTTTCACCCTTTTTTCGAACAGGAAATGTAAGCATTCACTCTCTCCTTTTATATAAACCATGTAATATTGGTATATCTGGTCCATTTTATAATGTAGTTAAAAGTATGTATCAATCAAATTTAATGTACATAGAAGTTGGTGATAGGTTAACTTAATCATTTTCTCCCCAGATGGGAGTGCGTCAAGGAGACAATCTTAGCCCAAATCTTTTCAATATATTTGTTAATGATTTGCCATCAATTTTTTTATAGTGAAGATGACCAAGTGTGTCTTCATGATGTGAATTTTAGTTGTTTGCTATATGCTGATGATTTGTTATTATTNCAATGCTGTACTAATTATCAATGCAGGTACTTGCTGTTAAATCAAGGTGCACACAATAAAAGATTAAATCTTGTCTAGGTTTTTTTTGTATCGAGGTTTTACGGTTATCAAGGTTGCGTCGACGCCTTCTGCTTCATTATGGGAGGACTTCCATATCTTTGGTATGTATGCTATACCCTTTTGCCCCCATGATAATACTTCAGGGGGGGGGGTTAGATCCCCCATTTTCAGAGGCGATCCTGGTTCTTTCAAATGCAGAATGTACAGAAACAGTACACTGGAATTCGGTTTAACGTCTTATGCGAATGCCATTTTTGTTTAGGCTTCAGATAATCTGACAGCATCAAAACAAAAACTGTTCTCCCTGCATCTCTTAAATCAATAAAACAGACGAAAGGCTCTATACGTTGACAGTGTCTAACCATTTTACAAAGCATCGAATTATTTTCAAGCCTTATAATAACAATAATAGTAACTGTAAAGTCTGGTCAAGAAAACCCGCATTAAATATTTTGGCAGCGTTTGGTATTACCCACAACTCTAAAGTTCCATTAGTTTTACACCAATACAAGAGCAGCAGCACCTGAAGGCGAAGATACAACAGGAACAGAGAGCCTGCTACAATATCTTGTTTATTTTATCTAGATCACGTAGATTGACATGCTTCCCCTCGCTTATCAGCAGAAATCCGGAGATTGGATCCAAAATGGTAGCACACTGATGTCGAGATTACACTGCACATAGCGCACACGGAACTTGTACTTGTACTTTTATTCTACTATGTGTATATGTTGTTTCGTTTTGTGCCGTACTGTACCGTTTTGGCAATTGGTTCCTTGCCATAAATAAAGGACCACAGAGGTGTGCATGATAAAACTGCAATACTGCTGCAGCTTCTGGAGTTTCACTTCTTCATATTGTATCTTTTTATGAAATGTTTTTAGGTGGAAAATAAAACAGTGAAAGGCCTCAACTTAATGTTGCTAGCACAATAATAAGAACCAGTATTATTGCAAGTATGCTTTTATCAGTTATACTTTTATTACGTTAATTATTGTATGTATAATTATTATATGTAACATTTTATTGCATTATTTTAATTATTTTCACATAGTATATCTGTATGAAATAACGATGATCTTTGATTCAGGTTTGTTAAAAAACAGTCTACAGTAGAAAAAAAATGGTATACTGAAGAATCGATGTATTTATATTATGTGTTTATTAATTCTGTCAATTTACACATTTCTGCATAACAGAATCACAATAGTTTTACTCAACAAAAAATAATTTACACATGTTAAGCCATAAATTCATCTATAAATTTATATATTAATGTAGACAAACAAATATTCATAACAAAATTGTGATTACTTATTCTAAACATGTACAAGCAGCAATGTGTAATAGTTCAAATGCTTTCGTAAATTTTACCTTAAGTAAGCAAATAAATGTAACAAAATAAGCATGCCAATGAAAAAAAAACAACTAAGTAAGTGCAGACATTTTCATGAAAATAAATAGTGGTAAACAATTTTCCACCTTTGTCATAACACCACAGATAAAAAATACTGACATATACATATATACAATTCACAAACAATTGTACACAGTTGTTAAAGCACAAACTAAGAAAACGGTTTATTTTAGACTTTTTCTGTATGAATATATTAATGAAGTCGTATTTGTATATAGTGTTACCTTTCATGATAGACTTATAGGGACTATATTCTGTGAAATTTCTTCAATCTATTTTTCGTCGGGTAAAACCACTTTACATTAATAAAGAGTTATACGAGTACAAACATAAATACATGTCAAACATAGTTTACGAATTATTAAACAATGGCATACACTCATCCTACCAATATACTTTTCTTATTGTTTTCATTTAATTGTACAATCTGCTCGGTGTATTATGTAATTTAAGCTTGAAATTTGAGGAGTATTAATATTTAGTAACATTAATATATTCAGCATAATGTTACAGATCAGAGACACGCTAGCAATATACCTTGGCGATACGAAGTTTATGTCGGCTCTTTGATGAATTATTATTGATTATCTTTTTTTCAGAGGTTCAGCCAGCAAACAGAATCTTCATATATTTATATATTCACACATTTAAATCATTTAAATTTTGCTCTGCAAAGCAATCACTCGAAGAAGAAATAAAGAATGAGACATTTAAATAAAAGCATTTCGCAGACATTTATGGTCACCAAAACAGGACACTATAACCACATTCACAATGTATTTGGCCTTAATGGAAATATATAAAGCTTTTAGCTAAATTGCAAACTATATACCATTATCTGGAAGAAATCTTTTCCTCCAACATCAATAAAAACCATGCATTTTTCACACGGTAACAAAACTATTACCTGCATAGCAACACATCACTCAGCGGAATTGTCTAAACCAACCTATTGCTTCAAAAGCCTAACACATTCAAATTAAGCAAATGGCAGTGGCTTCCCTTGGCCAATTATATCCTACTCCTACACGATGTGTTGCAATAAACACAGTACAATATAAAAACATTTATTCAAAATTATTTTGTATGCAGTTCATAAAGTCACTTAAATTTCACTTTCGTTAGTATCCTACTTGTTTGAGGTAATCTCGCAGCCGACACGATACTTTGCTGCAGTTACCCATCCTCCAGTTACCGACAACAGCCCCAAAAATAAAACATCCCTTGGACAAATATCCGCAACAAACGTATTTCTCTTCATCGCTAGGGGCGTTGATACGATTTAGTGTGATGCAACCTTCCTGCGGATCGTGAGTAATATACAGGAAGCTCATACCGCCTAAACGGATGCTATTAAAGTCAGTTTCCTTGCCCTGAATTATGGCTATAATGCGGGTGATTTCCGTTGGTAGGGGTTTGATAGGCCCCTCCCTCGACCACTCCCCGCCGTCTAGACCGTAGATCCCAGCGCTAACCATGTCCCCGGGGGTCATCAGTTGACCTTTCACGTAGGCTTCCCAACTCATCGTGTTCTAATAATGGTCAACCTGAAATATTTACAATATTTTAATAATATATTTTCGTTTTTCTGGTTATTATGCAGTTTATCAGCACATCATTAGTATTTTCATGTGTGATCATGCGATGTACAAATAAATATATAGTAACAATGGAACCTTTTCAATATGAGAAACACAAGGATGTTCATGGAATAAAGATCATGATTGCATGACTACAATAGCACAAGATCTGTATAAACACAATTAATTTAATTGGCATGCTAGTATAATAATTGTATGCACGACATTGAGGCAGAAAGTTTAGAAGGTTTGAAAAAAAGAAAGAACAGAAAACGTTCAGCTGTGAGTAACAAGTATATACAACTTCAGAACTCCACACATTCAAATGCACACAAAAATCGAAAACAACCCAAATAGGAATTCCACCCCTTCGAAAAGAAATTTGATTAAGAACTATTGTACCTGGGCCCGATTACTCAAAACTTTAACGGCCTGTTAAGGAAACAGCCTGTTAACTTCAGACCCAGAGGGGTAAATCACGTGACAAACAATATGGCGACGCCCATGCCGAGACAGTTATTTTTCGCCGTTTTATACCCTTTATTACTTTTACTAATTGTTAAAATGCCACCCACTTTCCAGCCATATTGGCAAGAAAGTGACTAGCGTTAATATCGTTTAAATATTCGTAATATCTCGACTTTGCTCGCTGCAAAATTTCTTAGCGGGATGACCTAATTACAGCTCCACTAAGAAAATTATCAGCGAGTAAAGTCAATATATAGAGCGAATTTTCATACGAAATAAGCGCGTATCACTTTCTTAGTGATATGGCTGGAAAGTGAGCGTAATTAAAAAAATTAAACAAACGTAATAAATGGTATAAAACAGCGAAACATACCGGTCTCGGCATGGACGTCGCCATATTGACTATCACGTGATTACCCCCTCTGAGACCAAAATAACATAAATTTGAGAGGCAATGTTATTATTAACCAACCCGGTTTTAACGATGTATGGATATTCCCCGAATCTGTGAACTCTAATTAATTAATACCGCTACTTAAAACAAGATTACGAAACCAGTATATCACTAACTGGAATACAAGTGCTACATCATCTAGTTCAATGATTTTATATAAAGAATTGAAACCAATATTTGAAAGATCTGCGTATCGATATTGTTGAAAATAAAAAACATAGGAACATTATTTCTAAATAACGTTTGTCGTCTCGCAAATTATTAATTGAAACGGGTAGACACCAGAACATTGTCAGAGATCAACGCAAATGTGTTTTATGCAACCTCAATGATATCGAGGATGAATATCACTTTGTAATTAAATGTCCTTATTATGCCGATATTAGGAATACATTAATTCCAAAGTATTACAGATCACGACCTAGTATGTTCAAGTTTATCGAACTACTTAATTGTTCAAACAAAATAGTGTTAAGAAAACTTTCCATTTTTTGTTTAAAAGGCTTTAAAATGCGAGAGAATGTGCTATATTGTAGTATAAATTATATATCTTCCACAAAGACAATAAGCTTAGAATAATGTTATATTTGTTACAATTATTAAACTTCGTGTTAACATTATATGATCACTTTGTATTAACCCCATTCATATGACATTCTCACTAAAACATGTTGTATGTCATTACTTTTTTAAATTGATATTTCCTCAAAAATGATGTTTGTTTTGTATAAAATTGTAACGCATGCTGTTATTGCATATGTATGTTTATGGCGATGAGCTGTATGCTTAAGCTAAAATAAAATATTCTGTTCTGTTCTATTATCACACATTTTCAAATTATTAGAGCAAACAAATGTCTATGCAATGAACACATCTATTAAAGGGTAAACAAATGATTCACACATATAGCTAGATCCAAAAACTTACGGCTGTTAGCTTAACTGGCCGTTAAAGTTTTGAGCAACCGGGCCTTGATATTTAAAGGTTAAAGGGACTGTCAACCACGTGTGACGAAAAAAAGGAAAGTTCTAAAATACCGTATTTTTTTAAATTATTAGTTTATATTGATTAAAATATCACGACTGATATATAACATTATTTGAAAAAAGTTGTTAAGTTTTTATATTTTCAGTATATTTGGTAATAAATTTTACTGGGTATGTCTACCAGGTAACTACCGGTAAACTATAAATAACGCAAGTAGATTGATCATCATCGCCACGTGGTAAACCCAGGAATGCAAATTGTGTATGCGTAGTGAATTGTATATATTTTATATATAAAATGATCAATCTACTTGCGTTATTTATAGTGTGTATATCGTTATGTCACCTTATTTCGCGATGTACTTTCGGTACGGTATTTTAGAACTTTTCTTTTTTCGTCATTCGTGGTTGACAGTCCCTTTAAGCAGATACAACAGTTTGGCGCTTAGTCATTGAAACGTGTTGATGTAGAGCTCATGTTCGCATGATAAGCTGCAGACATTTTGCTTCAGAATATGAGTCACTCACTATTAGTCTATTTTCTCTGCGATTCTTCTGTGAATTCGTTGTTATTACCACACGGATGCCCATATCTTGGTACAAAGAGGTTAATTCCGTTGAGTTAAATCAATGTCAGAAGCATAATATGCATGTTATCTTGGAGGAAATATCTCTGGCATCCACTATCATTTGGGTACCGATAATAAGTTATATTTATTTATGATTTACGCTTAGAGGGATACACATGTGCCCATAGATAGATCATAACGTATGAGTCCAAACTGTTGTCACAAATTCAAAACAAAACATCAATAAAGAAACAAAATTATAATTATCTGATAAATAAGATATATTAGAAAATGACACAATCGTACAAATAAATAGTAACAATTGAGAATTTTCAATGGTATTTACACAATGGTGTTCATGGAATACAGATCCTGATAACGCTATTACACGATCCGTCTAAACACACTTCATTTGGTTGTCATACTAGTTTTATAACTGTATGCAAGATATTTAGCCAGAAAATTTAGAAGGTTTGCGAAAAAGACAACATTCAACAGTGAATTACACACTAAATAAAACGTCAGAACTCCACTCATTCATTCAGAGACAATAAGAATGAAAATAACTTGAATAGTAAGTCTACGCTTTCCAGGCGATAAAACAAATATGATAGAAAGCTGCTCATAGAGTTATTGATCCGGCTTGATACTGCTGTACCTGATATTTGAAGGTTAACCTGATACAACAGTTGTACGCTCAGTCATTGAAATGTGTGATGTAGTGCTCATGTTCTCATGATAATCTGCAGACATTTTGCTTCAGGATATGTGACGATGTTCTCTGCGATTCTTCTGTGAATTCGGTTTTGCCAAATGGATGCCAAGATCTTGATAAGAAGAGTCAATTACGTTGAGTTCAATCAAACATAACTTTGGATGAATGTTTCTGGCATCCACTATCATTTGGGTACCCATAATGCGTAATATTTATTTATGATTTACGCTTGAAGGGATATACCTGTGTCCATATATTGGTCATTACTTATATGAGTCCAAACGTTTGTCACACATTCAAATCTTACAATGAATTCAGCTTAAATTTCATAATAATTTGAAAGCTAAGAAGAAATAATCGCTTTTCTCTTACAACTCTTCGAAAAGATAAACATATAAGGTCAAGACATGCAATAAAACCTCTTCAACAGATGTGCATTTAAATGGCGTGTTGTAAAAAATAAACATTAATAAACTAAAGTATATACAATTCTAAAGGTTCAAGGGGATTTGTTCACTGTTTGGCACAATTACAATTTTCAAACATTCATATAAGAAAAAAATCCCTTTTATTACACTTTAACGGCCTCAAGCCAAAATTTGTAAAAAAAAAAGGAGAACCAAGTGTATTGATTCAGTGCCAAAAAGTAGCTGTAAATGATGGAAGTATATAATGGTACACCCTATCCTAATTATATTCAGAGAAAGCACCTTTAAGCTAGCAAGGATACTACCTACCTGTTCTTAATTAACCTGTATTGTATTGTGCATGATTGATGTACACTGTATTTGCCAAAAGAAATAAATATGTTTAAACTTATTACCCTGAATAATACAGGCATCAAGCAGGAAACATTACGAGGTAACTGACCAATAACTGGTCTATATCCTGATATACCTGGGCGGACAAAAGGTCATCCAAGGTCAAAGCAGCAATACTTCCTGATGGCAACAAAACAAAGCACATAAGAACTTGTTGAAAGGCCATTAGTGGTCAGTGTGTCATCCAAGTTCAATTCAGGTCAGCACTGCATTATATTTTTTAGCGACATATGAAAAGACGGTTTACCGGCCATTGGTCAGTTGATGATTAAAAACAGGTCTCTATGCATAGGGCCAAAAAGGTCATTCAATGTCAAAGATATGTTATTTAATGTCAACCAAGTTATAAATACGGTGTGGCATAATCAACATTTCAATGCATGAATTCATATATAAGGCATAAATTTAAAGTATATGTTTCTCAAGGTTGAGAACTGTTATTCAATGTCATATCAAGTATAAATGTTGGATTTGTTTAAAACATAACACTTGAAAGTATTAAGTAGATAATTTTACAACATTTGAAAATATAGTCCGTTTGTATCAAAAGGGATCCTAAAACTGCAAATTTCAACCAAGAGGTATCAAAGTCAACACATGTTAAAATTGCAATGCTTTACTGAAAGCTACAAACCAACAAACTTGAATTGCCGATATAATACCAAGATAGTGATTGTGGATCACCCAAGGTCAGGATCAAGGTAAGCACAGTAATTTAGTGCTAAATGTGAATACCTCAGTTTTCATCTCATATGAAAATGGTGTAAGCATGTACAAGGAGGATCAAACCAGTGACCGCTTGGTTTTACGAAACACTTTCTGAAGTTATCTAGACTATATAAACTGCGTTAATTTATGTTCGTTAAGTTGAGTAAAACATGGTTGAATAAAATAGATTTTCGTACCCAAGCAAATGCCATGACACCCGAACTCTAAGTCGTGATTTTCTGCATCACTGCTTGGCATTTTCCTTTTAACTTGACATAATGATCATTTTAATGAATAATGCCATACAATTAAAAAAAACTTACCCGGTATGTATATATACGACTTTCACCATACTGACCTTTATTATACCATTCTTGTACTGTACTTTTGTGTAAATTAAGTAAATTATAACATGACATTGTTACTGAATATACATACATTAAAAATAATTGAGTTGATTTCAAAATGATCTACCAAACAATTACTGCTTACCTTCAATTTATTTTATTGCATAGAATTATAAATCACAAAGTTGTATTAGTTTCCGTCACTGATATCCCTAAATTCCTAAATGTGATCTAGCTTGCTTCTAAACAGAAGACATTTAACGTAACCAGTCTGCAAACAAATGGAATTCCAAACATTCCTTCAGTGCAAGCCGTCGTACGCTTATCGGCTTTACTTGTTCTACAGAGCAAACAAAACACCACATACCTTAGACAGGAAATTACTTTTGATTTTAAATCCCAAGTGGTCTGATGAAGACTCTTCAAAACTTCAAGATAGAGCTTTTTATCTCCAAAACTGAAGAGTTATGCACCGAGTATGAATGAAGTCTCACACTAAATTCTGCAGCAGCTGCAGTAAGACCTACCTTTCAGTCGGGGTTACAACTTGTAGTAGAATTTCCCCAGAGTGAAAATGACTGGTTATGTTTGAAGAAAATACTTGGAACCGTTTTTTTCCCATAGACTGGTCCCCCATAACTGAGCGTAGTTTTTTTTTTTTGGAATAGAGCGCTGATGCATATGAAAGTTGACATACATGCAGAAGAAACACACACACAGAATAATGTTCACCTGGTTGACAGACTTCGAGGACCCCACTGAACAATCTTACATATGGGAAAAATTATCGTCAGGTTTTCATCTGAATTAGAAATTTGGACAGTTTGTCAAACACAAATGCGTGTTACCTATGAAATTATTTTCATTTCAGATATTGTTTTTGACTGCAACCAAATGTTCGTTAGACACAATAATTGTTAGCTGGAGCATAGATCTGTCGGACTCTTACACAGTTTTTGCCTTGCATGACCTGTAATTCGTATGACCCCAAAAAGTAACTCATAGTTTAAAGTACCAACTTTCCCACACATTTAGCAAGTGGTGGTCTGCAATTCAAAACCCATAAAAAGAAACTCAAAGTTTAAGGTACCAACTGTGCCACACTGTTTGCAGATACTGCCATGCAATTCAAAAGCCCTAAAAAGTAAAAAGGTTTAAGTCAACAACAAGTAGATGAAAGCATATAATTCAGGAAAACAAATGTGGCACATAAAGTTAGTTGCTAAACTCAACTGTTAATATTCAGAAAATTCGATAGAAAAATCACTGTTAATTAAATTATATCAATATTCCATTATAATTAATAGGGTAACTTAGACCATCCAAAAACAATCCAGAATCTACATATTCATCCAAAAAAAGGTTGCAGGATACACCGGAAATGCATGTAAATAAGGGACTGATAGCAACACCAGACATAGTGGAATTTAACAAACAAAACGATTGTAAGATAATAAGAGTTATTGGATCGCAGCATCATCGACCAATGAGTCATTAAACACACTCATATAATCTCGCATAGATGGGACTTAATATGGAACAAATCATATGACGTATCATTTGGGTAACAAATGAGAAGGTATACCTACAGGTACCAAAACACGCCAACAGACATAATTCTACAGGTACAATTCGAGCTTGTGGGTTCAATTTACGCCATGTCAGAGTAAATTCATTCATACGTGTACATTATATTTGAATGTTTATGAAGGCGTTTTCATTTGTAAATGTTTAAGTAAGTATACTTGTAATATTATAAATAGTTGCGAGATCTTTATTTGTTTCTTCAAATACTGAAGATTGTTTATGATTTATTAACACACTAATGTGATTGTAAAATAAACAGTGGGTTCATTTTTCACGTTTGGTCGAATACAATTTTTGTACATATGTCAATAGTCATATAAAATGCATATAGGCGAAGAATTATGCCTGTAGGGTCAATAGTATACGTGCCTGCATAATTTTGTACCAGTAGGCATATTTATTTTTGCCTGCTCTGAGTATAGCTACTTTTTTCATCAAACGGTACGGCATAGAATTCAGGGACAAAAACTCAGGAATGGCAGGTCACATCCCCGTGCTTAAACATAACCTTAATTTCGTATAAGAAATTAAACCAAGGTGCTGTGTAATGGTTGTTCCACGCCAGCACAAGACGCATGGGCGTCTGTTCAACAGGACACATCTTACGCTATCTTTTTCAACCAAATTAACATGACGATGGCCATATAGGAAATACTGGTCACTCAAGCAAAATAAACTAAATACACACAGTTACTCTTTTCTGTTGGTTGGGGAATAACCCCCCCCCCCCNCCAAAAAAAAAACAAAAACAAACAACAACAAAAAAACAACAACTTCAATTCGGCTGGTCTAGACCAGCGCTCCCTACCTCTAGGGGAAATGTTGTAAGGTGTAATTTAGCGGTAACCAGTCTAAATATCGAGGAAACCGGCAGACAGGTATTATTGTGCGTGATGTTTTACTGTGAGAGTCTGACATGTTATCGGGCCTATATTATAGCTTGAAGTCAGAGGAACTATGTAGAACGCGTATGTGATTGAAAGCAAATGGTTTATACAGCGAATACATGAGTACATTTGAGAAACTAGCACCTGGAAATATGTACCTTACATTATTAAATACAAACATCAATGTTTCCTAGTAATAATCGGGCCAATTTAAATTCCATCCGAGTTATACAGAATGCTTAATCATCATAGGCTGCACAACTGACTTAGTAAGACAACGTATAACTACTAATGTACCTTTCAAGGTCATTCATAATACAAAAATAAACTAATTAATTGTTCACGCCAATATGTTGAACGTAAAATTGACACGAAGATTTTCTATGTTAAATTACATATCGGTACATCAACTGTGTAATTGTTTTAATTTTAATCAATTTCATTTAGAATTTAATTAATAAACTTAAAAGAAAGCATGTCTATGCATACATATTTTTCTATGCAGTCTTTTCATATGTCGCTAAAAGAATATGATGCAGTGCTGACCTGCATTGAACTTGGATGACACACTGACCACTTATGGCCTGTAAATTAGTCCTTCTCTTCTTTGATTTGTTGCCATCGGGACGTATTGCTGTGTTGATCTTAGATGACTTATTGTCCGGCCAGGTATTTCAGGATATTGACAAGGACTCGGTCAGCTGCCTTATAGTGTTTCCTGCTTGATGCATGTGGTATTTAGGGTAATTAAGATCAGATAGGTAGTATCATTGCTAGCTTAAAGGTGCTTTCTCTGAATATAAATATGATAGGGTGTAAAATTATATATATATTTTCCATCATTTATTGTTAATCGTTTATATTTAAGAATTTTAATATGTCTGACAGCAGCTTTTTGGCACTGAATCAATGCAATTTGGATCTCCATTTTTTACTATATTTACATGGAGGCTATTTAAGTGTTATTAATGGGACTTTTGATAGTAAATGAATATACTAACAAAACTGTTATAACTGGAATAATTTTAAATAATTATATTAACAAAGCAAAAAATAAAATACCAACCGGGGCCCTCTGAAAGCAAAATGTAAATCTGTTATTCTACACCACGCCGGCTTTTTAGTTTATCTGATAGTTCAAAAGCTATTGTTGTGAACCACTCTTTTGCTGCATTATCGATGAAAAGCGTTATAAACGCTTTATTATTTTGACGATTTCGATTGATGATTTTATTTCGATAAACGAACCGATAATTTTAATGTGTCTACCTCAGGAGTGTTATTTTGCTTGTATATATATATATTTTTTTTTTTAATTTATGACACAATGTTTGAAAATTGTCATTTTGCCAAACTGTGAACAAATCCATGTAGAGCTTTACGATTGTATATATTGTTCATTAACAGCACGCCATTAAAATACACATCTGTTGCAGAGATTTTATTGCATGTCTTGACCTTATATGTTTATCTTTTCGAAGAGTTGTCAGAGCAAAGCGGCATTTTTCTTATATTTTTTCTTATATTTCGGATAGTTATGAAATTCAAGCTAAATTCATTGTAAGTTTTGAAATTGTGACAACAGTTTGGACTCATAAGTAATGACCAATCTATGGACTAAGGTCTATCCTTTTAAGCGTAAATCATAAATAAATATTACGCATTACTCGTATCTAAATGATAGTGGACGCCAGAAAAATTCCTCCAAGCTAACATGCATGTTTTGCTTCTGACATTGATTGAACTCAACGTTATTGACTCTTTATATCAATATTTTGGCATCCATATGGCAAAACCAAATTCACAGAAGAATCGCAGAGAACATAGGTAAATATCCTGAAGCTAAATGCCTGCAGCTTATCATTTCATTTTGCATTCTCCAAAACACACACTTATAAACTAAAATTTCACATTACAATCATAACTTAAATTTTTGGCGATACAAAAGTAAAGTTTTTATTTGTTTATTTTTAAAGATCAGATCTATATTCTTAGTTATTTTCAGTCGCAAATAATATCTTCGTATATATTTATAATGGCATTAATTAATAAATCATCAACGTTTCACTTCGAAACACAGTCACAAGAAAGAAATGAAAGAATGGTAAAGAAAGGCATGTACAATAAAGTAATATCGGTAAGGCATGGTCGCCATAAATCATAAACGAAAAGACAATAAGACACTTTTACCACATCCGATATTCCATGGCCTTAATGAAAAGACATAAATCTTTGAGCTGAATTGCAAACTTTATGCAAGCATTCTCTGGAATAAATCTTTTTCTCCAACATCAATAAAACCATGCATTTTTGGCACAACAACAAAACAATTACGTGCATAGCATCACATCAAATAGCATTACCACAGGAGCAAAAACATACCTATTAGAAAGGTATTCAATTTCTTATTCCCTGTGTATTTTTGTATTGAGATTGCAGTGATCGTATTAATCTTTATATAATAATTTATTCTAACACGATACTCAAACTTTTTTCTATAGACAAATAATACAAATATCGTTGTTGAACTACACAATAAACAACATTAATCATTTATGTTTTGATTTAGGCGTAACAAGTTTTATGATATGTTTCAAACCCCACCGACCTATTGATTTTACCCTTAATCCATTGTTTGTGTATTCCAGAGTGCGGTTTCAATCTTTTTACGCTAAATTCGATCATTTTCGCTTAATCAACTATTAAGTCTGCGATAATGTTTGCGACATTCGATCATATTTGCTAAATTAACCTTAAATTACGAAAGCAATCTTTAAAAATAACGCTAAGCAGAGAGTAAAAAGATTTCTGCATGCAATTTCATATTCTTACAAGTGGGGATTCGTTAAAAAAAAGTTAACGCAAAACAAAAGTAAAGCCTTCCATAATTGTGTGCTGATGTTTGTGGAAACAAATGACAATTTATTTTGGCCGTTTCGTACTTTTTATGTATATCTCGGATAAAATTTAAATTAGCCCGATTAATACTATGAAAGATTGATGTTTGTATATAATAATGTAAGGTGTATATTTCCAGGTGTTAATTTCTCAAATGCACGCATGTATTCGCTGTATGGACCATTTGCTTTCAATCACAAACGCGTTCTACATAGTTCCCCTGAATTCAGGCTGGCTATAATATTAGCCCGATAACATGTCAGTCTCTCACAGTAAAACATCACGCAAAATAATACCTGTCTGCGAGTTTCCGCGATATTTAGACTGGTTATCCGCTATATTGCACCTTACAAAATTGTCAATAGAGGTAGGGAGCGCTAGTGCAACCCAGCCAAATTGGATTAAATTTATTATATTGATTGGTGTTATTCCCTATCAACTGAAAAGTGTGTGTGCAGTTTATTTTGATCGAGTGCAAAGGATTCTTTTCTATATGTGTCGTGTTCTGAGAAAACTGGACAAAATGCATGTGCGTAAAGTGTCATCCCAGATTAGCCTGTGCAGTCCGCACTTCCGACACGCACGACACTTTCCGCCTAAACTGGATTTTCGCTAAGAAGAGACATCATTTAAACGAAAAATTCCATAAAAGCGGAAATTGTCGTCCCTGATTAGCCTGTGCGGACTGCACAGGCTAATCTGGGATGACAATTTACGCACAAGCATTTTGCCCAGTTTTCTCAGAACACGCCACATGAAAGTAAATAAGATTTAGTTAAAGTGTCGCTAAAATTGTGCTTGTAAGAAACACATATTAACCGCATC
>VMBQ01000361.1:0-19856 GCA_007657795.1 Dreissena rostriformis | reverse complement strand
TTCAGTGCTGGAACCGAATTTTGAAGGCCTTTGCAAACAGTTTGGATCCAGATGAGACGCCACAGAACGTCCAAACTGTTTGCTATTCTGATAGTATTCTTTGAAAAAAAAATCGAAGAAAAGTTTAGAAATTCAGCAGACGACATTTTAGCAGACGACATTTAAGCAGACGACAAATTTCCCAGTATGCAAAGGGTTAATGACTCATTGGCCCATAATGCGGCGATGCAATATCGTACATTATATTGGAATCGTTTTGTTTGTTAAATTCCACTGTATCAGGTATTGCTCTCAGTCTTTTATTTACTTGCATTACAGGTGTATCCCGCAACCGTTTCGGGATGACAATGTAGATTCTGGATTGTTTTTGGACGGTCCAAGTTACTGTATAAATTATAATGACATATTGATTTTATTGAATAAACATTGATTTTTTTAACATGTGAGTTTAGAAACTAACTTTAAGTGCCACATTAGTTTTTTATGAATTATTCGATTTAATTTACGTGTTGTTAACTTAAACTTTTAACTTTTCAGGGCTTTCTAATTGCAGTCCAGCAGTCTCTGTGAAAACTTTGAGACAGTTGATACCTTAAATTTTAGTTACTTTTAAGGGTCTATGAATTACAGGCCATGCTTGGCAAAAACTGGGTGAGAGTCCGACAGATGTATGCTCAGGCAAACAATAATTGTGTCTAACGTAAATGTGGGGCAGTCACACACAAATCTGAATTTCATAGCAAGCATTTGTATCTGGCAAACTGTCCAAATTTCTGTTAAGATTAAAACCTAATGGGACGACAATGTGTCCCATATGTGAGAATGTTCAGTGGGCATCCATGTCAAAGTAATTGTGTGCGTGTTCTTGGGAATATACGTCAATTTATTATGTAACATTGATTTGTTCCAGACAAAAAAAACACTACGCTCAGTTATGAGGACCAGTCTATGGAAAACACGTTTCCAAGTATTTTCTTCAAACATAACCAGTCTTATTTACTCTGTGGAAATTCTACTACAAGTTGTAACCCCGGCTTAAAGGTAGGCCTTACTGCAACTGATGCAGAATTTAGGGTTAAGCTTCATTCATACGCCGTGAATAACACTTCAGTTTGGGAGATTAAAAGCTCTTCATCTTGAAGGTTTGAAGGGTCTTCATCAGACCACTTAGGATTTAAATCAAAAGTGATTTCCAATCTAAGGTAAGGGATGTTTTGTTTGCTCTGTAGAATTAGTAGAGCCGATAAGAATAAGACGGCTTGCACCGAAGGAATGTCTGGAATTCCATTTGGTTGTAGACTGGGTAGGTTGAATGCCTTCAGTTAAGAAGCAATCTAGCTAACATTTAGGGATATCAGTGACGGGACATTAATACAGTTGTGTTATATATAATTCTATGTAATACAATACATTGAAGGTAAGCATTAATTGTTTGAAATAAACTTACTTCTTTTTACTGTATATTCAGTAACAATGTCATGTTGTATTTTACTAAATTTACACAAAATTAAAGTCAAAGCCTGGTATAATTAAAGTCAGTAAGGTGAAAGTCTTCAACATACCGAGTTTTTATTATTATGGCATAATGATCGTATAACAAGTAATTTAAAGGAAAATGCCGAGCAGTGATGCAGAAAATCACGACTTAAAGTTCGGGTGTCATTGTCTTTGCTTGACTTAGCGAGCACAAATTATGGCTGTTTATATATTCTAGATAACGTCAGAAAGTGGTTCGTAAAACAAAGCGATCACTGGGTTGAGCCCCCTTGTTAACACATACATTTTGTTATATGGGATGTAAGCTGCGGTACATCATTTTTAGTACTAAAAGACTTTCCGACCTTGATCCTGAACTTGGATGACCCATAATCACTAAGTTGGTATTATATCGGCTTTCAGTAAAGCATTGCAATTTTTACATTTGTTGACTTTGACAGCCTCTTGGTTGAAATTTTCGGTTATAGGATCTCCTTTGATAAAAACGGACTATTTTTTTAAATGTTGTAAAATAATCTACTTAATGCTTTCAAATGTTATGTTTGAAAACAAAGCCGACATTTATATTTGATATGACCTTGAACAACAGTTCTTTACCTTGAATAACATCTAATTTAAATTTATGTCTTACAAACGAATTCATGCTTTTCCATGTTGATTATGCCAAAGCCATTTTATAACTTAGTTGAAGTTAGATAATCATTTTTTGGCATCGAATGGCCTTCTTGACAATGTGCATAAAGACCTGTATTTAATCATCAACTGACTAATTTCCGGTCTTATCATATGTCGCTATAAGAATTGTATGCAGTGTTGACCTGAATTGAACTTGAATGACGAACTGACAACTAATAGTCTTTAAATAAGTTCTTCTTTGCTTTTATTTTTGTCATCGGGAAGTATTGCTGTGTTGACCTTGGATGACCTATTGTCCTCCCAGGTATATCAGGATGTTGACCAGGAATCGGTCAGTTACATCGTAGTGTTTCCTGCTTGATGTCTGTAGTATTCAGGGTAATTAAGATCAGATAGGTAGTATCATAGCTAGCTTTAAAGTGCTTTCTCTGAATATAAATATGATAGGGTGTAAAACTATATACTTTCCATCATTTATTGTTAATTGTTTTTATTTTAACAGCTTTTTGGAACTGAAACAATGCAATTTGGTTTTCCATTTTTTGAAATATTTTACTGGATGCCGTTTAAATGTAGTTAAAGGGATTTTTGTTAATAAATAAATTTACTAACAAAACTGTTGTAACTGAAATAATTTTAAATAATAATATTAAAAAGGAAAACAAATAAAATACAGAAAAGTGCCATCCCTGGGGCTCGAACCGAGGACCTCTGAAAGCAAAAGGTAACTTTTTTTCCTCTACACCACGCCGAATTTTTACTTAATCTGGTAGTTCAAACTCTATTGATGTAAAACACGTTTTTGCTCCATTATCGATAAATGACGTATAAACGCTTTATAATTTTTCTGATTTCGATTGATGATTCGATTTCGATAAACGAACCGATATTTGTAACATTTTCTTACTCAGGAGTTTAAATTTGCTTGTGTATACATGTATATATTTCATGCATTCTTTTTGGAATCTATGACACTATGATTAAACATTTCCCTTTTGCCAAACTATGAATAAATCCCTTTAAAGCTTAACAATTGTACATATTTGAGTTTACTATTGTTCATTAATGACACACCATTTAAATACACATCTGTTGCAGAGGAGTTATTGAATGTCTAAACCTTATATGTTTATCTTTTCGAAGAGTTGTCAGAGCAAAAAGATTATGTCTTTTTCTTACCAATCAGATAATTATGAAAATCCAGCTTTAATAATTGTTAGTTTTGAATTTGTTACAGCCGTGTGGACTCATTAGTAATGACCAATCTATGGACACAGTATATCCATTTGAGCGTAAATCATAAATAAATGTTACGCATGAGCGATAATCAATTGATAGTGGATGCCAGTAATGATATCATGCATGTTATTTTTCTGACATGATTGAACTCAACGTAATTGACTCTTTATATCAAGATCTTGGCATCATGTGGAAAAACCGAGTTCACAGTAGAATGGCAGAGAACATCGGCTCATATCCTGAAGCTAAATGTCTGCATTTTATCATGAGAACATGAGCACTAAATCAACACATTTCAATCACTGAGCGTAAAATTGTTGTATCTTCTTAACCTTTAAATATAAGGTACAGCAGTATAAAGCCGGACCAACAATTTAACCTTCTAAATTTGCTGTCCCAATGTCGTGCCTAAAGTTATAAGACTAGCATGACACACATAAAGTGTGTTTAGACGGATCGTGTAATAGCGTAGTCAGGATCTGTATTACATGAACATCATTGTGTTAATACCATTGAAAAGGTTCAATTGTTACTACACATTTGTACAATTGTGTCATTTTCTTATCTTTCATATAATTATAATTTGTCTTGTTTTTTTAATTCATTTTAAGTTTTGAATTTGTGGCAAAGTTTGGACTCATAAGTAATGGCCAATCTAAGGACACAGGTGAATCCCTTTAAGCGGGTAACTCCAAATTGTATATAACGCATTATTGGTACCCAAATGATAGTGGCTGCCAGAGATAATTCCTCAAAGAGCATGCGTGTTATGCTTCTGGCATTTATTGAACGCATCGTAATCGACTCTTTATACCAAGATCTTGGCATACATGTGGCAAAACCGAATTCACATAAGAATCGCAGAGAATATCGGCACATATCCTGAAGCAAAATGTAGGCAGCGTATTGTTAGAATAAAAGCACTACATCAACATATTTCAATGACTAAGCGTGCAATTGTTGTATCTGGTTAACCTTAAAATAATATCAGGTACAGCATTGTAACGCTGAATCAACTGTTTAGCATACAGTTCTTTATAAATTTTGGTGTATCGTCTCGAAGAGATGGAATTCCTGTTTGAGTTGTTTTCTTTATTTTTGCATTTTAATGGGTGGAGTTCTGAAGTTGTATAAACTTGTTACTCACCGTTGAATTTTTTTTTTCTTCGCAAACCTTAACTTCTTGGCTTAATGTCGTTCATAAAATTATTATACTAGCATGATAATTAAATAAATTGTGATTAGACAGATATTGTAATAGTGTAGCCATGCAGTCAGAATCTGCATTCCATGAACACCCTTGTGTGTATCACATTGAAAAGGTTCAATTGTAACTATATAATATATATTTCTACCTCGCACATTCGCTCATGAAAATATTAATTATGTTCTGATAAACTGCATAATCACCAGGAAAATATAAACATAGTATCTAAATATTGTACATATTTCAGGTTGACCATTATTAGAACACGATGAGTTGGGAAGCCTACGTGAAAGGTCAATTGATGACCCCCGGGGACATGGTAAGCGCTGGGATCTACGGTCTAGACGGCGGGGAGTGGTCGAGGGAGGGACCTATCAAACCTCTACCAACGGAAATAACCCGCATTATAGCCATAATCCAGGGAAAGGAAACTGACTTTAATAGCATCCGTTTAGGCGGAATGAGCTTCCTGTACATCACTCACGATCCGCAGGAAGGTTGCATCACACTAAATCGTATCAACGCCCCCAGCGATGAAGAGAAATACGTTTGTTGCGGATATTTGTCCAAGGGGTGTTTCATTTTCGGGGCCGTTGTCGGTAACTGGCGGATGGGTAACTGCAGCAAAGTATCGTGTCGGCTGCGAGATTATCTCAAACAAGTAGGATACTAACGACTAGAAAAGTTTAGTCACTTTATGAACTGCATACAATATAATTTGTTATAAATAATTATGTTTTATCTTGCACTGTATGAATTGAAACGTAGCTGTCGGATATACTTGGCCAAGGGAAGCGACTGCCATTTGCTAATGTTGAATGTGTGAGGCCTATGAAGTGAAAGGTTTGTTTAGATAACGCTGCTGAGGTTATGCTATGTTGCTATGCAGGTAATAGTTTTGTTGCCGTGCAAAAAAATGCATGGTTTTTATTAATGTTGGAGGAAAAGATTTCTTCCAGATAATGCTGGTATATATTTTACAATTTAACTAAAAGCTTTATATATTCCCATTAAGGTAAAATACATTTCGAATGTGGTTATAGTGTAATGTTTTGGTGACATGAATGTCTGTGATTTTTTTTATTTAAATGGCTCATTCTTTATTTCTCCTTCAAGTGATTGCTTTGCATAGCAAATTTGTTATGATTATGACTATGTGAATATATTTATATATGAAGATTATGTTTGCTGGCTGGAACTTTTAATACAGATAATTTACCAAAGCGTCTTCATGAGCTTCGTATCACCTATGTATATTGCTATGATTTTGTTAGAAAATATAAGCTCGTCAACATGAGTCTGATCTGTAAAATTATACTGAATTAATGGATGCTATTGGGTTAAATACTCCGAAAATGGCATGCTTAAATTACATAATACACGAATCAGAGTGTATTTAATTCTTGAATAATGCGTAAACTATGTTTGATTTGTAGTAATGCTTGTACTCGTATAACTCTTTTATAACTGTAAAGTGTTTTCACCAGGCGAAAAAAAAAATCCAAGAAAGTTCATGAAATAAAGTCCTCGTAAGTCTATCATGAGAAGTAACACTATACACAAAATACGATTCTATTCATATATGCATGCAAGAAAGTATTTAAAAAAGTGTTCTTAATATTTGCTTTAATTGTATCTGCTTTAACGTATATTTTGATTGTGCTTTACCAACTGTGTACAATTGTTTGTGAGTTGTATACATGTATATGTGAGTATTTTATATCTCTTGTGCTATGACAAAGGTACAAAATGGTTAACCATTATTTATTGACATGAATTTGTCGGTACTTACTTAGTTTGTTTTCATTCGCACGCTTATTTTGTTATATGTACTTGCTTACTTAAGGGTAAAATGACCGAAAGCATTTTAACTATATAGCATTGCTGCTTTTACATGTTTAAAATAAGTGTATTTCAATTTTGTTACAAATATTTGTTTGTCTACATAAATATATAGATTTATAGATGAATTTATGGCTTAACATGTGTTTAGTATTTTGCGTTTAGTAAAACCATTATGATGTTTCTGTTATTCAGAGGTTTGTAAATTGACAGAATCAATACAAAATTTGACACATTATATGTGTCGTGTTCTGAGAAAACTGGGCAAAATGCTTGTGCGTAAATTGTCATCCCAGATTAGCCTGTGCAGTCCGCACAGGCTAATCAGGGACGACAATTTCCGCTTTTATGGAATTTTTCGTTGAAATGATGTCTCTTCTTAGCAAAAATCCAGTTTAGGCGGAAAGTGTCGTCCCGGATTAGCCTGTGCACAGGCTAATCTGGGATGACACTTTACGCACAAGCATTTTGCCCAGTTTTCTCAGAACGCGACACATATAAATGTATCGATTCTTCAGTATATCATGTGTTAACATTTAAACCATCTTTTTTTCTACTTTAGACTGTTTTTGAACAAACCTGAATCAAAGATCAATGATAAATGCATACAGATATACTATATGAAAATAATTAAAATTATGCAATAAAATGATATATATAATAACAATACATACAATAATTAACGTAATTCAATTAGAACTCATAAAAGCATACTTGCAATAATAATGGTTTTTAATTATGGTCCACAGCAACATTGATGTAAGGCCCTTAACTGTTTTATTTTCAACCTAAAATAGTTCATTAAAATACAAGTTCCTTGTTCGCTGTTTGCAGTGTAGCCTCGACATCAGTGTGCTACCATTTTGGAGTCAATCTCATGATTGCTGCTGATAAGCAAGCGAAACCGTCAATCTACGTNCTGCTTTTACATGTTTAAAATAAGTTTATTTCAATTTTGTTATAAATATTTGTTTGTCTACATTAATATATAAATTTATAGATGAATTTATGGCTTAACATGTGTTTAGTATTTTTCATTTAGTAAAACCAGTATGATGTTTCTGTTATTCAGAGGTTTGTAAATTGTGGCGTGTTCTGAGAAAACTGGGCAAAATGCTTGTGCGTAAAGTGTCATCCCATATTAGCCTGTGTAGTCCGCACAGGCTAATCAGGGACGACACTTTCCGCAAAAACTGGATTTTCGCAAGAGACATCCTTTAAACGAAAAATTCCATAAAAGCGGAAAGTGTCGTCCCTGATTAGCCTGTGCGAACTGCACCGGCTAATCTGTGATGACACTTTCCGCACATGCATTTTGTCCAGTTTTCTCAGAACACGCCACAATTGACAGAATCAATACAATTTAACACATTATATCAATACATCGATTCTTCAATATATCATGTGTTAACATTCAAACCATCTTTTTTCTACTTTAGACTGTTTATGAACAAACCTGAATCAAAGATCAAACGTTAATGCATACAGATATACTATATGAAAATAATTAAAATAATGCAATAAAATGTTACATACAATAACAATACATATAATAATTAACGCAATTCCAGTAGAGCTCATAAAAGCATACTTGCTATAATAATGGTGTTTAATTATGGTGCACAGCAACATTGATGTGAGGCCCTTAACTGTTTTATTTTTCATAAAAATACAAGTTCCTTGTTCACTTTTTGCAGTGTAGCCTCGACATCAGTGTGCTACCATTTTTGAGTCAATCTCATGTTTTCGGGTGATAAGCAAGGGAAACAATCAATCTACGTGATCTAGATGTAAATAAACAAGATATTGTACGAGGCTCTCTGGCCCTGTTGTATCTTCGCCTGCAGGTGTTGGTGCTCCTGTATTGTTGTGAAACTGATGGAACTTTAGAGTTGTGGGAGGTGTCGGTTCTCTTGTATTGCTGTTAATACCAAACTCTGCCTAAATATTAAATGCGGGTTTTCTTGACCAGACTTTACAGTTGCTATAATTACTTTTTAATTAGACTTAAAAATAATTCGATGATTTGTAAAATGGTTAGACACTTCCAAAGTAAAGAGCCTTTGGTATATTTAATTGGTTTAAATATACAGTAAGAACAGTATTTGCGTTGATGTAGTCAGATGATGTGTAACCTAAGCAAAAATGCCCTTCGCGTAAGACGTTAAACCGAATTCCAGTGTACTGTTGCTTTACATCCTGCATTTAAAAGAACCAGGATCGCCTCTTAAAACGGGGAATCCTACCCCTACTTATTATTCTCATGGGGACAAAAGGGTAAAGAATGCATACCAAAGAGATGGAAGTCCTCCCATAATGCAGCCTAAGGCGTCGATATAACTTTGATAACCTTAAAACCTTGCTACTACAACAATACATAGACAAAATGTCATCTTTTATTGTGTGCACAGTGCTTTAACAGCAAGTACCTGCATTGTAAACTGGTACAGCATGGCTGTTGTTATGCTGTAATAATGCAGACATGTCATCATGTTAATCTTTCTAAACTTTGGTTTTGTTGATACAAATAACCAAATAGATTTTTATTACAATAATGACAAAAACACCAATGATGATACACAATATGTATGTGTATTGTCTACTTTGTTAAGTTTAAAGTGAGAAATACGTGCGTGGAAAAGAACCTTTGTATCAAAGACACACTTCCTGTTTAAAGAAATTCTGATATATCGTGATTATAAAACTAGTGCATATCATAGAACCATACAGTTATATCAGAATATATTTTAAAAAATGTCTTATATTTATTTTAAGTATTTGCTCTTGTTAAACCAATTTAACCCGATATTAATAGTGTTTTTGTCATGAAAAGTGTTTGCTTGAATAATTATGTGTTTACAAACATGTGATATCCGCATGCTTTATTTGCTTTGTTGTTGGCAACTGTTTTCTATTGTTTACCTTGAGACACTTTGTTTCAACTGTGTATTTTTTGATCGAACATACACTTTCTTCTGGTAGACTGAGACGGAATGAATGAATATGATTTGTATGTTGATATGTTTATGACACACGTGGTATAGCGAACACGTTGCCAATTGTCATGTTGATCCAATATGTATTTGATATTTTATATATGTGTGCCTTCAAGCCCGTGTTAGCCTTTTAACTGTATATGTGTATTTGTGTCGCGTTCTGAGAAAACTGGACAAAATGCATGTGCGTCAATTGTCCTCCCAGATTAGCCTGTGCAGTCCGCACAGGCTAATCAGGGACGACAATTTCCGCTTTTATGGAATTGTTCGTTTAAATCATGTCTCTTCTTAGCGAAAATCCAGTTTAGGCGGAAAGTGTCGTTCCGGATTAGCCTGTGTGGACTGCACAGGCTAATCTGGGAGGACACTTTACGCACATGCATTATGCACAGTTTTCTCAGGACACGACACATTTGAACATGATTATGACATTTTTACCACAAGTGTGTACGAGTTCATACATTTCCATCACGAAAACTAGTATAGTTGGTGTTGTCAATTCGATAAATCAGATAATTTTGTTGTTTTATAACTTTATGAAGTTATTAAATGCTATTCCAAAATATTTTAATCGGAACAAGAATATATTATATGGTATGTACATTTATTATGTTGTATTATTCACATTTGTATTGCATTTAACGACATAAGAGTAAGGTTGCAAAATGTGTCGGGTGTACATCATTCACTATCCCGATGAAAATGCAATTTAATTATTCAACTGAAGAATACTATATGGTCGTGTTTAACCTATATTTTAATGCGTGGTTTTATATTTTGTGCAAAAAATGAATGTTTGAAATTAAACAAATGAACAAAATAATGGAATTATCGCATGTTTAAATAGGTAAGTGTCAAATGAAGAATTTTATAAGACACTGCTCCGGTGGAGTTTTAAACCGGTTTGAAGGCCACCCGATTCTCACACTTACACCACAATTAAATGCTTCCACATTTAACCACATTTTTTCACAGAGCTAGAAATTTCTGAATAACAGGCAACACAGAACTTAAAATATATACATTATAGTGGGCTTTCTCTCATTGCAATATCATGTTAATGCACTCTCTGTACTGTGATTTTTTATGTTTAATGTGAGGATATGTTTCATCCATTTTTCAATATTATATCCACTTTGATTAGATGCTTATCCAAATCAATAATATCAAAAAATTATTTTAAATTCATTTAACCCATAGCCTTTAATATGGCATACATATTGTGTTAACACAATAAAAAATTCAAATTAGATACAGGGTAATATACTTTATTCTGTGAAACGCATTACAAGCAAATAATTTTATTTTTTAGTTTCTGCGCAATAAATGATATTAAAACAATTGTATTAAATGCAATTAGACATTGATCATCTCAATGAACTTTCATAAACTGAATAAAATACATTGCATAATGAAAATACATATGTCAATAAAATACTAAATTATGTTCATACTTTGAAAGGCAGTCATTAAAAATATCTGCCATTATAGTGTTTGGATGTTTATGAATAAAATGATCGAAAGTAATTAATATAACATTCACACATGTCACAGTTTCGTATGCATATACGATATTTTTTTTAATAATATTATGTTTAATAACAACACTTATGACAGGTAAATCTATGTCTGTCCAGTTTATGCCTGGACATACAGACGCTGTATTCCTCTCCCATTAAATGTGCGAGGAGTGTATTTTCTTGCATAGCCAAGTTGTGCGCTCATTGTATCGCCTGCATTCACTTCCTTATTTTTTTTTCCAAATTTGTGTACATGTTTGTTGATGATTAAAATATCGACGACAACAGCATAATATCGATACAGATATTTTGCGACAGCTGTTTCGATTGATGCCGGATGCGTAAACCTCTTACATTATTCACTTTTATATTAATTAATCATCATCTACAAGTAATATTAAGAATTTTATTACATCACATTTGTCCGCTATTGACCTTCGGCCATTATGTGAGCACTTTTTAGCGTCATGTTACTAAATATAGTTATATTTCTGAGTGAACGGTCAAGTTAAAGAATTATTAAGTATTTAAGGTTAAATCTTACCTTAGGTGATACCTAAGGGACGTATCGAATAAGTAAGTTTAAGAAATACTTGCCTTAGGTAAATACTTAGATAAGTAAGGAAATTTTATCCTAAATACTTAGGAAGTTTGTGAATACAGGCCCAAAGCATTAACTTAAGCCAACAAATGTGAGAGCGGTATAGCTCAGGTTATTCGGTGAATAAACGAGCTAAAACCATCCGATATTTGCAACCTACCATTAAATGTCTTTTAACGGTTACAAATTAAATGTCTTAAAGTTACTAGTGAAAAGCCGCACAATTAAGCATGTGTAATATAGTATAGGATTTACATATACAATGGCAAATAAAGTTAAATGCATAGATAGGCTTACCTTGAATAATGTCTCGGACTGTGGATGATGGGGCCATCCGAGAAACACGAACACTTATAGACTGAGTGAGGTTCAGAGAAGGAACTGGATTGACAAAATGCAGTAAAATGAAGGACAGTTCTAGTTAATTACACAACTATAAATGATGATCAATCACACAGGAATGATTTAAAAAAGAAAGTTATATTCTTTAATCAATCCAATGCAGTGAAAGCTGTCAACAGTGGTATAAACAGGTTTTAAATGGTCAAGTATAGACACACAACAACGAATTCCTGAGCGTGGCCTGATGTTACGTGCTTGAAGGACATAGGTCTTGCGTACTAAGAACCCATAGTGCGTATTGCGAGCGTCATTATAATGAAGACCGTTCTAACGTACTTACTAGGTTAAACTGACGTTATGCAACCGGTTATCGATACAGACATATAATTCACCGTATGTATCATTCTGAACACGTCATTTTGAAACTTTATGACATGGTGAAGACTTTGAGAACCAAGAACGGACGGAGTTTTGTCACTCTGGATAAGCAGCCGATTTGTTGAGTAAATCAATAATATGCAAGATTCCGGAGATATTCCATGTATCACGACTGGTGGTTTAATTTGATGAGTCCACTTAAAATGCAGCGCAACGTCTTATGGACTCGAGCGCGTTTATTACTTTATGCTTCAACCTTTCTTGTTGACGTTAATTGTAGGAAACAAACATTCGAGAGAATTCAGAAAAACGAGGGCGTTTAATGCGGAAATAAGTCTCGCCTGAATAGCTTTATATTCGTATAATTATAGTTCGCTTTGATATTCAATTAATTAAAAAAGACTGGGTACGCCGCAAACTATATATGTGTGTACGAGATAGTGAGGATATTACTGCATGTTTAATGCAGACGCCAGATTAAGCAAAATACTTTAGCGTGAGGACTTCAGTAATTTATGTAAATTGAAGGCATGTGAGCGACCAAAGCGAGCGAAAACAAATCAGCATATCTATCAATGTATTTTCATATATATGCCAAAATATCAGGGGTGGATCGTACGCATATAACTGGTGTGGCGTAAGTGAGAACAATATTAACTGGTGTTCCAAATTGCGGCCAACGGCTGATTTTTTTATGTTTTCGTCCGAACTTTTGAAAGGTTTGTACATTTACCATACTTATTCGACATTATCCTTACGCGCAGGATGATCTACTGATATCCATTAAACCTCGAAGTTAATCCTGTATATGCATTTTGAATATAAAAAAACAGTTATTGAAGACTATATACGAAAGTGCCTGATGTATGTGCATTTTTACATCAATTGACGCTCTTCATAATTCCCATTTGCATTTATAATTTGGTATTCAATTATTAATACTACCGCTCTGAATCATTGACACAAAAAACAACACACACCAGCAATAACAACCAAGTCAGTGCAAAAGCCTTAACTAAGCTTTCGATTTAATCCACCTTATGTAATCTGTGCAAGGCTGGCTTCAGTGCACGCTAGAGGGAGGTCGCCGTCGAGGCCGTCAAAAGAAAAGCTAAATGGACAATCTTAAAGAGTGGACGTCCCACTCCATGGATGAACTACTCACAGCATTTAACAACAGACCTGACTGGTGGAGGATCTCTGTGTCGTCGCCCCTCATTTCTTCCCCCCAACGACCAGACCGGTCATGGGAATGATGATGGTGATTTTCATATGGCGGAGGATCTCTGTGTCGTCGCCCCTCATTTCTTCTCCCCCCCCCCAACGACCAGACCGGTCATGGGAATGATGATGGTGATTTTCATTAAAAAACAACTTGATATAAATAACTTAAATATATATCTTCTTATTATGTGTGTGTAGAATAACCATTTAATTGTCAAATGAATGATTTGGTAAGCTCATTCATGGTTTGCATTGCAGTTGAGAAAAATACGACACGGTAGCATAATCAAATTAATTAACCTCAAATCCGTGTGCAGACCACCAAAGAAAAACAGGACATCGCAGCATTCTACAGGTTTACAACTAGCTAACATTGCGATTATCAATACTTGTGGTCAAGAATCAGTCTTACCGTTTGCCATTATCCATACTACAGACCGTTTTTCGTCTGCTCAGACCATTTCGACCTAGTTTTGGGAACCATAACATTAAACTCATTTGCAACCAATCAGAAAGCGCGTTACATTTGTTAACAGAAATCGAACCAATCAAAAAGTAGTGATAAACCCAACAAAGTGTATTGTTTACCGGCTTTGTTCTCCTATTTAAACATATGTTTTGTAGCCTTTCCGACGTAAACTTTCCAACGTCGTTTACAAAATGTTGCTCAACGTGGTTTTACGTTCCCTTCGACGTGTAAGTATGCTCGTAGAGAAGTTTCGGTTGAAATCAAGTCATGATGTTTTGTTTAATTAAAACGTACCAAATGAATGCGATGTCATTATGTAAATATAGAGAACGTTTTAATTAGTTTTTATCCATGTATGTGCATGTCATTATACAACGACGATTTGATGATTATGCATTTTATACGTGTTTAAAGCGTCGGAGTGAACTACCGTTACGGACGGGTGAACTTCAGAGTAAGCCCAAAATAGTGTTACAGAAACTGTAACAGATCTTGTTAGTCAGAAAACAAAAACATCAAAATTAGTCACTCACATCATAATGTTTTCAATCTCGTCAATTAACGTCAATTAACTTCAGTCCAGACAGTTAAGCACACTTTAAAGTTCATTATAGTTCACTGGCATTGTAATTGCATCANTATGACAATACGGTCAATCTCAACTATGCATGGCCCCATTACCAACCCTGGGGCACCCTGCCCACATAGGTCACACCCACCCAAAATTGCCTTTACTATAACTTCTTCATTTCTACACCAATTCACTTCTTATTGATACTGAACTTCTCTATGACAATACGGTCAATCTCGACTATGCATGGCCCCATTACCAACCCTGGGGCTCACCTAGGTCAAACATTCGGTGTGGGGATACGCGTCAGCCTCTGCCGCGCCATTTCTAGTTGCATCATATGTTTGTGCATCTGTCAATTACGTCATACACTTTGTGTGGAATATCTTTCAATTAAATAAGATAAACTGAATTTGAAAATGAATCTGAAAAACAGAGATAACATCATCTGTAAGTGTAACTCATTTCCTGACACTTCTGAGTTCTTAATAAAATGAAATGCAGAGTTCAAGCATCATAATTATGGGGTTTTTACCTTTAGCTAGATAAGTTTAAACACAAGGGAAATAAATGGCCTTTTAAGAGATTTTTGGTCAAAACGGGGTACATGGATGAAATTGAGTTATTCACATTTTCAGAAGCTTCCATGTATGTTACACACGAAAAAATTATTTTTTTGTGCAAAAATTTTCAATTTAAGATAAAAATGGCTGATTTAGAAATGACTATTAAAACACAAAAATAAACTTTCTCTATTAATTTTCATGTCAGTAAATAATATAAGGAAATACATTGGTAATAAAAAAAGTGCAGGAATAAATGAACAACATAACATGAAATAGTCAATACTACTCAAGAATAAGAAAACATTATAAAATTTAAAGTGGTTACCATGGAACCACCATAATTCAAATTATGGAAATTCTGTGTATACAAATTTTATCTTATTTTTTTTATTTTATTTTTTATGTTAAGTAACTTATATAGGAAATAGATACTTCAATATATAATCCAAATACAAAGTCAGAGTGTCTATCTCAATAGATATGGACTTTTGTGTAAGTTTGCTCTAAACTAGTTTGTACATTTGGATCAGATATTAAGACAACTAACAATAACCTAATTTTTACAAATGTAAAGACACTGCAAAATATGTCTTAAAACTGTACCATTATATTCCAAAGTTTGCATCTACTTTTTCTAAATATAATCAGTGATTGTTTACACGGTTTCTCAAAGTTTTAGTTGTCCTGTTACCATGGAAACCAATGTCCGTACACAAAACTATTTAAAAGGGGTGAAACTAAAATAATTTATAAAAAAAGGGGTAAAACTAAAAAAAAAAAAAAATAAGACTTGAACATTAAATATTATGTTTATTAAACCTTGCAAACAAAAATACACAAACTAACTAAAATTGGAGTTTTTCAATTTCATAGAAATTCTGATATAATAGTTATTTAATATGAATATTAATATTAATATAATTCTAAACAGATCTCAAAATTAAGAACATACATAGACAAACATGCTTTTTCTGCTTTTTTCGATTGTCATTTAATTATTGAATTTATTTTACACATTGCTATCGTTAAACCTATCAAAGACAATAAATCCAGGAATCAAAACTGGGTTATGTTAAAGAATTAGTTACATAGATAACTAAACCATATATTGCATTCAATCACCCTCTTGTGGCTTGTGGTCACTATTGAGTTGAATTGCGATTTACTTGCCATTTGTTAACCTTGCTTTAAAATGATTATAAGCAAATTTAATAATTAATAGCCACTACAGTCCCCTCTGGGAGGTGTTCAAACCGTGGGCGTTCGCAGCGTGTGGACGGGAAGGAACTCGCTGGCGGAGGATGACCCAGAGCTGGCAGCCATCATCACCAAGGAGAAAAACAGGCAGGTCACTGGACTGGAACTGATCGCGTCAGAGGTACGGGGGCTTAAAACATTGAATACAAAATGGCAACTGTGGATCAATTATCAATTTAATCATATATTCCTTTGTTTAGGCCTAGGAAATGGTTCAATTCAGACTCACAATAAGACATAATGCATTAAAAGCCTCTCATGTCAGCAATTAAAAAAAATTGTTCTTCAGTTACATATTATTTTATTTGAAGAAAATATTATTTACATGTGACACGACATGTTCATGGTTATGGCTTGTTATTCTTTAGCTGGGCAACCAATATTCCAAAGATGGTTGCCCAGGCAGTCTTACAATGTAAGTTTCTATCCCTGATAAAGCCCAAAATTTTCCTTCATTTATCACAGTGTTTTTTTTCCCATACAAATTTGGAGCCAGTATAGGGCCCCATCCCCAATGGAAAAAAAGTTTATATTTTTCCAAAAAAAAGTTCTATAAGTCGCACCTTAGTAAATATAAACACTAATTCTCAGTTTTGAAGCATTTGTTAGCAAAACAACAACAACACTAATTTCCAAACGCCGCAATTTTTCCCAATCCAAAGGGACCCCGCCCCATTCCCAAAAGGTGAAAAAAAAACACTGCGTCAATGTCTTGTGTTGACAGAACTTTGCCAGTAGAGCGGTGATCGAGGCGCTGGGCTCGTGTTTGACCAACAAGTACTCGGAGGGTTACCCTGGGGCCAGGTCAGTACATGTGCACTCAATTATATAAGAGCCTTGCTCTGGGAAAATGGCACTCAATTCATGTCTGTAGTGGTGTCCCAGAATAACCTGTGCAGTCCACACAAGCTGATAAGGAGCAACACTTGCAGCATAAATTGGATTTTGAACTTAGAATGGAATTCTTTTAAACGAAAAATACCAGTTAAGCGAATGGTGTCATCCCTGATTATCTTGTGTGGACTGGGATGACAGTTCATGGCTTTGTATGTTTTTGTTATAAAAAAAAAACAATGATAAAAGATAAAACAAAAAAATCAAAGGAACAGTTTCACAAGTTTGACCTAATTTTATTGTGCTGAACTATTCAATTTTATATCTCAACCTTTACTTCTCAACCATTCCTTGGCGTAATGTTTATATTTACTGATTTATGTTCAACAGCTCAATCGATGTTTCCAGTACAGATATTGAATGGAAACTTAACAAATATTTGTAGTTATAATGTTAGGACACTGACCAAGGTCCATAAATTTATACTATCAGTAAACAATAGAATTTTGGCCTTTTTTGTGTTTGGAAAATTCAGGTTTTAGTTTGCACGTACAAAGATATCCAATTACAATTATATATAGGTATTTTGTGATCTTTATTTAAAGTCATTGACCAAGGCCCTGTTAATTTCAGCAGAGTAATGCACTTTTTATACCCCGCCAAAGGGGGAGGGATATTGTTTTGACATTGTCCGTCTGTCCTTCCGTCCGTCTGTCCGGCACTTTTGTGTCCGGAGCCATATCTTGGAAGTGCTTTGGCTGATTTCATTGAAACTTGGTATGAGTATATATATGGATGGCATTGTACACCATCTGTTAATAACGGAGTCATGGCCCTTTGTATATATTCTGTGTCAATGCAGCATGTGGGGGTATACGTCACGTCTGTGACAAAGCTCTAGTTTGGCGGGGGATATCAATTCAACGAATTTGCTTGTTTGTTGTTAAATGAGTAAGGTTTATGTTTCTGTTCAACTGGTACATAACTGCTGTAAGTATTTAACTGATTTTTTTCTCAAGAAATAGGAGGTCACTTTTTAAATTTCCCTCTTAGAATCTATTCTGTTAGTAAGTAACACTACTTTTTAAGTATTTAAACTTTGACCTGGAAAACTAGCATACCCAGGAAAAGTGTGAGAAGGTCACCTGACTGACATTCTGTTGAAAATGACAAAAACAAAGAAAAACAACCATAACAAATTACAATCTCTTTAAATTAAATAAGAATAACTATAAAATAAAATACTGACAACGGATTTTTTCCTGGCTCTTTGGCCCTTAAATTTGTGAAAAAAAATGATTTGTGAACTTTTCAAAATTGTAAAAAAAATGAGTAGTGAACTTTTCAAAATTGTGAAGGAATTTTTCATGAATTTTTCATAGTAAAAAAATAAATTGTGAAATTTTCACCATTGTGAAAATATGAGTCGTGAACTTTTCAAAATTGTGAAAAACAGCGACTGTCTAAGAAGAAATAAAAACCTGCTGACTAATTCAATAATTTATATCTGTTTCTATCCAGATACTATGGTGGCAATGAGTACATTGACCAGGTGGAGACCCTCTGCCAGAAGCGCAGCCTCGAGACTTTCCGGTTGGACCCGGCCCAGTGGGGTGTGAACGTGCAGCCGTATTCAGGGTCTCCGGCAAACTTTGAGGTGTTTACGGCCCTTCTTAACCCACATGACCGCATAATGGGCCTTGATCTGCCCGACGGAGGACAGTAAGTGTGCAAGATGTCAACATATTATAGTATTTCTGCTTTTCTGTGACTTTTAGTGAAATACCAGTCACATTTAAAATTGTTAATTCACTGTGAAAAATAACATTTTAAATTATTTATTAATTATTATTATAAATTATTATTTGTAANCTGGTAGTAACGTTAAGAATTTCACAAAACCTTATCTGGAGCTCTGTTTACCCCCTTTTTATCTCAACGTAGAAGAGCGTGCTAATGACATGTTAAGCTTTTGTAATTGCCTTGTGTCCGTCATTTGTCATATGTTGTGCGTCATCAACATTTTCTTTGTGAACACATTAGAAACCACATGTATTGCATAATTTTCATGAAAATTGTTCAGAACATTTTTCCCAATGATATCAAAATTGGGGCATGGGGGATAAAAGCTAGGCCAGTAGCTCACATTAAAGAAATAATTTTGAAAATTTAATATTGCCTGAATCAATTATATGAAAGTACACATTTGTATTATTAATAATATTTATTAAATTCTTCATATTCCAGCTAGTTTATATTTCATGATCTTAACCGTCATTTTCTGCTTGCGTTATGTCAAACTAATCTTTGATGTCTAATTTTTAAACACAGAAAATCCAGTGATTACCAGATATAGCAGATGCTTCCTGAGAAATATTAGAAAATGGACTTTGTTGTTTATGTTGGACAGCTTATGTAAATTGTTAATAGGTAACAAAACAGTGAAAAAGATCATTTGAAAAAAACACACGACATAACACAAATAACCGACATCGCTCGACTTTCATAGCATGAGAATTGTTACATTTTTAGCTCACCTGTCACAAAGTGGCACGGTGAGCTCATGTGATCGTGTGATGTCCGCCATGCATGCGTCCGTCAACAATTTGTTTGTGTAGACAGTAGAGGTCACAATTATCCTCCAATCTTTATGAAATTTGGTCAGAATGTTTATCTT
>VMBQ01000360.1:313870-337338 GCA_007657795.1 Dreissena rostriformis | reverse complement strand
ATCTGTAAAACTAGGAATTTCACGAAATTCCTAAACGATTCGGGATTTTCGTGAAATGACTGTTCCACTAAGGGACTTCACGAAATGCCTAATTTCTTTCGAGAATTTCGCGAATAAATGACTGAACATGGTGACACGATTTTAAACAGTTCTACCAGATACCTTTAATATGATTCAGGAAATGTGTGAAATGCCCTTGTTGTATTTTAAATTGTTAATGATTATATAATTATTTTCTGTTCAATCGTGTAGTTAGAAGTTAAAATGATACTATGTAAATATACACGTTTAGACAGTACCGCGTGAAAACCCCGTGCACATTGCTTTAACTCATGTACACTTATAATCGTGATGGTTCAACATTGCTATTTGCCATACGCTGAACAAAATAGTGATACATTGGACGGGGTAGTTGTAGGACTTTTAAGACTAAAAACACGTATAGGAGTATCCAACATGAGTTGAAAGCAATGGGCTATTCGATTTCCTTGGGCTCCATCAAGAACATTCGTGATAAGTTTGGACATCAACGCCAATTATCAATGCTGACCTTCCCGTGCATACCAACGTTAAGATATATCGTCGAAATGTGGCCACACCGGACATCATCAGAAAATTCAATCGTATGATCGCCAAGGTTAATCCACATACACAACGCGAGTTGTCGTCCGTGTAAGGCATCTCTTAAGGAACTGAACATAACATTTTCACCAAAATATTGGAAGCTAAACTTAGAAAAAAGCAAAGTTCATCAGCTGCAATTAAGAAGAGGAGGGCTAAATCATGACAGTTGTACATGCAGTTAAGAGGGGGAACATGGAAGAACTTCCGATGAGGCAGTGTTTTATTTACGTGGGTCGTACGGGCGACGCAAAGTTTGCGACTTGAGAAAAGGCGAAACAGTTAGCGACAATCTTTAAGCGGGACACTTTCGCCAAGGGTTTCATGACATGGGCAGATGTCTCTGATAGAGAAAAACCCGTGATTCGCTTAAAAACACAAAGAACTTAACCTCAATATCAATAAGTTATTCAAGCCGTTTCTTCGAAACGACGTTCCGAAACTATTACCAGAAGGTCGGTCCTCATCCCAAATCATCTTCATGCATCTCGAACTTTCCGATATTAACATTATTGTCAGTTATTTTTGTTTATATCTATAACAAATTGAACAGTAGGTAATTGTGCTCAAGGATTATTTTGAACAAGTGCAGGTTTGTATTTCAGATATAATTAAAGACTGCAACGAACATTGGAAGAGTGGTTGTTTGCTGGAGCTCAAAATAAACAAGTTCTCCCCGATGCGCGTTTCTGATTTTTAACTCTTAATATGCATGGGCTTCCGCCACCAGCTTAAAAACATCCACATGGCAATCTTCTGTAAACCTTTGGTAAAACAACCCAAAATTCGGAGCAAGAAATTCATGTCTGCAATCAAGTTATTCGCGTCTTAGAAAAAAAAACGAGATTACTGCACGTGATGTCACGGCTCAGCCTGTGCACAGTGGATTTATGTCAAACAAAAGACTGACTCGAAGCAGAAAATTAAAGCAGAGTTGTCCTTGATCGACCTGTGCCTACATGCCAACAGCCCGATTTTCCAATAATTTTGCGGAATGGCTGATCTTGTTGTATTGTATGATACAAATGTTATTTAGTATATTTAAAATTACTTTGATGGTGCTTATGATAGCAGTTGTTCGCTGTTTCAATATAAAATGAGCCACGTCATGCGAAAATTGGTCAAAGGTCATATGTGGCCAGTATTGTTCCAGATCGGCCTGCGCATTCTGGTCAGGAGCTACCCTGTCTGCTACTGAGAGCAGTGCGAATGTATTTTGAAGTTTATTTACAGGTCAAACAGCCTCTTCACGAGTACATGTATATGAGTGGACCTGACCATGTGACCTTTTAGGGATTTGTTTTTAGCCAAAGTAGGTCAAATTAACCCCGGCTGTCCAGGTATTTGCCAAAGAAATATAATTTGGATTCAAGTATACCAGCGCATGGTGGCCGATGAGACCGAAATGTGCACTGGTAGAACATTTCAAGACGATTCATTTTTGTCGAGTAGACAAGGCTACTTCGCAAAGGGAGAGCTGACAATTTACAAAGCTTACAAAGGCATCTCCTAGCGCACTGCGCCGCCTTTAAGGCCACTCTAGACGCCATCATCCATTTCCGAACCCCAGAACGGTTTCCTCAACACTCCCTAGCACGTTAAGCGTACTGAATACTGACGTCCCGGGACACTTCCACGCTCTTAATAAGGCCACCCCTCGACGTCGGTCAGCATCGCTGCTCCAGGTCCGCCCCGTAATTCCTCTACACTGCCACTTCCGCTGCCCCGCTCTCTTCCGACGATGTAGCGAAAAGCAATCCCCACCCACGGACCATTTACAATCCGCTCGGCGATTCTTTCAAGTTCTGGGAGTCAGCGGGAGAGAACGTCCGGCTCGCTGGATTCGCAGAGCTGTCCGCACTATCAACCTACGGACCATCATCATTCCGATTGGCGATTCTTCCGATACGTCTTCAAGAGAATCCTCTGCGGGTGACTCACACCGGTCGCGACGTGCACTAGCTGCTTACCGAGCTAATGAGACCAAAAACCTTGCATGATTTATAGTGGAAAGAATAGCTCCTGACCAGACTGCGACGCAGGCATAAGACTCGTTTTCGCATGTCGTGGCTCATATAGAATGAACCACGCAAGTTAAANATATTAAAACAGATTTTAAACGTTTGTTCGTGTACTTCCAACCAGAACAAAAATCAATACATAAAAATTGATAGACCAGAATCACACCCAGTGGAGATGCACAAAATATACAGCTTACCTATAGCTAAATGTGTATACCAAGTTTAATGACAATATCATGTGTACCTTTTGAGTTACAACATTTTTAATGTTTATCCTTTTTAGCGACCTGACCATTGACCTCTGGTTTAAAAAAGGGTTGTGCATAATGCTACCTTTTCCCTATATAAGTTCACCAAATTTCTTAATAATTTTATAAGAAATTACAGTTATAATGTTTGTGGATGGAAGGACTGACAAACAGACAGAATGACATGCCCCACAGACAGTAAACCTTTAGTCCCCTCCTGAGAAAACGGTAGGGGACTAATAAAGTTTGAATAAAATACAAAGTTGGGATAAGAAAAATCATTGCAATCCAAATATCAATAGAGGCAAATTTAACATAAACATATACAAATGTAGTGAAGAAATTGCACAAATAAGTCTATTAATAATAACAAGATATAATTTTAGTATTTAGTTGCGTAGACAGTTATATTCGTCTCCAGGTGTGGATTTAATCTGGTTTATCCGTCCACTTAAGAACAAGTATGTTGTTGTTCTTGAGACACAGTGCAAGGAAGAGGCCGAAGCGATTGCTGTCTGTGAACCCATCCAGCCAGTCCGACTGACCCAGCACTGCAGACGCACCGTTCTGGGTCGGTCTGAAATGGAGCGATACAAAGAAGTGCAGGATTAATATTTACCAATGTACGTAAGTCTGTAATTTTAGAATCAGCTCAAGTTCCTGACTCCGATTAGCCTTAAAAAACTTAATTCAAGAAATAAAACATCATTAATACAATCTTACTGTAGTCTATTTCAAAACTTGTTTGTGAATACAAATCCTAAGTCTGTCTTGTCTTATATAAGTCTTAGTCTGAGTCAAAGTCTAAGTTTGAGTTCCAAGTTTAATTTTATTATTGATGAATACCTCTTCAGGAGTTGCCATGTTTAATACAGTATGGCTGATAAATTATTTATAATCATTATTTAACGTCTGGGTCGGTCTGAACTGGATTGATTAAATGCAGGAGTCATCATGTTTTATAGAATGGCTGAACATTTTTTGGGGATGGCTCACACGAGTTGTTTAAAAAAAAAATTAGCATGTACAATGTTAAAATAACTTTTTCTTGACATTATGAAGTAAAATGTCAACCATGACCATTATACAATAATTACATGTAAACTATCGATGGTCCCCATTCAAAATGCTGAACGTACAAAAACACAACTTTTCAAGGGGGCTATTGTTATATAAATATAAAAAATGCGAAGCTGAATATTATTTTACAATTATATTCAGCTTCACATTTTTATAGTTAAAATAATATTCAGCTTCATATTTTTGAATATTTTTATTTCCACCAATCACAGTTCGGCATTTAAATTCCTGACAACAAGATTTTCTAGTTTTCAATAAAGGCAAAAAAAAGAGAACTTATGCCCACCCATAAGAAGCCATGCTTTTAGGCATAGGCAAATAACTTGCAACAAATAAACACCAGTGTCCCAAGCAACAATTGCCCGATGAATGATACAGTAACAATCTTGACTAGCTGCATAACGTCCATAGTGACTAATACTATCATACATGTATTTGATTTTCTAGTGTGAGCTTTACCTTCGAGCTTACGAGGCATTTTCACGCATGAAGTGTATTCACAAAATTACTTGAGGGAAGATTTTACACATGGAAAGTACCCTGGAAATCATTTAAGGGAAGATATTTTAAAGTGGACAATAAATGATGAAGTTACTGGCTTAAACAATTGTATAAAGCCCATCTTTAACCAGTTTTCTTTTGAGATGGACACAGACATTTTGTTTGAGGCCATTATGCCACAATTATGTCAATCATTGGTAGCAAGTCAATATAAAATTGCATGATTATGATTTACATACAGACTGACACACATGTTCATGGCTTAATGCCTCCAAGTTTGTGTGGGCATACAAATAAATTTGTTTAAAACATTTCTAAGGAAAACGACTCTTTGCTTGCCACAAATTTACCTGAAGGGAGGGACAGGAATTGAGCACAAAACACGACCTGAGTGAGTGTCAACTATCACAGCTCTACTGTAACCCTCATCCACCATAAACACAGCAAACTTCTGCCCAAAGCCCAGGGCAGTTTGTTTCGGTGGCAGGTCATTGGGCATGACAAAAGACCGCACATGCCTGGGAACACATTTATTGTCCATAGTCTCCGTCGAATAGGCCGCTATACAGTGGGCCTTATCGCGTTTGTTCCACGTACACACGGTCACCTGGGCAGACCTGCAGGTGCTGGACTGAACGTTCATGCACCAGTCGGTGGTGTGAGTGACGCTTACGTCGACGTGTTCGTTGTTTCTAACGGTCCAGAAGCAGCAGCCTTGCCTGTCCACTGAGACCAACTGTAGTGTGCCCTTTTCAAGCACCCCTTGGTTCACGTGCTGGTGGGCCTGTGGTTCAACCACACAGGAGAGGATCTTAACGTATGTTATCCAGTCATTGTGCCAATCTGACAACGAGTGCAACATTGCACCAGAACTCAGTTCCCACACTTTGACTGTCTTATCCGCCGACCCGGTAACGATCAGATTTAGATCTCGTCGAGAATCCAGACTGAACACGGCAGAGATGTGCCCGACATAGCGACACACCAATGTGCCGGTGTCTATGTCCCAGCATGTAGCGGTGTTGTCGTACGAGGCAGTGTACACATGGATGTCGTCAAACTGTAGGAAGGATACGCTGTGTGTGTGGATCAGCTTGATGCAGTCTCCGGTGTGCACGTCCCAGAACCGAACCGTGTGGTCATCAGAGCCTGTACTGAAACAAACAGGTGTGCAGACACTACTGTACTGAAACATACAGGTGTACAGGCACTACTGTACTGAAACAAACAGGTGTGCAGACACTACTGTACTGAAACATACAGGTGTACAGGAACTACTGTACTAAAACAAACGGGTGTGCAGACACTACTGTACTGAAACATACAGGTGTACAGGCACTACTGTCTGTACTGAAACAAACGGGTGTGCAGACACTACTTTACTGAAACATAAAGGTGTACAGGCACTACTGTCTGTACTGAAACATACAGGTGTGCAGACACTACTGTACTGAATTATACAGGTGTAGAGGCACTACTGTACTGAAACAAACAGGTGTGCAGACACTACTGTACTGAAACATACAGGTGTACAGGCTATATTGTACTGAAACAAACAGGTGTGCAGACACTACTGTACTGAAACATACAGGTGTACAGGCACAACTGTACTGAAACAAACAGGTGTGCAGACACTACTGTACTGAAACATACAGGTGTACAGGCACTAGTGTACTGAAAAATACAGGTGTACAGGCACTGTTGTTTGCAAGAATAGCAACTAAAATCAGTTTTTGTGCACACAATCTTGAAGCAGTTCAATGAAATGCTAAAAATTAATTGGAATAATAGTAATATGTATATTATTATCTAATTTATATGATTTCTTTAATATAATTATTTTGCACATTATTACAATTTTTTGTATATAACCAATAATCCTGTAACTGAATACATTTCATGTCAACTCAATGAACCTTGGTAATGAACAAAATCAGGCATATAATTATATTGAAAATATAGAGCCCACTAAATAAATTTCACTTACAAATGAAAATCTCACACGTAGAGTATAATAGTTCTGTTGATTTGTTTGACATTGCTTTATATTTATAAGTTGTTTTTTTAATAATATAAATACAAATAATGCAAGTAAGAAAGAATGCGAAAAAAAATCAGTTATAAATAAGCTTAGAAAAGAAACCATTTAATCCCAATGGCAGAAGACATCCTAAAAGAAGTATAGGTAGAAATCAGAACCAAAATATTAACAAGTTTAAGTAGAAATATATATTTGTTCCCTGACCTGTAGCGATAAGGTCCTTATTCTGAGTAATTGCCATGACACGACCCCTGTGACCTTCCAAGTTCATGACCTTGAATGCTGAACTATCCTTCATCTTCTGCACAAGATTTGCGGACCTGATAAACAGGGACTTGTACCCATGGACCGGTGCCCCGAGTCCGGACCCTATCCGTGCTCCGACCCGTCTGGCCATGAGAATCCACAACTCACTGTAGCTGTTAATAATCTCATTCCAGTACCTGAAATAGTGTGTAGCAATATTATTACTGCCAGCAATATATAAACCTTCAGATTAGTTTAGTTAAAACCTATTTATTTTAGCTCGATTACATAGAAAGCCTAAGGCTGATTGAAACGCTCGCAAGTCCGTTTCTTGGGTAGAACCAGTACTCATTTGTCTTTGGGGGGGGGGGGATCAAAAGAAAGCTCTCACAGTGGGGATCAAACAGTTTTTGGATGAACATGATCCAGATTCAAACTCGACCTAGATACGGTCAAGATAAACATTCTGACCAAGTTTCATCAAGATTGAGTCATAAATTGGGCCTCTAAAGTAATAAAAAGGTTTTTCTAAGATTTGACTTAATGACATAGGTTTTGAATGCAAATGACCCACTTTTGAATTTGGTCTATATCTGGTCAAGATAAACATTCTGACAAAGTTTCATCAAGATTGAGTCATAAATGAGGCCTCTAGAGTGATACGAGAGCGAGCTAAAAGAAGACGACAAATGACGCATGACACAAGATGGCCAAACATGGGATAACTACAATAGAGCACTTCATGTGAGCGAAAAAATCACTCTGTGGTATACTTGAACAAGAGGGCCATGATGGCCCTGTATCGCTCCATTGTTTTTTTATGCGAAAAAAGCGTGCAATGCGCATGGGTTGAAATGTACTCAAGCATAGGCTTTATATAAGCATATGTTCAGTTTTGTGACCCCCGGGGCAGGGTCAAATTTGAGCCCAGGGGAATAATTTGAACAAATTTGGTAGAGGACTATTAGATGTCACTACAAATTTAGTAGCCCAAGGCTCTATAATTTTGAACAAGAAGATTTTTAAAGTTTGCACAAAATAGGCCTTATTTAAGCATATGTTCATTTTTGTGACCCCCAGGGCAGGGTCAAATTTGACCCCAGGGGCATAATTTGAAAAAACTTGGTAGAGAACTTTAAGATTTTAATACATACCAAATTTGGTAGAAATAGGCCCAATGGTTATGGACAAGAAGATTTTTTAAGTTTGCACAAAATAGGCTTTATATAAGCATATGTTCATTTTTGTGACCCCCGGGGCAGGGTCAAATTTGACCCCAGGGGCATAATTTGAACAAACAAAGTAGAGAACAATTAAATGTCACTACATACCAAATGTGGTAGCACTAGGCCCAATGGTTATGGAAAAGAAGATTTTAAAGTTTGCACAAAAAAAGGCTTTATACATGTATAAGCATATGTTCAATTTATTGACCCTCGGGGCGGGGTCAAATTTGACCCCAGGGCATAATATGAACAAATTTGAAAGAGGTTCACCCCAGAAACATTTGTGAGAAGTTTTATCAGAATTGGACTTGTAGTTTAGGAGAAGAAGATGTTTAAAGAAAAAGTTAACGCACGCACGGATGCACGCACTACGGACACAGGACCATGACATAAGCCCCGCTGGCCTCTGGGCAGTGGAGCTAAAAAAGAAGTTTACAAAAATGTGAATCCTGTAATGCAGGGATTTTTTTATCTCATCAAAATTCAGGTCATTAAGATGCAAATTTTTATCAAAATAATGCAGTTTTTCAAAAAATGCACTTAACTACATGTTTTGGTCCCTTGTACCAAATAAGATGCTCAATTATCCTCTTAACCGAGGACATTGGCCGTATTTTAAGTTATTATAACTCTTAACTGTCTTACACTTGCTCATGCTATGAAATAATAAATTGTAATATCATCATACATGGGTCAACTTTGCACTTAATTTGCTTTATTTGGTCAATAAAAAAAAATAGTGTTAACAAGGTTTTACAACAGCCATATAAGGAAAACTGCCCCACCCCCTGATGGCCATATTTTTCAATGGAACGGAACCATTTTCTAAGCTGAGATATCATTGGGACAATTGTTCTGACAAAGTTTCATTTAGACAATAAATGTGACTTCTAGAGTGTTAACAAGGTAGATGTTGACGACGCACGACTGAGGACGCACAACGGACAAAAAGTGATCACAACGTGCTGATGGTGAGCTAACAAACAAGAAGCTCATACTTTGAGACAAGGCAGCAGTTCAGCAGACTTTTTTCATCGAGCAACAGGAGGATCTTCAAGCCGATCTCTGTGGGCAACTGGCGAATGAAGTCCCGATACAACAGCGTGGGTAAGATGTCCGTCAGGTAGCTCAGTTCCTGAAAGAATTCAGCTGTTGGGTGAACAATTGGTAATAATGCCGAGAAATCCTTTAAAAGTTTAATATTGATGAGTGTGGGTAAAATGTTAACACATTTAATATTTAAGTGCTAGTTTCTCTCTATATGGCATTGCAGGCAATGTCAACAGAAATCTAAAGATAACTGTACAAATGCACGTATTACTTGACATTAATAATACATTTGGAGGTACATTACAAATAAGTACAGACTACTACATTGTATAAACACAAATGCAAGAAAACATTTAGTTAAGCATTGCTATTGATAACTTGGATAATAATCATTGCAAGCACTAAACATCTATTACTCAGATCATAGTACAAATGGTTTGAGCCTTGCTCTGTGAAATAGGGGCTTAATGCACATGCGTAAAGTGTCGTCCCAGATTAGCCTGTGCAGTATGGATAGGCTAATCAGGGACGACACTTTCCGCTTTTATTGTAATTTTAATTTAAATTAAGACTCTTCTTGATGACAATCCAATTTAAGCGGAAAGTGTTGTCCCTGATTAGTCTGTGCGAACTGCACAGGCTAATCTGGGAGGACACTTTACGCACATGCATTAAAACCCCTTTTCACAGAGTGAGGCACATTTCAGAATGTTACAAATGTGCAAACCTTGGCTCCAAGAAGACCAATAAGTGTGTCGAGAGTTTTCAGCTTCTGGGTTGGAGACAGACTGAGATATTTGACACTCAATGAATGAAGCCACATCAAAAATGGATTCTCTGTGTGTCCATGGGATATCACTGCAAAGAATGTAACAGTATGCACATAAAAGGCTAATTTGACAGTATCTTAGTGTGGTATTTTAACTTAGTAAAATTATGCCTAATCTGGTTAATGTAAAATAAATGTTAAATGTTTTTCTCACAAAATGAACATAAAGACCATGATGTCATTTACATATTATAACAAAGGCTAGAATACTTACTGTTGTTGTTGCTCTCCACCTTGCATAGTCCAGGATCGGACGGAGAACGATTGTGCGATTGCTGCATCTAGGAATTTTTCTTAGTCTGCATTTGATAAGTTAACATAAGATTTATATTTTTGTACCATGTAAGGCCATTTTAAACTAAGAATTGGTCAAGTGATGAGAAAACTGCAATTTATCCTCACTTACTGACTTTAAGAAAGAACTGTTGCCTCTAGTACGGCTTTGGTCGACAATATTGAGTTACGTATTACATATGGGCAATATTGTCATACGAGCCGAAAAGCTGAAATACCAAAACAATAATGGAATGTTGTACTTTTTTCTCTACATTGTTCTGACAAGTTTTTGATAGAGACTTTCATCTGCCTAATTTGCATGTATATGATTACTAATTGTTTACATAATTTTTTAAAGCTTAATTGATACTATATCATTTTGTTAAATACACATGTCCAAAACAATAAAAAAAAATCGAAACTTGAAATTCTGGTTTCATGCATTAAAATGGTCTTTGATCAATATAAAGACATCCCAACAACATTAGATACATAAAACGTAGAACTAAATGTATGACTGGTTGAATTAAGTAATTAAAAAAGGCTTCACACCTTTTTTTTTTTAAAGTATATGGTAATATTTAAATTTAAATATAGACACATTTTTCTTCAACCTTATAAAATACATTATATTGTTCCATTTAAATACATAATTTGAACATATTATCAGTCGCAAGGTTGTAGAATAGTGGATATGGTGTCTTCCTGGCGACCAGTGCGTCCTAGGTTCTTCTTCTTCCGATACAGCACTTCTTCTAGATAGAAGATTTTGTGCCTATAGGTTAATGGGTGAAAACTGTACAAAGGTGCTCAGTTGGGTGTTAAATTAAAATTATTTACATTGCAAGTGTCTACAGGCGAGTGGGGGGGGGGGCACAATGACAGACACTGGAGTTTTTGAAAACTTCTACTGTGGTTCTATCACACCTCGGGGACTGTTCTCATGATCTTTTTAAAAAACACCAAGTAAAGGTTCGTCCTATGAAATTAAGTCGAGATGCTTTTAATACAATCGAGCTCAAATTAAGTAGGGTAAACTAACCTATTATCAATCTAATAACTTAGTGCAATGTAACCTGCAGATAAGGAAGTTGTTATTTTATACTTACACATGCTGAACAATTCCATTTAGGAGAAAATATATTTCAAAACTTAACATATATTCTCACATTACAATTCAAAATATTGCAAACAAACGAACATATTTATGCAGATACAGTTTTTCCCAATCCGTCATTTTACACACACATGTTGCATCGATTGCCACCCATACATACGGTTACACTCTACTACTTATATTGAACCTGTAAGTTACATTATACTAACTTTACCGCAACATACAATCAGTCAAAGACTGCATATCCACCACATGTACTTGAAAAAAAAAATCTTTTATTATATATATAAGGACCAACATTTTTTTTTCAAGTACCTGTGATATCCACAGTATTACATTTACATATTTTAACTAGATCCAGATGATTATCATCAAGTAATTTAGCTCATTAGTTTCACAAGGGGGTAGTAAAGGGTGGGGGTAGTTACTTGGCCCCACCTCCAACAACCAAAACAGATTTTTTTTTGTCAAAGTCATTATTTCACAAGGGGGTAGTAGTGGGGTGAGGGGCAGTGACTTGGCCACGCGCCCAACACCTGTGGTTCGTCCGCAAAACTGGATCCTGTGATTTCTCCGCAAGTTTACTGCTCTGAAGATACTTGGATTGTCTCATATGCCATACCAATCAAAGTGCTATACCAGTTCTGTAATGCCACTACTGATAATCGCCCACTGTAACTGACTTCTTGTATATGCATATGTTAGACTGTCTTAGGGAATAAACCTTTCTGTAGTTTTGAATAACATCTCTCTTGTTAAAAAAGAAAACACCATAAAAAAAACAAGGATCGTGAAACTGACCTTTCATTTTCTACAAGTGGTCAAAAGTCATGTCACTGTTACAAAAATAAAACGTTGTTGCTTGAAATCATAAAAGTACATATGATCATGAAACGTGGTAAACACATTGGGGCCAATGGGCTATAGTTTTGCTATATGACTATCATTCAATCCCTGTTTGTTTTGTCTTCAAAAAGTGTGTTTATATTTGTATATATAGGTTGAACTTTATTGTGCACATTCACATTACCGTATGAAGCTTGTTCTGTTATCTATATAGAGACTCTAGTAAATTGTTTTGCAATAAGACAGTTTAATATTTATGCATCTAGCTTCATCATCCATATCTGTAGTTAGAAAGTTTCTATTGATTCTTTAGCTGTTAAAGTGCTTCTGGTCAAATCTGATCATGCAACGTCATCATTACCATTGTCTCACTTGAGACCATTTTCAAGAAAGAGAAAAAAATAATCCGTGCATCAATCCTTTGTTCTTTTTTTTGCTTTGAATGAATGAAAGACTGCTCTCACAGACAATATGAAATTGAAAGAAAATGCTGATTTTATTTTTTACTAGTAGTCTTACTTGTTTAAATTAACATTTTATGTGATAGATTTGTTATATATATATGCCTGTTGTTTAAACTAGTCATCAATACAGTATTTGTAGGAACATTTAAATGTGATAACAAGATAGTATTATAACCAGCGATTTTTAATAATAGATGCTAATTACTATTTGATCTCAAGACTATAGTCTCAAGTGTAAATGAATATTTTTATTTTTATTATTGCCACCATTTTTGTACCTTTGACACCCATCTACAGGACCCCATTGAAAAGAAGTTGTAAAACTTTCGTGGGTCATCCTGTGTTATATATATCATGTCTTGTATTCAACATTTTGTAACTTCTTGTTATTTCATGTCTCTGACAAATATACTGACTAGTTACTTGTAACTGAATGTAACTGATTAACTTTTACTGTGATTTAAAAATGTGATCTATCAATGCATTGTGATTCAAAATCTGTAATAATTGCAATCAAATTGTTAAATGTTGTGACTTGAATGTATTGTATGAACTGTAATTGTATGACATATATATATTTACACAAATAAATCAATCAATCAAATGGGCGACGATGAAGTTCAATACGATGGGAGATATCCATGTAGTAGTCTCAGGACAAAGATGAAATATTCTTCAACACATCATTTTTGAGCCTGTTTCAAGGAAGATCCAGAAAGAAAACACTGCTTGTTTTGAAAGCCTGAGTGATACACTTGAAGCTCATTAGCTTTTACTTCCTTGTTCAAATCCATATGAAGGCACTGGTTCAAATCCCAGTGAAGGCAAACTCTTATTTAACTTTCTTTCTTGCTATTATAATTATTTTAGACTACCGGTACTGCAAATATCAAAGTTTCTTAGTACAACTTAATGACATTTATCAAAAATACAAAAGTCTGTGAACAAGACCATTTACAGAATTTTATGAATTAAAGCAATTTCCCCAGCCTTTTTCCTTCAGGCGCTTTGTAAATACTAGCCAAGATTTAGGTAACATAAACATATTTTTTATTTTCTATTAACAAACAACATCTATACTTATTGATGTGACAGTTTTACTCCGGTATTAAGCAAGAACAGCAACAGTAAATGTTTACTTTTATTTCAATATGTCTTCCACAGAGCAAAATGTTACAATAATAAACTGATCAATTGTAAAACAAAATGTTCAATCTTTTCTCCTGCGAACATATTACATGAACAAACAGTTTTTTCAAATTGGTACTCTTCTGATTTGTTCCCATTTTAAATCAACACATATAACTGTAATACTGTAATAACTTTAAAAACAAATAATGGAACAGTCAGATTCTGTGTTGCATAAGAAAGAGGCATAATAATGCCTGAAACAAATCTGTGAATATTGTTTTAAATGTTCTAGGCACATTCTGTAGCTACCCTGGAACTATTTAATACCACATTTCTACACAGGTTTGCAAATGCTTGTCAGACAGCATGTCACTTGTGTTGTTTGCCTCCCTGAAAAAAAACATGTAAGGGTAATCATGGAGTGTTCCTGCTTTTTTCAAGATTAAGAAAAACTACAAGAATACATGTACATGTATATTAAAAGTGTTTAATTATCAATTAATGGTCAATTTTAAGTCAATAGACAAATGCAGCAATTAATCATAATTTAAGATTACCGTAAGATGTAATACATGTAGTTCACAAACATTGGTGTGAAAATGGATAAACAGAGAAGGGATTAAATAACATAAATAAATCATAAACAATCAATAAAGCTCTAAGAATTTTTCAATGAAATAACCGGTAAATGATGAGAATCCGAGCAGCATCCCAAAATTTCATGAAAGTAAAGCCTTATTTAGAAAAAGAAATGAAGAACCATTTAAATAGCCATTTACTTTATTTATAAATTTTCAATGGTCAAAGGCGCAATACTTTTGAAGTTTAAGATACCTTTGTTATCAAAGGACCATATTGGCAAGATTATCTTGATCATTTGTGCCAATCATGTCAAAACCCTCATCAAGCAAAATAAAATTATAGATTGGACACGAAAACCTAAATTTCACAATATCTGTATAATAAATAAGCACTAAATTCATGGTTTAATGTCCACTATTGACATTTGAACTAGCGAAATGCTTATTGCCTTGCAACCCATCCTCTTGAAATAACAATAATTGGTATTAATTTTGAAAACCCTTCAAAATGGCCCCCTCGTCACACATTTACTCTGACTAGACAAACACTACATGCTGTTTTCCTCCAGTATCATGGTGGATTATAACAAGTATTACCTTCACTTTGTCAAGCTCTGACTTTAAGGCATGCACTTTAGAACGCTCTTTCTCCAGTTCAGCATTCAGCCCTGAAACCTGAAATGTTAACGCCAATTTAATATTTACTGATAACCACTTTAATGGAGGGTTAAGTACAATAATCTTTAGTAACTATGGACGAAGTACACATGTTTATCACTTTTCTTATAAATGTGTGGAAATTCATTAAACAAAATTGAGACCCTTGCCCCCTTATGTCACCAGCCACAATAATGCCATTAGTGCCCTCAGTGTGCCCTCCTAAAACTACAAGCGCCAGTTGTGACTCCAATGCCATTAGTGCCCCCTAATCTCCCACCTTCCGTAAAGACACTAACACTTGTAGTGCCCAAAGCTCCAGCTGTTACTCCAATTCCATTATTGCCCCCTAATCCCATGGCTGCCATAGTGTTCCTATCACTTGTTGTGCCCCAAGCGCTATCTGTGACACCAATGCCAGAAGTTCCCCTTACAACCATAGTTTCAGCAGTGTACCACTCCACCCAAAGCCCTAAGAATTTGCATAAAGCACAAAGACCCCAGTGCCCACTAACTGTGACCCCATCAAGCACAATGACCCCAGTGGCCCCTACCTGTTCTCTGAGCTCATCAAGCACAATGATTCCAGTGCCCCCTACCTGTGGCCCCATCAAGCACAAAGACCCCAATGCCCCCTACCGGTGACCCCATCAAGCACAAGGACCCCAGTGGCCCCTACCAGTGACCCCATCAAGCAGAAGGACCCCAGTGACACCATCAAGCACAATGACTCCAGTGCCCTACCTGTGACCCCATCAAGCACAAAGACCCCAGTGCCTCCTACCAGTGACCCCATCAAGCAGAAGGACCCCAGTGACACCATCAAGCACAATGACTCCAGTGGCCCCTTCCTGTGACCCCATCAAGCACAAAGACCCCAGTGCCCCCTACCAGTGACCCCATCCTGCACAATGACCCCAGTGCCCCCTACCTGGTCTGTCAGCTCATCTTTCACATCTGTGAGCTCCTGAACCTGGGCCAGTACCTCAGCCTTGTCCTTCACTGAAACAAAGGCACACAGAGCGTGGTGAGCCCAGTCACTATGGGGCCTAGTTTCATAATTAACTGTACAGCAAACTTGTCACAGATTTTCAGTAAAATTTAAATTTTATGTTAAGTTTGCTAAGCGTTTGAATATACAATTTTGACTGAAAACCAGCAAAAGTACACGAAACCCCACTTAATTTAGGGAAATCTGCAAATAACTAAAGGTAACACTGCAGAACCAAAATATTTATATGACGAACTTGAATAACCTTCTTATCAACATATACCAGAACCAACAAATCAAATCCGATGACCTTCTAACAATTTTCCTTAGTCATCTCGTTTAACCAGTACTAAGTGAACATTTCCATGTCAATAACTGCAAATTGCAGTTGTGGTATCATGAGATAGGGGAAGATGGCCTTTAAAATAATTTCATGACCAATGCCCACACAAATTATGTGGTCAGGGTCAGTAATCAAACGCGTGAACCATCAAATACATGTATGTATTCCAGTGCTCTACCAACAGAGCTAGCCAGACCCACAATTAAAAGTGACTTTTTAACAACTAAGAATCACATTTTCAAGGTAATTAGGATTTAACATTTCTGATTTAGGATTGTATTCCTTCAACTTGGAAAAATAAACCATATTTGGCTATTTTTGACTTTTAAAATTACTGCAATGCATATTATAACCACCAATCCATTCTGCTGCACCCTCACTCACTGTTGAGAGACAGTTTTGCTTCCCCAACAAAGCTAGTGGACAGAATATCCCTTTTTGTTGCATGATTGAACACATGAAATGTGTCTATATGAGCCACATTCTGGGAAAATTGGGCTTAATGCTTGTACACAGTCTTTTTAAGGACGACAATTTCAGTCTAGACTGAATTTTTTTTTAGAAGAGACTTCCTTTAAACGAAACATTCCATAAAAGCGTAAAGTTTTGTCTTTGATTACTTTGTGCGGACTGCACAGGCTAATCTGGGACGACACTTAACATATATGTATTAAGCCCAGTTTTCCAAGAACAAGGCTCCTATAACCTGCTTACTTTCACCCTGAGCAAGAATCACACACAACTGTTTGTTCCTTTTCTTCACTTGCCCTAGCTCCTCCTGAAACAGAAAACTAAATCATTTGGCACTGTAATAGCGACTTTATCATTTTGTTATAGCAGGGTGACACATGTATATTACACACATCATACTAAAATGGTGCTTACACCATATGCGACCAGCAAAGCTCCAGACCACTCTGCAAATGCATACATTCCCTGTCCACTATAAAGTCACAATAGGTTTCGCGGTCTCAGGGATGCATTAGCTTAAGACCCATTTTCGCATTTTGCATGGGTCATATGATGATCTTGCAGGTATGTATCACTTTTTCACAACTTCATGTTCTGAACATCAAGAGCAGATTGCATTGAATGACACCGCATCTGCTTAACATTATCATATAATAAGATATAATATTTTCCCGCTCATTCCTGTATCTGTTTACAAACAAGTGGACAAAAAGCAAATCACAACCCCAATACTTATATGTCGTCACATGCAAATCACTTAACTTCCTATTAACACTTTGAATAAGGTATAATAATATAATTTCAATATGTTGGAACCAGAGTAGCCTCAAAAAATAACCTTGGCTCAGGCTATTTTATTTTGACGTCTTTTTTCCATTTAAATGTTTAAAAGAAGTACATGTGTAACTATTGCTAAAAGAGGGGATTTCAATTGAAGCAGACTCCTGCATGCAATTTTATCACATTTGGCTCCTCTAAATTATCTGCCTTGCACATGATGATGCAGATGTTAACATGAATAACACAAACAATATTTAATTATTTAGTAAATATGCAACATGGGATTTCCATGATCAAATTTGACCTGCGTTTTTACTTAAAGCCTACATTGGTGCTAAGGAAACAAACTTAGTAGACAATTTAAAAAGTGACATGGGCTAGCATTCGACGTCACGCATGGGAGATATGTAGATATCATATTTCTTTTCGTTTTGTTGTTGTTGATACTTCATCACCTATCATCATTGTACTGCATGTTAATTTATTCAGGTACCAGTTTCAGCATCAGTGGCCTTGTATGAAATAAATTTAAGGGTTTCACTGGGTCAAAAAAAGTTTAACACAACATAAGTTAAGATTTTCCTAAGCAGCTGTGAGAAAGTAGTCCAGACCTCCTGTTTTTTCATGGTGGCTCGTAGAAACTGTATCTCCTTCTCCATCTTGGTAATCTGTTCCTGGTACTTGGCTGTCACCACGGACTCCGCAGCATATTGCTGGGCACGAAAAAACAACACATTTGAGACGCGCACTGGAAAAACGGGGATTTATGCATGTGCGTAAAGTTTCGTCCTGGATTAGCCTGTGCGGTCTTCACAGGCTAATCAGTAACGACACTTTCCGCTTTTGTGGTATTTTTCGATATAAAAGAAGTCTCTTTCTAGTGTAAATCCAGTTTAGGAAAAAAGAGTCGTCCCTGATAAGCCAGTGCAGACTGCACAGGGTAATCTGGGATGACACTTTACGCACATGTAATAAACACCGTTTTCCCGGAGCAAGGCTCATTTTTAAACTTTAAGGTTTATCAGTCTTGACATGAATTGTTTTAATATATTTAATATACTAGCCTCAAACACGATGCTATTATATTCTAAATTTCCACTTGTCCTAAATTTCAATTCATTACCTTTGGGATATAAGTCAAGTAATTAAAAGAAAACTAGGTTATTACTTGACTGAAAAATTACAGTTTTGTGTTGCTACATTATTTTAAAATATAATTGTTTGACTGATGAAATAAAGATAGAGATGCTTAAACCAGTTATTTAAGGAAAAATTGAGAATTCTATGCCTGAGGACTGACAAAAAAAAATTAAGATTAAGGGGGNGGGGGGGGGGGGGGGGGGCGGCTTTCAAACATGTTTTAGCTATCAAGCAAAATCCTTAAGAATTAAGAGATGCTTGACCTAACAGCTGACTTTGGTGACAGCTAACTTATTTGCAAATGTAAAAAGAGTTAAAACAGAGTTTTAATGCAATCCCTTTCTTACATACCTTCTTGTACTCTTCTTGCATTTTTTCTTGCCGGACTATTCGATCTACATCATTCTCAACTGTTTCAAAGAACTGCCTCTCTGCATTGGTAGTTACAACTTTGGGAGTATGCAGTTTTACATGCGCATGATCTGAAACAAAAATGAGAAATTACTCAAACTCATTAAAAAATGCCTTGACTGTAAATACATAAAATGTCTATCTCAAATATATAAACAACTTCCTATATAACTATGTACCTGGGCCAGAATAATTATGTATTTTAGTCCATATTATTAAGGAAAGAAACCAGTACTTGCCAAACAGTATTTAGGGAGAAGACCTTGAAAACCTTCCCAGAAAGGGGCCATAACTCAGGACCTACTAGTCATTAGGTGGACACCAAATGAGTGATGTCATGCAAAAATGTGCCTTGATCCAGGTGCAGCCAGCATAGCTTTAGACCAGCCTGCACATTGGCACAGTCTGGTCGAGAGCTTTTCTCTCCGCTTGAAATTCATGCAAGTTTTCTTGCTCCCTTTTCCCTAGAACACATTTACTGACTCAGGGTTAGAAATAAGAGGTTGCCTTTTGCCCGTAGATTGAAGTCCAAGCAAGTCAATTTTAAAAGTTGGTCGTCCAGCTGGGCAAGAAATCTTTTTTTTAAGCTGGAAACAATTTCACACAATTTATCATAAGTACCACTCTATCAGACATCAGCTCAAGCATATAGAATCAAATAATTTAGCCAATTAAAAAGTTTTTTTTAAACCAAGTATTACATGCCCATGACATTTGCTAGGTCCTGGGCTCCTAGCTCTTTGGCTGGGCAACCAACATACTACATACGTTGCCAATCTGGGCGACCAATTGTTAGAAGTATGTTTCTATCCCAGTGATTTTCACTACGCCAACTCCGAGAATTATATCTATCCCAAGTACACAGTCATGCACTGCCTGTCAGTAACCCAACTTAGAGACCATCAGAAGTATTAAATACTAGCACCATTCTACATACGATTGCACTGTATTAGCCTAGTTCTAAGTAAATTGGGCTTAATGCATGTGCAAAGTGTCATCCCAGATTAGCCTGTGCAGTCCCCACAGGCTAATCAGGGACAACCCTTTTTGCTGTTATGAAATTTTTCGTTGAAAGGAAATCTTTTCTTAGCCAAAATCCAGGCTAGGCGGAAAGTTTTGTCCCTGATTAGCCTGTGGGGACTGCACAGGCTAATCTGGGATGACACTTTAGGTTCATGCAATAAGCACAGTTGTCCCAGAACGAGGCTCATATATTTCACTTGTACACATATTCCTTTGCATGCTGGGAAATTTGTCGTCTGCTTAAATGTCGTCTGCTGAATTTCTAAAATCAGCATTTTCTTCATTTTTTTTCAAAGAGTACTTTCAGAATAGCAAACAGTTTGGATCCAGATGAGACGCCACGTTCTGTGGCGTCTCATCTGGATCCAAACTGTTTGCAAAGGCCTTCAAAATCCGGTTCTAGCGCTTAAAGGAACGTATACTGACTGTCGGTAGGTGAGGTGGGCCCCTCTTGCTGTTTGTTAAACTCATCCAGAGACATGGTGGCCGGCTTGTCCTTATTCTTTTTCTTCTTCCCTGATTTCTTATCACTGTCACCCGACCCCTGTTCCACTGACTTGGTTCCTTGCGATGATTTACCCTGGAAATGTCGCAAACGCATGCCATGTACATATAATGATAAAATGCTATCTGTCTTTGGAATACATAATCTTTTTTACATATAAATTTTAGAAATGTGGAGACCTCATTATATATTCAGAATATTGGCTCCAATTAAAACTTATAAAGTTGTAAGATTGTAATTGTGTTAACGGATATTGGTCATGGAAAAATTGACAAATAATCAAAAAAATGATTTCAAATATTCTAATTTCGTATAGGAATATAGGACATCATATAGTCACAGTTCATGATGAGTTATAGATGATGAATATAATATACTATGCAAAACATTAGAGACAACTAGATCCACCTGCAATACCCTGAGATTCTTTATCAGATGTTCAATATCCAGACAAGAACATTTGATTTTATGCTATTGCAATAATAACCATGCATTCATAGATCGAATCCTGTCATATGCTATTCACAATTTTACAGAGCATGAATGTTTGAACCAGACAGTTTTGTCAAACAATTATGTTCTAGCTTTCCCACCTGCTAAGGATCTTGCCAATCAAAAGATGTAGGATGCTGTAGCTGTAGGGCCAACTGCCAGTGACTTGTGATTACCTGAGATTTCTATGCTTACCTGAGACTACTTTGATTACCTGAGACTTCTGTGCTTATCTGGGACTTTTGTGCTTACCTGAGACTTCTGTGCTTACCTGAGACTTATGTGATCAATTGAGACTTCTGCACCTACCTGAGACTTCTGCACTGACCTGAGACTTCTGTGCATACCTGAAACTTCTGTGCTTACCTGAGACTTCTGTAATTTCCTAAGAGTTTTGTGCTTACCGGACACTTCTGCTTACCTCAGACTTCTGTGCTTAATTGAGACTTATGTGGTTACCTGAGACTTATGTGCTTACCTCAGACTTCTGTGCTTAATTGAGACTTATGTGGTTACCTGAGACTTATGTGCTCACATGAGACTTCTGTGCTTACCTGAGACTTCTGTGCTTACTTGAGACTTCTGTTCTTACCAGAGACTTCTGTGCTTACCTGAGACTTCTGTGCTTACCTGAGACTTTTGCTCAACTTCCAGTTTGCTAAGCAACAAGGCTTGTTGGAGATCTTTCTCAAAGGTGTCTTGTGCAAACTGTAAACAAGAATTGAAGCTCTTACTGTGAAACAATGTTAAGAAGAATTCTCATGTTAAAAACAGATTTTTTCTAGTCAAAATTATACAACAATATTACTTAGCTCACGATTTCCAGGCTCATTAGTTTTCAGAGGTTTGAGCTTAGTTTGACCGTGACTGCAGGCTGTTAATTCATTTCGAGTTCATGGCTTGAATATTGAATAACATAACTGGGACCAAACTGTTTTGTAGTAAGTCTTGTCTGGTTATAAAAGTGAATGATTCCGTAAGTTTTCTGCTTGGACAAGTTTTGTTACAATATTTGAGAGTGAAACACTGTTTCTACTGAATATTTCTACATCAGGTACAATAGAGTCACACTTAACACTCAAATTAGAAGATATGTGAATAACATGAACCCTTCTTTACCTCAGTGTCATTCTTCTGCCATTCATCCCACTGCTTTTCAGTGACTTGCTGTTTGCCGTTTGAAACTGGCTTGCTTGCAGCGTTTGAGACTGGCTTGCTTGCCGCATTGTGGTGTCCTTTAGCAGGTAGGCCAAATGCAAGATTCCTCAGCTGCCAACAAAGTGTTTGTTAGCGCTTTATATAGACAGAAGTGTTACCAAAGGGTTGATTATACTGCAGGTTTACAGTTCATGGTTTTAAATATGGAAACATATTGAGACCAAAATGTTTTGTTATTAGTCTGCTTATAAAAGTGAATATAAAACTAATCTTTAAGACAAAATCAATTGCTATCCCAAATCAGAATTCAACTTTGTCCAATACTTGGCCTAACCCTTTGCATGCTGGGAAATTTGTCGTCTGCTAAAATGTTGTCTGCTGAATTTCTAAAATTAGCATTTTCTTCTTTTTTTTCAAAGAATACTATCAGAATAGCAAACAGTTTGGATCCTGATGAGACGCCACGTTCTGTGGCGTCTCATCTGGATCCAAACTGTTTGCAAAAACCTTCAAAATCCGGTTCCAGCACTCAAAGGGTTAATCTAATTTGGCCTACTTCCCAATTTAGTCTATTCCATCACAACCCATTAAATAAATACAAAAATTAGTTTGTTAATATTTTGAGGTAAATTTGTGTTCATTTTTAAAGGTAAAAACAAAAATACAAAAGTTATATTTTTACATTTATATGTACATTGTAAATATTTTAAATGTATTAGAAAGCAAGTTGTTATTATAGGTACAAGTTGAATATGATATTTAAAAGATGTTGTAAACTATTACTTTATCTAAATCAACCAATGGGAAAGACGAAACAATCTTGTCGGCCACGAGGTCCGATAACTTTTAAAATTTGTCGGACCTCGCCAGATTTTATCAGACCTCGTTTTTCTTTACCAAAGAATAGAAAATACCTTTTGTAGAGTTTATTTTTATTATTATGACGTATAATTATGACGTTCACAATGTTTAACAATTCTAAATACAATAAAATAACAACTTAATGAAAACCCGTTCTATGAAGACATTTGGAAAAACTTGATCTAAAGTAAAGGAAGTCAAGATGGCGACGTTTTTTTTTGTCGGACACGAGGTCCGACAATTTGGGAAATATTATCGGACCTCGTCAAATTTTATCGGATTTGTCCGAGGTCCGATGTCTTTCCCATTGGTTGCTGATATATTACAAAACGATCAGGCAGTAACCTGTTTTTCTGTT
>VMBQ01000360.1:251801-301532 GCA_007657795.1 Dreissena rostriformis | reverse complement strand
AGGTCCGGATTATGTACTAAATGAGTTTTTAAAACATGGTGTTTCCGAAACTCACTTTTTGGAGGTTTTGTTTGTACTTTTTAATAAAATGTTTAACTTGAGTTATTTTCCAGAGGCATGGAGCGAAGGGTTAATTGTCCCTTTACATAAGAAAGGCGATTTAGACGATACGGCCAATTACAGAGGAATTACATTGTTAAGCACTATAGGAAAATTATTTAGTAAAATTATTAACAATCGATTAAGTGTTTGGGGGGACAAATATAATGTTTACATAGAAGCCCAAGCCGGATTTCGGAAAGGTATGGGAACAGTTGATAATATATTCGTCTTGCAAGGTATAATAACTCATATTTTAAACCAAAAGAAGAAACTGTATACGGCATTCATTGATTTTACAAAGGCATTTGATTTTGTTGTGAGAGATATTATATGGTACAAACTAATAAAACTAGGCATAAGAGGTAAAATTTTGAATATAGTCAGATCAATGTATAATGTTGTTAAATCAAAAATAAAATATAATAACGAAATTAGTCATGAATCGTTTACATGTTTTTTAGGGGTAAGGCAAGGGGAATCATTATCGCCTTTTTTATTTTCAATGTATCTTAACGACATCGAGGAACACTTTATGCTAAACAAATTTGAAGGTGTTGACCTAGGCATGTTAAAATTGTTTTTATTGTTGTATGCTGACGACATTGTTCTCTTTGCGGAATCGGAAGTTGGTTTACAAAATGGATTAGATTTGTTAGATGAGTATTGTGCGAAATGGAAACTCTGTGTAAATATCAATAAAACAAAGATAATGATTTTTAAAAAAGGGGGACAAAATAGAAAACATTTGAAGTTTACATATCAAGGAAATGAGCTAGAAATTGTTAATAAATTTACATATCTTGGAGTAATATTCACAACGGGGGGATCTTTCTCAGCAACATATGATGCGCTTTCGGGGCAGGCCCTAAAAGCACTTTTTAAGTTAAAATCAAATTTGGTGAAATTTACAAATATCTCAGTTAGCCATAGTCTTGAATTATTCGATAAGCTTATCGAACCAATTTTAAATTATGGCTGTGAAGTTTGGGGATTAAACAATAGCATCCAAATCGAAAGAATACATCTACGTTATTGTAAACAGGTGCTGGGTGTCCGAACTCAAACACAGAATAATTTCATTTACGGGGAACTTGGGCGTTACCCTCTTATAAATAAACGGATTGTTTGTGTTTTTAAATACTGGATAAAAATATTACAATCTGATGATGTTAAATATATTAAAATTGTTTATAATATGTTAGTACATGATCTCGAAATGTATCCCGAAAACAATTCTTGGGTAAAATCTGTTAAACATCTATTAAATACACTAGGTTTTGGTGATGCATGGTTTTTTCAGGGAGTAGGAGACGTTAATTGTTTTATATCCATTGTTAAACAACGCATATCTGATATATACGTTCAGAATTGGATAACCGAGTTACAACAAACGACAAGGGGTAAAAACTATTGCATTTACGGAATTTTTAGATTTCAGCCTTATCTCAATGTTGTAAATATTTCAAAATTAAGATTCGAATTTACGCGTTTACGAGTATCTGCTCACAGACTTGAAGTCGAAGCAGGGCGATGGCACAAGCCTGAAAAGACACCGTATGAAAACAGAAAATGTAAACACTGTAACGTTCTCGAAGATGAGTTCCATTTCTTACTCGAATGTCCAGTTTTTAATAGTCTTAGAAAACAATATATACGTAGATATTATTGGAATCGCACAAATATGATAAAATTTATCGAACTTTTACAAACTGACAACGCTAAAACAATTAAAAATCTTGCAACATTTATTTTTAAAGCAGCTAAATTGAGAACTGAATTATATTATCAATAGTTTCTCTCCACATATTACTGTCTATGTGTTGTCAATCAATAAAAATTATATGTTTTCACATTGTTAGAACATTCAAGTTTATTTTGAATACGATAAGACTTTACAATATGCATATTATATAATTACCTTAATATATAAATGTTAAAAATATCTGTTTATTTTGAATATGAATGTCTTTAGAGCTGCCAATTCTTTCGTTATAAATTGTTAACTTTTATTGCCTAAAATAGTATATGTATATACCAGTATGTCATTGACCACGGTTTACTACACGGTGTTTTATATGTTTGTGTACTCATGGTCTTAAAGCCTAATGTATTCTGAAATAAAACCTAAAACCTATGTTTTTTGAGGAAGCTGACAATTTTGATTGTAAATCATTGATTTGTTTTTTTACACAACTTATACTTCATCGACAACTTAATTCAAGAATGGTCTCAGAACGAGCAGACAAACCATGTTCTTGCTAATTATGTCCTTTTCAAAAACAATTTACATTACGAATCAAACGTAGATTTACTACCTAGCATCCTAATAATGTTTTTCTGAAAACTAAGACTATCTGTTCACCCACTAAGAAAACAAACTGGTAGATATCATAGAAATAGAATTGTTAGGGAACAGCGTTATTGTTTATTTTGTAATTCACAAAATAGTGAAGATGAATATCATGTTATGCTTATATGTTCATTCTTAGAGAAGATACGCAAAAATAATGTACCAAAGTACTATTACCAACGCCCATCAATGTTTATTTTGGAAATGTTGGGCATTTACAACAAGTCCAAATTAATCAAAATTTCTCTTTTTTATTAAATACGCCTTTAATAAAAGAAACTCATTGTTAAATGCAATTTTATCTTTAAAAAATCTGAATTAACACAATGTATATGTCTATAATAGCCAAATGTTATATGTTGTATAATAAAGACCAGATATACCGTTTTTACTGAAATGTATACCGTATGTACTGAAATTATATGATTAACGTGACCTGAATCTTCTTAATCATGCTTTGTTTGTTTTGTTATACTGACAATGTACATTGTGTAATTCATAAGTAAACACATATTTTTGTTCTGTTCTGTAATATGGATAAAAAAAAGCAACACTGTGTGAAAAATCATATGTGTCCCTGTTTAATGGAAAATTATAAGTAAAAACGATCGAATATAATATGTAGACATTGGTATAGGCTTAGTAGTATTAATTTATATAGACTGATTAATATATGTATAAGGTATTTATAGTTTCAATATGTCTGTTTAGGCATATTTGCAGTATAAACATATGTTATTTATATATATCAGTGATATATTGATCACCGATAACAGCACCTTAAGTAACACCTGAGCATTGCGAGAACTAACAAGAACGCCGCCATGACGACGTAGCATGTGCACAACTGATATACGGTGAACATGTACACCGTCTTATCACACCAGTTGCTCGGCTCGTAGAAGATACCCAGGAATGCTGGGCTCCTTGGGGCAGTCCTCGACGTACTTCACTCCTGTAACAATAGCAATGGTGACCAAAATTACAATGATATTGAATAAAGTTAAGTACATTATGCTCACGTTAAGCACCGTCATAACGTCATGTGTCTAGTATTCTCAGTTAGTAAGTGTAACGTACATTGACTCCACAGTTGGTTTTAATGATAGTATAACATAGAATTTAAACGCAGCTCGCGAACTTCCTATGTTCTTCGTTCATGTAGATTTGTAATAATGGTTAAAAGCGAATCAGAAACGACAGCGTTATATTTTTCAGCGATTTTCTCCGTTGTGTAATATCAATATTACTAATTGCCCTTACATCAGTATATAAGGCATACACTTTGAATTTCGAAAATACCAATACATTATTTAACCTGAATTTGAAAAGAGGTTTTATTTGATCATCATTACACCACTCCTGTGCAGTTGAACTCACCTATAGAAAGCATGGCAACTTGCAGCGCAAGAAGCACGCTGATGCACACCGTGACAAACACTGAAATAAAAAACCAATGCAATGTTGTGTTCATTAATTTAAACGCATACAATTGTACTACGTATTCTTGGTCGACGGTTTTAGTACGTTAATCTGTTATTGTTTGTATTGGCAAAGACAATGTTATTGCTGCACTCGACGAGCACTGTAATCTTCGTAGTGAGAATGCCATTGTCATATTTTCGAAGCATTGTATAATATGTTTTGCGCGTTAGAGGCTATAGTGCATGCCATTCTCATACTGTAATTGGTAAATCTTAATGACATTACTTACGTGAGTTGCATACTGTTTCGGACGTTTTACACGTTAGGTCGACGAAGTTTCCCGACTCTTTCCCCACCTCCCCAATCTGCTAGAGGAAAGAATCGTAATCGGGCATAGAGTCGTTGACATGGCGGGCCTCAGAACGCATTGCCGTCTGCATCAAGCGACGTTGGTCGATAATTGACTGCAAAACAAAATTGATTCGATAATCCAAATTTGAACCGCACATGCGCAGATAAAAAGCATGTTATTTAAACATCGATCCATTATACNATAGATCCCGGAAATAGGAAATAACGTTGTTGTGAAATATAATTATCTCCCTGTTAATAAACAAACATATTCATAATTTCACTGTATCTTCTAGATCCAACGGATTTCCGCGGTGTTTCTAACATAGTGTGAGGGTAGTTTAGAATCCTTATCGGATCCTGCCCTAATACAACTATGGTTTCATGTTTGTAAATAAGTGTTTATGTATGTAAAGTTGTCAATTCTGTGTATGTAAAAAAATGTTCCCTCGTCGAGATGTGTTGCGGTGTAAGTACGGGGTATATAACTGTGAATGAACCATCCTTTTTTGGGGTAGCGGATCCGTAGTCTAGTGGTAACACACTGGCTTCACAATCCAGAGATCGCTGGTTCGATCCCCCGCTGCACCTAACCTACTAACTCGTCTTTCGCACGAGACGTTAAACCGAGGTGCAGTGTACTAGGTGCTATACATATACATATATTCGATATATATATATATCGAATTACGAATTACATTCGAGCATGTACATATTGTACAGGAAGTGAATAGTTATGTACAAGTTTTCTATTTTTGAACAATAGCATAATGTTGACTTTAAACTTTACATTGATAAGTTACCTCGTGGTAATTTTAGAATTTCCCGTCACTAATGCATGTTCGTGAACGAGGGCACAAAGATAAGCAGTGACATAAATTCCCTCATATACATGCAAATAAAATTTGAGTCGACACAATATTGACACAGTACTTGAGCGGTATGTACACTTTAGACTGCATTCTCGTATTTTACGCCTTTCCATTAATTTAAATTCACTTAAATGTATGTGCTGAATATTCCATTTTTTTACATTGAACTAGTTTCGATTATATCTAATTAAAAACATTAAGCGTATATATTTACTCCAAATAAGCACCGAGACTCATTGATTTCATAGGATTTAAATCTCTTTTGTGTCCGTTTTTCATGATGGTTGTAATATTCCGGTGGTCCTATGTTTAGAACAAACGAACTGTTTTGTCATTAATAGAAATATTTTAAAATGCCAGTCTTGAATCGACCGTTGTGAATGGTTTGGGTCTCGGTTGTGATAAGATTTATTTTAAAATGTTCTATCGCGCGTACAGATTTTTTTTTTGTTGTAAAAGGAAATCAAATTAAGATAGTAAAAATACGCGTAAAACTTTTTTTTCACAAGACTTTTTATTGTTAAAGAAAGGTCTTTAGATAATCAACGAATAAGAGATAACATATTATTGTCAAAAGTTGTAATAGAAAAAATGTTAAACAATTGATTTATCAGACTTGAATTTGCATTTCAGAAATGTGCCCTGTTCTCGTTGGTTGGTTATTTCTTTGCCTTGAGTCAGGTAATTGACCAGTTGCAGAAACATTTTTTTTCTCCAGATTTCTGTATGTCCGTCGTTGTACGTCAATAAGTTTGCGATGATTAATACCGCGACTATCTTACTTAACCATGAGGTTTAACCATTCTTTGTCTCAAATCAATTGTTAACTGATGAGACACAATGTGTTATCCGGTCTCATGTTTTAAGCACAAAGCACATTTTGATCTTAATTAAAATTTGCAATCATATCAAATTTTAACTCGACCGATGTCAGCATGTATTTCATTTAGTTTATAAAACAAAGAGAAACTCTGACCACCTACTGACTTATCACAAATGACTAGTTAATCGAAATTGAATTCAGGCTATTAATACTGGTATTAAAGGAGAAACAACATGGGTAAAGGACATGGCAGTTGAACTCACTTTAGAAAGCAAGGATTCAAATTCCATTATCATGGAGCTGTTGTAGTATATTCGGTAATAATACAAACACAAATATAATGATATAATTGTAAGCTTTTATTAACATTTTTTGTTTAAAATGTCTTGAATCGATACACTAGTTAAACGCTCAACACTCTGAGTTCATGTACGAGCCTAAAATGCAATTAAGTTTTCTTTTACTTCCCTAAGCTCTTATTACTAGATCACAAATACAGCCTCTCCAATAATGTTAAGCATGCATTTGTCTCATAAAATTGTATACAATTCGTACGAGGAAACAATATATCTTTTTCATAACAGCGACTGCGAACCTATGCTTAAGTTGTGCACCAACGCCTACCAGTTTCCCATGTCTTACCTCCAAAACCTGCCCCAATGGACAAGTATGTATTGCAACTCAATTCATAATAATTGCATTCATTTGAACAGTATTCAAGTGTTAGGGTTTTTAACATGTGGCATTTGCCTTAAAGTACCATGACAAGTTACTTAAGTCCAAACTAAATATGTTAAAAATAAATGAGTAAACCGTTTTGGCTTTCAGGAATGCTATGCCAAGTACGTGTTGAAACCTGATTTTACGGTTATATACGAATTCGGTTGTCACGATACTCAGGTATGAATGAATCTTGATTTTGTATAAATCTTAAGTTTTGTCTCTTTTTTTATTTAGATTATGTATGAAACAGATAAACACAGGCCTTATATGACCGTGTAGAAATCCATTGACCAATTGCAAAAAGGCTTACTGTATTGACTGACTTCGTTAAAAGCTTACTTAGTTGAATAAGGAAATAAAGTTTCATTAAGTACTCATACAAGTGATGAAAGCAATTAATGTAAGTATTGCCGCAAATTGAAGGTCCATTTATAAGCAAAATCCTTTGCATTTACTCAAATGGTTTTGATTCACCGTTCATATGCGGTTACCCAAGCTTTTATCATTATTGTATGAATTAAGTCGTATAATATTTATTGTCGTGAATTGTGAAGGCAATGTGCATTTGCCTTAAAATGAAGACTGCCGCACAGTAAGGTATCTCTGTATGATGTGTGTTGAGTTTCATAATTCATCTTTACTATACTACAGACATGCCCTGACCAGATAGGTATCCCTTCTTTAATTGGCAAGAGAGGCACCGGCGACACAGAATTGTGCTACAAATGTTGTCATGGAGATATGTGTAACCAAGGCACACTTTGTACAGGCATGAGTCAACCAAACTTACAATATTTTCTTAGCAGTATACCATCCAATACAAGAACAAAACTATTTATGTTCTTAATATATATTGGAAATATATAAATTGATTTTACATACCTTTTTCCAGTTAGTAGAAGACGCCTGTTGCTTTTGGTGATTTTTTTTTATTTTATTTCACTGCTGTTATTTTAACTACTTTTTTAATGAGGAGGATAGACTTGCTTTTTTATGATTTCCTACGAAAAATAAGTACAACACCGATAGAGCATTTTACAGGTCGCACGTTGTGTATACTTACAACATACAAAGTGATATGAATTTATAGGAGTCAAATATTTATATTAGAGTGAGATTTGTAACTCGTTTTGTGCATCTTTGTACATGAAACAGTTATGTTGACATTTCTTTTGACAAATTTGGTAAAATGATTGACATTTTCAAAGAAATGCCACTGTTAGGCTTTCAGAAATTCAAATTTTATATTTTACAGAAAAGCATACAAGTCAAAATGAAAAAATCATTTTCAGGACCTTCAGCATATGTCACACCCATCGTGGTTGATACAACTTTATCAAGTAAGCAACACTAAAAAATTTAAAAGAATGACACCTGTGTCTTATAATGTCAAATTTTAAGATAGTCCACTTAATTATCCGAACGCATTTTCTTTCATATGGTTTAATATTAATAAACATGATAAAGTTGCAAGTTTAACACATCTTTTGAAACGTAGAGAATACGTTAATACTTGTTTAAGTTAAGCTTGTTTATGGCATTAGGTAAACTAATCATTTACAAAATTATGTATTTTTAACGTTTGCAACATGGGAAAGTATTATCTTATATTAGCATGTTTAACTGACATCGAGTATTTTATTTATTATATCCAACCCCAAATGATATTCTTGATTCTGAGCCTTTTAGTCAATATACAAGTGCAAACGAAGTTCATTGTAATTCGCACGTTGATCCTATTAACCGAGTCCGTAAATCTATTGCTCGTGCTACTGTACGTTTTAACACTTTTATGTATATTTATTATTTACATTGTTACAAGGATTGTCATAAATAAGTGGAATAATCACAAGCCGTGTCAGTAACTTAAAAGAATTATGTACAAAAAGTATATGCACAAAAAAAGGTTTTATTGTCTGAAAACAATTTGGATTCATGGGCTAATCGATCCGAAGCACCTATGCCAAACGCGCCACCCTGATCTTATTGCTTCAGACACTACTTCAACTATTGCAAAGACAACACCGATCCAAAGAACAACAACGACAGGTATGAGTTCGTTTTGTTAACATATTTTCTGAATAGAATGGGCAAATTTTCAAGAACAGTAACGAACATATGTCTGTACATATAAGCTGAGCGAAATATAAACAAAGTAGGTCAAGGCACATAAAATAACGGTCTCAGTTATCGAACCAATCCTTGTATTTGCAGTTTTCCCGCACTATTCGACACTGTTGATTGAGTCCATACTAAATTGATAATTTATAAAAACAAAATATTAATCAGTGTGGATATTTAACACATATATATATATCAACATGAATTCCAGATCGTTGGGAATCTGACTATGCTATCAATTGACATATTTGAAGCTGCATATTTCTGTAAAGGTTTAATGTATTCGTACAAAACTGTAGTTAGACATTTTCAAAGAATACCGAACAAGCAATAACAATTTACATGTTTAATGTAATACTCATGTGGCAACAATTTATTGAAGTACAAATATAGACGTATTGTTTTAACGTCAGTCAGCTCATGTCATATGTATTTATCAAAACAAATGGCGATTTAAATTCCGCGTGTTTAAATGCAATGCGCCATCCGGACCTTACTTTGTCCGAACTTGCTGCAACTACTGCAAAGATAACGCCGATTCAAACAACAGCACCTACAGGTTTGTATTAGTTTTTTGTTTGTTGTTAATGTATTCGTTAAATATAATCGGCGCGTGTTAAAGAAGTATTATGGAAATATGTGTGTTAATATTTGCTGGTCGAAATATTAACACATTAGGCCAAGGCACATTGATTATCAGCCTAAATTATCTTTCCACTGACTGTTCATTAACATAATCAGATGCATCAATATAAAACAACGGATGTGTAATTCAAAAGCACAGATAACCTGACAGTTCCATCAATCAAACGTTTCTTCTTAAGAGAAACAATAATCGAAAAACAAGTATCGAAGTCTCAAACATGTTTTATTGATATTACACTTAGAATTCAACCCGTGTCACCCGAGTCCCTGTGGGCCTGGGATGTGCTACTACTCTCACGGCGGCGGATATAAAAGTTTCCATTGTCTGTGTCCAGGTGGCATCAAAAGACTGGATTGTGACATGGGTTAGTGATTTAAATGCTACATTTACGAATATGATATTTGTAAAACAATTTGTCTTAAGCCAATGGCCAATACAAATCATTAAATTATATTAAACGAAATTAGTGTATTTTATTATCTGGAAAACAAGAATAAAGTGATATTTGTTTAAACATGTGTTTTCGCTCTCAATTCAAAGTCGTTCTGACTCTGCAAATATAATTCATTGACATATTTGAAACTGCAAATGTACGTTATTATCAAATCTTTAGTGAGAAATTTTCAAAGAATATAGAGCAAGTAATTACAATTCTTCATATACTATAGACCTGTTATTGTTATATTAATGCGAAAACAATTCATTAAAATAGAAGTATTATTATTACGTCCGTCAGCCTTTTGCATATGTATTTATCAAAACCAATGCCGATTCAAATCCCGCGTGTTTGAATGCAACGCGCCACCCTGATCTTATTGCTTCAGACACTACTTAAACTATTGCAAAGACAACACCGATCCAAACACCAACAACGACAGGTATGAGTTCGATTTTTTAACTTATTTTCTGAATAGAATGGGCAAATTTTCAAGAACAGTAACGAACATATGCCTGTACATATAAGCCGGGAAAAATATTAACAAAGTAGGTCAAGGCATATAAAATAAAGGTCTCAGTTATCGAACCAATCCTTTTATTTGGAGTTTTCCGGCACTTTTCGACACTGTTGAATGAGTCCATACTAAATCAATAATTTATAAAAACAAAATATTAGTCAGGGTGGATATTTTACACATCTATCAACATGAATTCCAGATCGTTAGGAATCTGACTATGTAATCAATTGACATATTTGAAGCTGTATATTTATGTAAAGGTTGAATGTATTCGTACAAAACAGTAGTAAGACATTTTCAAAGAATACCGAACAAGCAATAACAATTCACATTTTTAATTTAATACTCATGTGGCAACAATTTATTGAGTACAAATGTAGACGTATTGTTTTAACGTCAGTCAGCTAATGTCATATGTATTAATCAAAACAAATGGCGATTTAAATTCCGCGTGTTTAAATGCAATGCGCCATCCGGACCTTACTTTGTCAGAACTTGCTGCAACTACTGCAAAGATAACGCCGATTCAAACAACAGCACCGGCAGGTATGTATTTGAATTTTGTTCTTTGTTAATTTATTCGCTAAATAGAATCGGCACATGTTCAAGAAGGGTAATGGAAATATGTGTGTTAATATTTGCTGGTCGAAATATTAACAAAAACAATTAATAAGGTCAGGGCACATTGATTATTAGTCTCCATTATCGAAATACTGATTGTTTATTAATATAATCAGATGCAACAAGATAAAACAAAGGACGCGTAATTAAAAAGCACAGACAACCTGACATTTCCATCCATCGCACGTTTCTTCTTAAGAGAAACAATAATTGAAAAATAAGTATCGAAGTCTTAAACATGTTTTATTGATATGACACTTAGAAATCAACCCGTGCTTCCCGAGTCCCTGTGGGTCTGGGACCTGCTACTTAGTCAACGCATATCCGAGATTCTTCTGTCTCTGTTCAGGTGGCTTCAAAAGACTGGATTGTGACATGGGTTAGTGATCTAAATGCTACAATCATATACGAATATGATATTTGTGAAAAAATTGTCTTAAAGCCAAAGGCCAATACAAATCATTAATTTATAACACGAAATGAGTGTATTTTATTATCTGGAAAACAAGAATGAAGTGATATTTGTTTAAACATGTGTTTTCGTTCTCAAGTCAAACTCGTTCAGACTCTGAAAATATAATTCATTGACATATTTGAAACTGCAAATGTACGTTATTATCAAATATATTTGAACAAAGCTTTAGTGAGAAATTGTCAAAGAGTATAGAGCAAGTAATTACAAGTCTTCATATAATATAGGCTTTTTATTGTTATATTAATGCGAAAATAATGTATTAAAATGGAAGTATAATTGTTACGTCCGTCAGCCTTTTGCATATGTATTTATCAAAACCAATGCCGATCCAAATCCCGCGTGTTTGAATGCAACGCGCCACCCTGACCTTATTGCTTCAGGCACTACTTCAACTATTGCAAAGACAACACCGATCCAAACACCAACAACGACAGGTATGAGTTCGATTTTTTAACTTATTTTCCGCGTAGAATGGGTAAATTAAAGTACAGTAACGAAAATATGTCTGTACATATAAGCTGGGCAAAATATTAACAAAGAAGGTCAAAGCACCTAACATAACGGTCTCAGTTATCCAACCAATCCTTTGATTGGAAGTTGGCCGGCACTTTTCGACAATGTTGATTGAGTCCATACTGAATAAATAATTTATAAAGAACAAAATAGTAATCAGGGTGGATATTTAGCACATCTATCAACATGCGCTATGCATTATCTAATGGGCAATACTTCGTTTCAGTTCCGACAACCCCTGCCAATCCTTGTTCCCCAAACCCCTGTGTTCGTGGATCATGCTATATCGGCAGCGGAAACAATCCCACATTCATCTGCGTGTGTCCATCTCGCTACACTGGACTGCACTGTGAAACCGGTGATATATATATATATAAATTAAACGAACAGTATTAAAACTGATTGGTTATTAACATCATCAGATACAACAAGATAAAACAACGGATGTGTAGTCACTTTACTGGAAAGCATTACATGTTTTATATATGTGTATAGTCCCTTATTCAAGAGCTCATTCAACCTGACTGTTTAATCCAACAAACGTTGTATTGGTAGGAGAAACAATTACCACAACCTCAAACATGTTTTGTTGATATTACACTTAGAAATCTACCCGTGTTCCCCTAGTCCGTGTGTGCGTGGGTCCTGCTTCGGAAACAGCGAAAACAATCCCACATTCTTCTGTGTCTGTCCTAGCGACTTCACCGGACAACATTGTGAAAGTCCTTTAATTGTATAGCAATTTGCAATAAATTCAAGTTTAAATCTGTAGTTGTATGTTAATTTATTACATATGCACGTATTTAAACCTATACCACTTGCCATTCCGCGTGTTTAAATAAAGCACGCAACCTACTGCAAAAACCACGCAGATTCAAACAACAACAACAGGTCGGTTTTAGGTTTCCATTTGCTTGTGAATTTACGCTCGACATAGGATAAGCATATTGTTAATAAGGGTAACGCAATAGGTTCTAAAATACATGTTGAGCAAATAAAATAATAAAACGATTCAAGAGAAATGTCGATCTCATTTCTCAACCAGCTTTCTACTCTAGAGTGCGCTTTCTCCTTGCGATTGTTTGGTGATGAAAATAATGTAGTCATGAATTTGAATAAACGGAATTTATTNAAACACTTGCTGTACCTGTAACAGGTAATGTAATGACATGAGAACACTTGCTGTACCTGTAACAGGTAATGTAATGATATGAAAACACTTGCTGTACCTGTAACAGGTAATGTAATGACATGAGAACACTTGCTGTTCCTATAACATGTAATGTAATGACATGAGAACACTTGCTGTACCTGTAACAGGTAATGTAATGACATGAGAACACTTGCTGTACCTGTAACAGGTAATGTTATGACATGATACACTTGCTGTACCTGTAACAGGTAACGTAACGACATGATACACTTGCTGTACCTGTAACAGGTAATGTAATGACATGAGAACACTTGCTGTACCTGTACCAGGTAACCCAATTGTATGGTGTACTTGATACACTTGCTGTACCTGTAGCAGGTAAGGTAATGGCATGAGAACACTTGCTGTACCTGTACCAGGTAACCCAATTGTATGGTGTACTTGATACACTTGCTGTACCTGTACCAGGTAAGGTTATGGCATGAGAACTGTATGTTGTACAAAAATAGGACAATAGCGTCTCTTTTCAGCTGTGCATAAAAATGTTATTGGTCATTGATTATTCTGTGCCACTTGTCATAAACACATGAGTTAACAAACCTTTATTTATCGATCAATTGCTAAAGAAAGAGAATTGTTCCAGATATTAGGAATAATAACTGTAATATTGTTGCTGATTTTTTTTTTTTTATTAATTTTTGTGTTGAAATAATAGTTCAAGCTATGTATTGTAAAAACATGTCCCTAAATAAAGTGCTAATAGCCCTTAGTGTATACACCTGGATCCTGTCTTATTTAACATGGAACGAATAATTTAAGTTGTGATGCAATTCAACAAGAAGTTACCATTTATCACCGACATGTATTATTAGTAAAATTCTATGATTCTATTTATATCCCTTCAATCTTTCATGAACCCCTTAATTTAGGAACATATTGATTATAAATGTCTATTTGAATTGACCTAAAAATTCAGTCGTAACTTCAATTTGTCGTAAGATAGTTGATAAGTCAGGGCCCTGAGTTTCAAGGGTGGATATATATTAATGATGAAATTGTAATACAAAATGAAAATCTAATTCCGGAATCTATTTGTAACTTTCTCAAACTACCTCATAGTATGTAAATATTAATATTTTACAAAGTCAAAGATAGGACACTTTTTTTATTATATTTATTGCAATAAGACTTATAAGAGAAATATTTACTTAATGAGAAATTATTTAACTACAAAGATTCAATGCTAATGTTACAGGTCATACCCATCATCCAGCAGCTCAAACTTGGCCTTCAGCAACCCTTCGCCAGGCGTGACATCGCCAATACCGATCGAGAAGCCCCGGTTACTAAGGTACGCTGGGCACAGTCTGGCCAGCCTGGCCAGGCAGCGGGCAATGTAGATCTCACCGAAGTCTCGCAGAATCACGTAGAAGATGTTGTTCTTTGATCCAGAGCCCAGTGTTCCTTTGTCCATGCTACCACACAGCAGTTCACTGTTTCGGATGACAACATCTGGAGAACAGAAAAATATACATGTATTTGATATTATTTGTCCTAATGAGCCTTGTTCAGGAAAAACTGGGCTTAATGCATATGTGTAAAGTGTTGCCCCAGATTAGACAGTGCTTATCCGGACAACATTTCCGCTATTATGAAAATTTTCATGTAAAGCTTTGCAGATCTGATCAATGAAAATCATCACCTAAAAGAATGCATCAGGAAACACAGCAAAATTATTTCTTTTTTAAACAAACCTACATAAAACAATGTTCTAAAATAAAACAAAATGATTCATTTTGAAAACTTAAAACAGTATTCATGCTTTAGAATCAGCGCTATAGATAACAAGCGTTTTTGCGTTAATACGCAATTAAAATAACCAAAAACGTAATTAAATTCAAAATAAAGCATACAAAAACGCAAATACAAATTTAATAACGTAATTCCCGTAAAAAACCTTGCGTCACGAAACGCAATTCTTACGAACACCGGGCGTATTTTTTAGACTGGTTATTTTCCGTACAAAAATGTACCGGATAGTTTATATCCCGTCCGATGATGAAAAGAAGGCAGTCTTTTCAGCGGTTATCAATCTTTGGGGTAGTATTGTAATTATTCGTAGACCCGTCCGATTTCTACTTTCATTTTCTGAAATAATCAAAATGGCCACTCGTGGACGTAAACCGGGAGTCGTTACACAAACAAACACTTTAGACAGGTATTTCAAAAGTAGCGGGTAAAAATTTTTGCTTAAACTCTATTGAATTTACAAAAACCCTATTGTTGTCAAAAACAGGGGGTGATTACCCAATATACCCCAGAAGTTATCTATAGCGCTGTTTAGAATGTTAACAGATTTGTGAAATTGCATATTGTTAAACTATATGTATGTTCCCGAAAAAAAATCACAAGGTAATATACCTAACACAAACATGTCACACAAATTTAAACAGTTCCTGTTTAACCCTTCTTATTGATAAAATTTCAATAACTAGATTATGCGAGTCTCATTCTAGGAAAACTGGGCTTAATGCACATGCGTTAAGTGTCGTGCCAGCTAAGCCAGTGCAGTCCACACAGGCTAATCAGGGACAACACTTTCCCCCTAAACTGGATTTTCTCTAAGAGACTTCCTTTAAACAAAACAATTCCATAAAAGCGGAAAGTGTCATCACTGATTAGCCTGTGCAGACTGCACAGGCTAATCTGGGATGACACTTTACGCACATGCATTAAGCCAGTTTTCCCAGAACAAGGCTCATTTGGTCAGAATATCTCACATGAGTCGTTGAAGCAGAGGTCCCTGCCAGTGGAGTAGTTCTTGCCCTTGGTGATAAGGTTTGCCTTCACCGGGTCATCTTTGTTGGGACGCATCAGGATGCTGAAGATCTGCTTACCTGACCACAGCCTCACAGGCTTACCAACAACAACAAGAACATGATACTTAAATTCAAGAACTCTAGGTGCTTAAAAATATAGTTTGAAGAGTTAATTTTCTAAGGATAAGGAAAAATAAGAGTTCCTTAAGAATGGAATAAAAATGATGAAAAAGAACTGTCCTAAAGGTCAACTCACCTAATTCTAAACTATGTCCTATAAATTTTGAATTAAAATAAAGAAAATTAATATTACTCAAAGGACAAACTTAGCAATTCTTGAAGCAAAATTGCATTTATCACCCATTATTTCCATAAATAACAAAGCTGATGTTTATAAATATTAATGTTAACATTGTGTCTCTTTCAAGACTGGCGTTCATTCAATTTGTATGTACATAAACAAAAATTGATGCCGTTTGTTTTCTTTGCTAAAAATATAAAAAATTACACATGCTCAAAATGTTTTTTTTTTTAAATTGGTCATTTAGATATCAACCAACATCATTGAATATTTTTTCAATCAATAAAAGACATAATTGTTTAAATTAATGTTGTTATGAAATTTCTAAGACAAAGAATATTTTTTTTGTTACTGGTATACCTTCCAGATGCATGGAGGTGGCAGGTCGACTTTTATCCTCTCGTCCGTTGAAGCCAACATGGCGGCTATCAGCTGACACGTACGGGCACGATCAAAGAACACGTTCTTCTGAGTTATGAGGTAGCCACCTGGTGTTACACATACAACTCTTGTTAGACAGTGATTAAAGTTCATATATTTAACACATGTTTTTACATAGACAGTTAGTTTGTTTAAACTGCAGAAACTACTTTGTATAATGTAACATATTCCAGAATATAAATGTTATTAAAAAACAAATACAAAATACATTTCAGATAGTGCGTGTCATTTTCTTTGAACACCAAATATATAACAAGAATAAAACATATGACAATACTAACGCAATAACCGTTAGGCAGAGCAAACAAACTGAATACTATCCTCATATCTTATCTGCCCTACAATGAAATCAGAACATAGTGAATGTTAACCTGTTATGAAATCCTGTATTGCAGCGATCAGTGGCTCTCCATTTCTTGGTGTAACTATATTGGATTTGGACTGCAACCAAACATACACATTCATAAATACACTCTGGACACTTTTATAAAAATTCTCAGATGGCATTATGTCTACCAACTTGTTTTTTTCCATATTTTTCAGTGTACAGGTTAAGTCTGTTAAGGACAACTTTCAGCACAGGCACTTTCTCGCATACAAAAAAAACAAAACAGATAACAAGATTCTCCAACACAAGGTAGATACAAGTCTTTGAATCAGAAAATGAAAGGAATTCTACATCTTATTACCCCCATGAGGATTATAGCTTCAGCTTTGGCCTCCTCTGTCTGGGGCAGGTGCAGATTCATCTCATCTCCGTCAAAGTCAGCGTTGAAAGGGTTGCAGCAACACTCATTGAACCGGAACGTTCTGTGGGGCATCACCTTGGCCTATCAACAAGGGCATGTCTATCTAATAGGAACACTCAATACTATACTACAGCTTGAAATTATTCTGCTCCTGTCGTATGATCAATTTCATTTTGCAAAACCAATGATCAACCAATGTCCAGTCAAAATGTTATCACAGGATTTGCTCGAAAGCACTGCAAATCACTTTGACTCAAGTGATGCAATGTGTACACTTAAAACAAATAGCGCTGATTATGCTAACTCATTATTGCAACATCAACCTCATCATGTTGATTTCACCAGAATTTTCTAATATTCAAGTTGGAGGCACAATGCCGTGAAAGGTGACAGATGCAAAATAACTTTCGAATGTAAATAATTTCAATAAAAAGCTAAAAAAAAAAAACTAACAATATTCTGTTTATGCTTGGTAACTATGCATTCATAATGCGTTGACTTGTTTAATAATAACATTAAATGAGTTACAACAATTTATCGAGCATACTTGTACAAAAAATATTTCAAACACAAAGAAAAAGAAAGAAAATAGAGGTTTCTTAAATGTATTATCTAAGTATTATTTGGGGAACAAAAGTCCAAGCACACATAAGTCAATCTCTTACATAGAAGGCCTGTATACTGAGCTTGTGCAGAGAAGGCTGTCTGTTGAAGAGAACTATGTCTCCATCAATCATGTGACGCTCCACAATATCCCCGGGTCTCAACTCCTTTGCTGTCTTCTCTCGGTTCCCATAGCGCAAGAAACTACAACATGATATGCAAATGATATTCCATTAAACAGTACAATGTTCCGGCTTTAATATGTAGCATACTTTAATGAAATGAAATACATGATTTTGTCCACTCTGCATCATTGCTATATAATTAATTGCATGTTAATAAAACTCTGTTAAACAAGATGTGTTTGTGAAACACTATGACCCCTTTTGACCTTTGACCTTGAAGGATGACATTGACCTTGACCTTTCACCGCTCAAAATGTGCAGCTCCATGAGATACACATGCATGCCAAAAAATTAAGTTGCTATCTTCAATATTGCAAAAGTTATGATTTTGACCCATATATTTGACCTTTGACCTTGAAGGATGACTTTGACCTTGACCTTTTAGCACTGAAAATGTGCAGCTCCATGATATAAACATGCATGCCAAATATCAAGTTGCTATGTTCAATATAGCAAAAATTATGGCCAAAATGAGCAATTTTGACCCATATATTTGATTTTTGACCTTGAAGGATGACCTTGAGCTTTCAGCACTCAAAATGTGCAGCTCCATGAGATACACATGCATGCCAAATATTAAGTTGCTATCTCCAATATTAAAAAAGTTATGGCCAATGTTAAAGTTTGTGCAAACCAACAAACCAACAAAGCAACAAACAGACAGGGCAAACACAATATGTCCCCCAGTATAGACTGGGGGACATAAAAAAGAAATGTGTCACAGACACTGATGCCCCCACAACACATGTTTGGACACAGACAAATCCACTTTATATTCTACACCAGACACCAAGACAAAGGGCCATAATTCAGCCAAAAGTGGTCGCAGTCACTATGCCTTTCTTGACAATCATCTACACATTATAGGTCATTTATCTGTGAAAGTTTGAGCACTATTCCAGTATTTAAAGAGGAGTTAAAAACACAAAATTTGGACTAAATATTCCATAGTGGAAAAACAGACAAAGAGTCACAATAAATCTGCCTAAACTCATTGCAGCCAAACATTTCTTTCTTTCAATCATGTTCACATTAAGGTTATTCAAGGGTTTAAGTTTGAGCGAAATACACTCATTAGTTCAAGAGGAGTTTAATACACAAGCTTCGGGCAACTTTAATTATATCGTTAAAAAACACATAAAGGGCCATAATTCTGCCAAAAACTGTCGCAACCTGAATTCCTTTCCTTAAGATCATCTACACATTACGGTTATTGACCAGTGAAAGTTGAGCGCGATCCACCCAGAACTAAGAGGAGTTCGAAACACAAGCTTCCAGACATACATGACAGACATATGGATGGACAAGTGCATTGCTTTATGCCTTCCACACCGTAGAAGGCATTCAAATGCTTGTCTCTATAACATCTTGCTGGCAATTAAGTACAACTTTTCTGTTTCAATATTGTAAATGGCTGTTCATGAGATACTGAACATGGGTAAAGTGAAATTCATTTTATATTATTCTTTAACTTATCTTTAAAATAAAGGGGTACTTTGCTATATGATTTACCTAAACATTAACATTTCTGACATATCTGAAATTGAAACATATTCATAGTTTTCATTGTGCTACAAATGATTCAAAATACATGTATGACAGAAAGTGTGTTCACCGTTTGATGTTTGTGAATCTTTGCTGAATGAAGTTTGCCCCAGGATGCTCGTCACAGCCATTGATTATCAGCTTCCTCATCAGCTCTATGTTTGCCTTATTGACCTTCTCTGGGTAGGTCATCACCTTGGCAACGTGGATAGGCACAGCAACCTAGAGAAATGGAGATCATAGATTCTGGATTTTATCCAATTGATAAATGATCAAATCTGAAGGAAAAAAAATCAACCTATTATAGATTGCATCATTATAATAACAAACATGATTAATACAAATCCTTAAACATAGATGTATACTAAATGAGCGATGTTTGAAAGTATAAAAAAAAAACACTTGCACAATCAAGTTTATTTCTACACATTAAATACCTGGTCTATACCCATATTTGGGTCAGGGGAGATAACTGTTCTACCAGAGAAGTCCACTCTCTTTCCTGACAGGTTACCTCGGAAACGACCCTGTTTACCCTTTAAGCGCTGCACAAAACCTCTGGTGAACTTTTTTGGCTGAAAATCAGTAAAAACACCTTAAGCCTCAAATAATTTTTAACTATAAAACAACGTTTTAATTGTTCACTCTTTCCCACCAATAATAACTCAATTTTTAACCTCACAATCAATTCAATTATATTTTAATAAAGAGATGATCGGCTTTAAAACAAAGAAATAGCATGATTTCAAATGAGTTGAATACATTTGAGCATTGCTCTGGGAAAACCTGGCTTAATGCATGTGCAGTCTGCACAAGTTAATCAGGGATGACAATTTCCGCCTAAACTGGATTATTCCTTTTTTACAATACCATTAAAGCAGAAAGTGTCACCCCTGATAAGCCTGTGCAGACTGCAAATACCAATGAGGAGCAACACTGAACACACATGCATAAAGCCCCATTTTCCCAGAGCGAGGGTCATTTTGTGTGTGCCAAAACTGGAAGAGTGAGCACCACAACTGTGTACATTTGCTGTTACTAGTTCCCATACCTGCATGTGCAGGGGGATGCCCGATGTCTCACTGTTGTACAGCAGGGCCACCTGAAGCTGCAGAAAGTCCCAGTCCTCCTAAAAAACACACAGAGAAAAAAGCCGTATTAAGGCTAAAACATTCAAACACTAGATATTTTAAAAACATTACTAATTACCCTGCACCGCTTGTGTTTTACGGCAAATATCTCATGAATGTGTGGATGATTTGCATGTAAAAGGTAAATTGCACATGAACACTTCAAAGGCGATGATCCATTTTAAGTTTGAATTTAATCTCTTGAAAAATGTGGGGGTAACAAAACAAACACATAACATTAATTGTTGACACACCAATAACCTGACCAACAAACGTACAGTGTTTAAAATATACTCCTTTCCGGTAAGGGTTTAATTATGCACACACATTTGATGCTCTAAAATGCTGATTGTAAAGGGTCTGATTCATGTGTTGGCACTTTGCCATGATAGAGCTGACAAATATGTACAATTTATTGAAAGATACATAAACAACCAGAATAGTAAGGTTCTTTTTTTCATTTCCATCAGCATTTTTATTATTTCACAGTGATCAATTAACCTACCAAAACTTTCCCTTGGCAAGTTTAGCCAATCAAAGCAATTAACTGGTATTTAAGAAAATACTTAAAATAACATAGAATAAGTCCAAAAATGATGTTAATAAACATTTTCAGCGTAAATTATCATACAAACACAACATAACCCATCAACGTTAGACTGCATGTGTTTCCAAACAAACTTTCTCTGACCGTCTTTCCCGTGGTTACCATGGTCAACAACCTACCATGATCATCTGCATCTTTGCCCCAGTAGCCTTGTGCTTCTGAATGACATCGTTGAGGAAGATAATCTCCGTCAGCTTCATTGTCACATCGTCCTCATTCCTACAGTCAACAAGCCATTGTATCAGCAGAAATCTATATATACATGTTTTTGTTGACACTAATACATGCACTCACGAGTTGAGTCTATAATAACCAAAATGTCCATTCAAAACTTACAGCTCAAATTATAATATTTGTATGATTATCATTATTATGATGATGATATTATCATCATCTACATCATTAGTTAAAGGAACACTAAGGGAATAAAATATAAAAATATAAATCTTTGCTAAAAATAGCTTAAAGGCTGAATAATATGTAGTATGTAAGAGCATTATCTTGAAACAAAAGTTCCTAGTCAGTAGTGAGAAATACAAAAAGTATATATATATGTGAGTGTCGCACAAACTTACGTTCCAGATTTAAGATCCGAGACGACAGAAGGTCGTATACACAGAGGTGGGGCCAGGATGCGTGTGAGAATGAGGTCCTTGGGATGAGCCACATCTGAGTTCATCAGCAACAATGGGATGTCCTGTTCAAAAAACAGCAACAACAATGGCAGTTAGACCACAGGTTTTGAAGAAGTTGTTTGTAATTTATAAACAGCACCAAATCAAATAAATTTTCAAATAAGTTTGTTTTTGTGTGTGTTTTTTTCTGCATCGTTCTAGACAACATCACCGATTTGAAAAAAAGTTTTGTGTGATGTTTACTTCCCAGTGAACCCTTTTTAAAAGCCCAGCACACAAAATCTTCAGAAATTTAGTTGACTAAAAAGTGAAAACCAGAATAGTTAAGCTCTGTGTATGCAGCTTTCCTGTTATATCTATTAATTGTCAGTCATTTTTTTCTGTCAAACAATGGCCACGGCATTCTATTCATAGAGCTGCAATTTCATTGCTTTCGCCTTATTTCTATGTAAATACTGAATCACACCAGACTTTTTTGGAAAATATTAATACACTTAAATATAGTCAGCAGAAGAATGTAATTCTTTCCAAATGGTCAATATATTCTTCTTTTACATGTATTATTACAAGTGTTTTTAAAATGATTTCCACCACTGGGTGTTCTTTTTCAACAGGCCGGAAACAATTTTCAAAATCATTGATGGGAATCATTGGACCAAGTTTTGAGCAAGTTTTATGAAGATTGAACAAAAAAAATTAGTTTTAACCAGCTTTTTCTTTAATTTTAACAAGTTACAAAGTGTTTGACCCCACGTGATCCAGTTTCAAATTAAGGCTTGACAACATTGAGAAAAATTTCCTGCCCAAGTTTCATTGGGCAATACATGTGACCTTTCAAGTGCTCTCATGGAAATGTTGACAATGGACAGCAGACAGAAGATGATGGACAAAAGGTGACCACTAAAGCTCATGTTGTGCTCTGGTAAGCTAGAAACTCTGGCCTTACAGATAGTTGTAAGTATACTTTTTTCAGAAAATCTTACATTAAAATGAAAATGCCCGCACATTTGAACACTTTATTATCAAAGTTGCATGTTGATATCCATAAGCTTGCGAATGGGCATGTGAGCAGTATTTACAAGTCCTTCACATTTTATTGTATTTTTATTGAAAGGCTAATGCAGGAGGCATATTTTGCATTAATTCACAAAATTTACTTAAGTTTTTACTAGTGTGTTTACTGAACATGGGCCTTCAAACAACGCTTTGGTAATCTTTAACATTTCTTTGAAGTAACATGACATGAAAAGCTTCACAAAAAGCCAAACTATGTGCAACTAAGATAGATCAACACTTACTTCATTTGGTATTCTTTCAAATATGCTTTTAACGACCAGAGGATTCAAAACAGCCTGAAATCAAAATTTCAACTTAATAGCAAATACAATTTTAAGAAAACACATTTGAAGGATAATACAAACTATTATGTCTAATATTATGTAAGATATTTTACTCTGTAACTCAAATACAAATCATCCCAAGCTTAAACTTTCCTTCGGCCAATTTGCCTTACAATATCAGAAAAATTCCATTCAATATTTCCATTTTTGATATTTTTCGAAAATTGATTTTGAACAACTTTTAGCCAAACTGAATTTGTGTTTAGTGTTACTTAAAATTAGTGGTTAGTTAATTAATAACATGTAGTAGTAATTGAAAATACAGCAATCAGCAGAGATAACCATTCAAATATTTCATCAGTGTTAACATTCTTTAAATACCTGGTTGGCTTTCAACAGACTTTCCAAATCTTTGTTATTTTCCATGGCATTTTCAAACGAGCTGACAAATTCATGAAGGGCGGGGTGATCTCCCTTGCCTGATTTCTTGAACTGATCGTGTGTGATCTTCAACAACCCACATTTCTTGACCATACCTGAGAAATAAGTGAACCTTTTCATCAACATTAGAGGCATACTCAATTATTATGTAATTAGGCTTCAATAATGAATTATAATTGGCCAGCATAGCTGTTACTGACAATATAATTATGTCTAACATTAACAATTGCATGCTAACTTTCATGGAAATTTCAATAAAATCTTACATGCTCCCACTTTGTCCCATAATACATGATGTACCATGAATATATTCTAAATCCGACCAAGGTAACACAAACTACTCCGTACCATTTGTAGCCCCACAATAACTGCATATCGAAGTCTTCTTGCACTTTTCCCATACTTTTTTCTTGGCTATTTTTCTTTGCAGGTAGGTCATTGGTCGCTTGAAACTGTCCAGGAAAGTTTTCCGGACATCTGGTTGCAGAAGGATTCTGCAGCAAGTCTATTGCAGAGGATATTTAATATTTATTCATTGTTGATATCTTGACCTTTTTCCTTTTACATTTTCTCAATGTATTAAACAAATCAAGAAACATGGCAACGCCATGCAACTAGGTTTTAAAAGTTTTTGTCATTGTAGTATAAATTTAATTTAAATAATAATGCAATACCAAGCTATGTATGCCTGTAAGCCTTCTGCAAACAAAATTAAACCACAATAACTCATTCCAAACCAAAATTATTTAGCAAAAAAAAAGGTTTTTCTTTTTTAAGTAATATTGACCTGGACTGGACTGGTCCCAAATGCAACCCCGAGATAGATCTGCATGTAAGCTACCAATATACAAAATATCAGTGCAATACCTGAAGTTATTGACCATATGCCATATTTCCAATTTTAGAAAACATGCAGTGACCTTGATACTTACCCCGACACGCCCACAATACAATCCCAAGCTAGGATCTTAAGTTTAATACAAAAGGCCTTCATGTACGCTACCTATACACAAATTTAAGTGCAATGTCTCCATTTAAACTAAAGTTATTTAGGGAAAACAGTTGGACTATTTTTATTAAATAATGATTATTATTTATCCAATGTAGGGTTCTATAAAGGCTTGCTATACCCAAAGTTTCATCAAGATTGGTCAATGCAAGTTAAAGTCATTCACCGGAAACCACCTATTTAATTTATTTCAGTCTGCGCTTATGCATTTAAGAATAATTATCAATGCTTCACTTTTGTTCAAGTATCTTCAGTTGCAACCTTGTAGTGTATTCAATAGACCCCCACATTTGCTATTTTATGGCATATTAACCATGCAAGCCCCATGTGTTCTTTCAAAGATTATTGCTTCACATGCACAGATGCTGGTTGACTAATAAAGTAAGGTCATAGCAATTAAGGGATGTCAGGAGACCATCCCTGATTAAGAAGTATTATGGAAGTGACACGCCATATTGATAACAGTGTCTTTAGCTTGATATATCATACAAATATGCTTACCTTACAGACCATCTGTAGAACAGTTATGGTTGTTCTAAAGAATCCGATATGAAAGCAGGGAAGCTCCAAATCTACATAACCATAGTGACCAATGCAGTCAGCCAATGCCTTGCCACATGTCTCACAGTCATTGTTCTTCTCACTCGTGCCCTGTACAGAAGGAACTGAGTAGGTAGAATCAGGATGTATATATTAGAAAAATTACATTTGTGGAACAATGGAAAGAAGTTACTGACACAAGCATATCTAAGAGTATTTTTACTTTCTGATTCATTCCAACAATAAACTATAGTTAAATAAATAGGTCAGGCTGCTACATCACACATGGTGTGGCGAATATAATCTGATAAACGATTCTCTTCCAAGGCAGTCAAATAAGCATCCTTTACCTTTATTATCATAATTTAATTATACAAATAATATGGAAAAATGACTATATGTTGAACTTTGTCCTTCTAAAAATAGACAAGGGCTTTTACATATTAATGAAAAATGCTTCAATTCTGGTAGTTTATGCCAATTTTAATTTACAAAGCTTATAAAACGTGAAAGTATTATAATTTGTCCAAATTTTATTTATTCATTTTACTAACCGTCACGTTTGTTAGCAATGGGAGTCCGGAAATGATAAAGTATATAAATGTTTATATTAGCCCAAATGGCAAATTTAAAACGACAAAATATTTATAAACAGCTGACAAGCATTTTGAGACCCTTTTGAACTTGACTTTAACGAATATGTTGTAATTACTTTATAAAGGAGTTTAGAACTTTGATAAAATGTGAACAATCTTATTTCAAGCAGTTCTATTTTATTTAAATAGTATCTAGTTTTTATGAAATTGAAAAAAAATCTTTTTCATTTTTGTCATCATCCCAAACTGTGACTTAGCAGCTTCAAAACATAATTGCATTATTTGTATTGATAGTATTCACCACCTTACATATATAATCCAAACCAATAGGTTGTCTGAATTATTAAAATGATGAGGAAACCTGTGTATCCATCTCACTTTTGTTGGTTCTTGTTTATAACCATACAACTGGATAATAAAGAAAAAGTAAACAAACCATCCGATGGTCAAGGACTCCATATGGCACTGGTTTTCTTTGACCATCCTGGGAGTAAAGATTTTTGCTGACAACCTGCAGATGAGCATACTGACTCATTTGGTCAGCCGTCATCATACCAAATGTCACATGGCTTCTGAAAACATACAAGATAACAAACTCATGTGTTTTTTTTGGCCTGATTTTAGCCGAAAAACGGCTATATTCCCAATGGCAAAAAGTATACTTTTTTCCCAAAATGTTCTTTTTTTTAAGAAAGAGGTGTCTTATGATTATATAATAATGATTTATATGATTTTGTTCTTTTAATTTGAATTATTATAAAGAGTTATATCAAATAAGTTTTTCCAAAATCAGTGGACTTTTCGCGTAAAAAAGAAGGCTAATGAATTTATTTTCCCAATTTCTTGAAAATGTTGATAAAATTCCCAATTCCAAAGCCATGGGCTATCTTCCTAAAAAGTGGGAAAAAAAAACTGAAACTGTTAGATTATTTTGGATTAAAAGTTTTGTTTTTTTCTTTTGAATGTTTTGATTACATTTCATAACCATCCACTTTCCTATATGTTTATGTTTTTTTACAAAACTACAAATTAGAAAGAATTACTCTTATCTTAGAACTTAGTGAATTGTTATGTGTATTTCCATGCAGCAGCAGATAATGATACCTGGATACCTGGATATTTGGATGGTAGGGCCATAATTTTAGCGGTTAAGCTATCTTTGCCCATCTGATGAATGTCTTCTTATAGGTTTCTCACAACATATATTATTAATTAGTTTCATTGTGCGAATAAAATGATGGTACAAATTTTTTTAGCATTCCAATTTTCCTTGTTCAGTCGGGTTTTAAAAAGATTCACATTGTTTGAAAAAATAGTTTCTTCACTCAGACTGTTCCAAAATGAAATAGTTCTAATTGAGAAAGAATTCAATCTGATATTCTTCTTGCACTTTGGTGTTTGGAGTTTCAAAGAATGACCACGCAAATCATTTTGTGAAAGTGAAAACAGTTTGTCCCATTTCAGACTGTCCATATTGTGCATGGATTTGAACAACTTAATCATATCTGCTCTATCACGTCTATACTCCAGGGTTACAAGACCAATTTCTTTCAACCTCTGAGTGTAAGGAATATGATACAAGTTTGGCACAAGTTTGGTAGCTCTTCGTTGTATATCTTCTATTTTCTTTATGTGTTTTTTCAAATGTGGAGACACCAGATCCATATTCCAATGTAGGTCGAACAAGCGATTTATATAAATGGTTAAACATGTCCTTGTCAAGATATTCAAATGTTAGAGCGTATCAATCCTAGAGTTCTTTGTGCTTTACATGTGATGTTAGAAATGTGCTGATCAAAGTTGAGCTTATTATCAAAAGTAATCCCCAAATNAATTTAAGATTAATTGACGATTGGTTGAATAAGAACAGTGCTCGATGCGCTCACATCGCGTTACACGATTTACATATGCTCAAGAGGATATCCCTGTACCGATTGGATGTCAAATCGAGGCATACGGGGATACCCCTCATTTCAGTTTATTTAGTGTGTTTACTTCCGGAAAATGGAGAATGCATGTGTTCCCGAATTTCTGAAACACATTTATCGTCAATATTGGGCAAAAATTTAGAGTTTTTGTATGTTATATACAGACTACTGACTATAAAGTAAAGGTGGAATGATTGATCGTTTTTGGTCCCGCTGTTTGGTCAAATGTCCCTACAATTTTTTATGGAATGTCCCGATTTGGACCTGAAAAATTCTGGCATGTATGCCTTTGGCCCCTCAATTTGTGAAAAAGTGAGTCTTGAACATATCATAATTGTGAAAAAATGAGTCCTGAGCCTTTCATAATTATAAAAAAAAAACGCTCTTAATTTTTGTTGAACATTTTAGGGTCAAAAAGTTCTAAACATTATGAAAATTTAATTTTCTTACTTCTCAAAGTTGAGCAAAACTGTCTTTCTTTAAGAGTAAGAAGGAAAAAAAGCACTGCTCTTAATTGTTCCTTTACTTTTTCGCTGTCACCTTTTCACATGTGTGCTATGACATATTTTTGCTTTAAGCTTAAAGACTTTGCATCCATAGAATCTTGACGTGTAACCTAAGTATATCTTTGTATACAAATTAACAAATAAGAAAGAATAGCCCTGATCCTAGAACTTAGTGCATAGTAGCCTTTATTTCCATGCTGTCAGTGTGAAGTAAATATATCTATTTCGAACAACCAAAAGCCTTACATTTTCTTTGCAACGTCGGCCTCTCTGAATTGTTCCTTAACCATTTTGCTGTCACCCTGTCACACGTGTGTTTTGACGTATTTTCGCTTTAAGTTTCAATAATTTGCATCATTCAGTGGAATCTTGACGTGTAACCTAAAGCGGCTACATGGTAGTTTAGAGGCTATGATCTATTAAATTGAATAGATTTTTTCAAATAATGAGTAATTTAAGCTTATTATAACATTTTTAAAACTTTATTCCATGCTTTAATATAAGATGTTTGACAGAAAATGGCAAAATAACAGTGCTATAATAGTATACGGATTAGAGACTGTCATAGTGACGTCAAACATCACGTTCCCCGAAAGTCAACAAACGAACGAAAACGTTGATTTCGAATTTACGCAGTGAACTGTCAGCTCTCTAACAATGTACGGTAGCAGTAATCAACAAAAGAGACCAATGGACTTTGCAGCAGGAAGTATGATCATCGAAATCAATCTACTAATTTATTTTGATTTCGTTCATTTAGTTTATGAATTACCTCCCTTATGCGTCTAGGTCACAGGCAAAAACAGAAATCAATTAAGCATATTGCATATTTATCAAACTCAATGAGATTCAGAGCTCCAGCTAGGCCTAAATGGAAGGGTGCAGCGCCCTGTCGCCCAAGGTCCCATCCTGCCCCATTGAGAACCCGTCATGCCCTCTATTGATCTGACAGTGGCGTATCCAGGAATTTTCAGAGGGGGGGCTCAACCGGGGAGGGTGCAGGAGGGGTATCCCCTCCGGAGGTTGTTTTTTTTAAATGGCACCTTGAAATGCTGCAATTTCGAGCTATCTAATTAGAATTTTGCATTATAAAAGTGCATGTAAAACAAACAAGAACTTGAGTTATAAAACTTTTACTTTAAAAAAAGTGAATTACAGATTATAAAAATAACATTTTAAGCAACACTCTGGATTCGGTGTTTTTTGTTTTTTTGGATGGACCAAAAAACCCATCCAGCGTTGTTGCCTTTCGCTTCATTGTTAGGAAGACAATTCTGTAAAATGCTGTATTATATACCGAAAGATACGTCTCCATATGTAACATCCCCATGGTTATGACAACTGACAATACACTGTTAATTGGTATACCTGCCATCAAAACAATGTTCGAGATCATCCAGACGCTTATTTTGTGTAAACTTAAGACGCTCACTATTATCTAGACGCTTGGAATCTGCGGCCGTTAAGCGTCTCAGAAATATACAAAGCATATCGCACGAAAGAGATTCTTGCTACGATAATCGAGTGACAATCGAGTGTTAACGTCTAAAAGGTGCAGCACCCTGTCGCCCAAGGTCCCATCCTGCCCCATCAAGAACCCGTCATGCCCTCTATTGATCTGATCACATTATTGTACAGCAAATTTGATAATTTGATAAAATACCAGAGTGGGAATTAACATCAAATAAAAAAATAAAAAAACAAGGAAAAAATCAGCAGTAAAAAATAGTTCTTCGAATATTTGAACAAACAGTTGTACAAATCTTGGTATTTTACTGTTATTATAAATTGTTCCAAGCCAATCATTTTCTTAACAGCTAATCATAAACATGGGAAGCTGTTGGAAAAATATATATTTTCAAATTGGTTGTTTATATTAGATGATATATTGTTAGTGTTTTCCTTAGTGGAACTACCAAGTTTGGGCTACACTTTAAAATAATATTATGGGCCAGGGGATAATTCTAATAGATACCAAGGGCACCAACCAGATTTTTAAGGATTAATACAAGTTTCCCATTGTCAATACAAGCTTAAATATACTTAAGTATATAATATTAATATTTTCATCCTTTCTTCTTTGATACAACATATCATAACAAAATTAACTGGAAAATAATGTTTTTTTAACTCACTTTAACTGCAGATCAGTCCTGGGGCAATGACTCGGATGCCAATGGCAATTCAAGTGGAGGGTCAGATAGGAAGCGCAAGCGGAAATCCAGATGGGGTGCGGAGGAGGTTGTAGACAAGACCGTCATCCCTGGAATGCCAACCATTCTTCCAGCAAACTTATCGAAAGAGCAAGAGAAGCAGTACTTGTGTAAGTATAATGATCAGCAACCGCATTATGTTGTTTTAAGTTAAAATGATTACTCGTAACTCATAGTTACATAATGCTTCATCTCATTGAAGGTAATCAATTGTATTCATTCATTGTGTTAACTTGTTTTCATTGCAGATTCTAATAAACATGTTATTTAATTGAAAGGTTGTATTGCAGTCTGTATTCAGCATTCAGAGTATAAAGGCTGTTGTTGTCATTTATTATGATAATATGTTTTGCCCCAGTATTTAACAGAATATTTTGTTCTTTAATATGCAATGGTTTATTTCAATTGCTAGCAATGCTAGAAAGTTGATAAACACATTCATTAATTCTACATTGCAGAGTTTCATAATAAAATAAGATTGATATGAATTGTGCTTTGGGGTATACCTTTGTTGTATGAATACAGCGGTACATATCATCGTGTTTGTGTATTTTGTTAAATATTGATAAACTGTCTGGCCTGCATGATTTGACAAATTAAAATTTTTGTTTTAAAGAAACTATTTTTATACCCCCTTTTTAAAAAAATGGGGTATATTGTTTTTGGCCTGTCTGTCATTCTGTCCGTCATTCTGTCTGTCTGTCTTAAAACTTTAACCTTGCTCATAACTTTTGCAATATTGAAGATAGCAACTTCATATTTGGCATGCATGTGTATCTCATGGAGCTGCACATTTTGAGTGGTGAAAGGTCAAGGTCATTCTTCAAGGTCAAAGGTAAAAAGAAAAAAAAGGCGCATTAGGGGGCATTGTGTTTCTGACAAACACATCTCTTGTTTTATTTTAATAATGATGCATGTTTACTGAATAAAATGCATTTGAATATTTGAATTTTTTTTTTTTACTAACATTTAAAGGGACCTTTTCATGTTTTGATAAGTTGACAAATTTGATAAAAATTGTTTCAGATTTGCAAATTTTCGTTGTAGTTATGTGTTTTGATAGGAAACAGTAATACTTAACATTTACCATGCTCTAAAATATCCATTATATGCATCCTTTGACGATTTAAAAACCTGAAAATAATAAAGCGTTACAAACACAAAATATTGTTTTTGTTTGGAAAGTTCGGTTGATTGTTATTTTTTGTGTGACATTAAACGGATGTCTTGATTGTTATTTTTTGTGTAAAATTACAAGGATGGCTTATATTACAAATAAAATACATACTGAGTAACGTTGGCACGGATGGCGGAGTGGATAAAGCACTAGACTTAATCCAAGAGTCTGGTGTGGATAACTTGTTTTTCTTTCTCTAATTTTATTTTTGTTTTATACTGGAACTCTTAGTTACGAAAATAGTTACATTGATACATGTAGTTACATTCATCAAATAGAAGCATTAAATGACAAACTTCAAAACATGCAAAAATCTGTGAAAAGGTCCCTTTAATACAATTGAAGGTTTTCAATTTTGAATTGACTCATTCTTCTGACCATAAATCCTTTTCAACAAACATCCATGGCTCTGAATTTTTATGCCCCCTTTAAAAAAAAAGGATTATATTGTTTTTAGCCTGTCTGTAATTCTGTCTGTCCAAAACTTTAATCAATATTAAAGTTTTGTCATAACTTTTGAAATATTGAAGATAGCAACTTCATATTTGGCATGCATATGTATCTCATGGAGCTGCACATTTTGAGTGGTGAAAGGTCGAGGTCATCCTTCAAGGTCAAAGGTCAAATAAAAAAAATATAAAAATCAAAGCGGCGCATTAGGGGGCATTGTGTTTCTGACAAACACATCTCTTGTTGTTATTTGCTTATGCCTTGCCCATAAGGAGTCTGTTAAAATTATATAATTTTTTGTATAGTTGCATTTACGGGTGAAAATAAATATAATTGTATGCTGCATTTACAGTTACTGTGAGCTACCCCGTCTTAAAATGAGATGGATACATTTTTTGGGGAAAAAAAAAGGTACCATATTTTCTTAAATTATTGGATGGTCCCAACAGTTTCATTTGGGTAGGTATTTCAACTTGTGAAAGAACAAAATAAAATTTCCCTTGCTTAGTTGTTTAGTTGACCTTAATTTGACAACTTGCTTTACAGTGCACCTACAGATAGAGGAAATTAGTCGGCGATTAAGGACCGGCGATCTTGGTATTCCGACGAACCCTGAAGACAGGTTGGCCACATCGACTGGTTAACGTCAAATAACTACACTCTTGTTTAGGGAACAGGAGCCTGTACCAGTAATCTGTATGGAAATGGCACTCTTGGTGTTTCACATTCATAGGCTATCAGTGTTCAAAGATCAAACAAATTATACTGGTACATTCATAATTAAGAACTTTTTATATTTAGTATAGTTACTGTAATTATATAATTGTAAATGGAAACTTTTGGGTGTTGGAGGGAAAAATTTATCTTAAATTTATAATTACATGTACCATTTGTGCAATCGTCTACTAAATGATTAACAAGTTATTTTGTCATTTTGCATTGACACAATAAAATAAACATGGTTTAACATAAAAAAAAATGAATTACATGTAGTAATTTGGGAACAACTTCTGTAATCAGTTATAAAAATAGAGTTTGTCCCTGGGTTCATTAATCCAGGACAATGGTGGATGGTCATATAGTGTTACCCATGTAGTGGTGGCATCTGTGCCCATTTCTAGTTTTAAACCAAATTGCAAATTAAGCTAATTTCTTGCTGAACTTCCTAAAGTTTGGAATTGTTCCTTTTATAGTGTTTGGGTTTGTGTGTTTAAATATTGGATATCACTTATAGTTGTTTTTTTCATAAGTTCAGCTTAATAACAATTCCATATATTTTCTTGTGTGTTTTTTTTATGTTCAAAAAAGAAAAGATTGTGAATGTGTTCCTGTCTAAAAGTACAAACTTAAAAATGTGAACAGTTTGCCAATGAGTGCCGTTTCCTATTTTTCAGGTATAGTTTTTCTCTGATCATATGAATTTCATTTGATTACATTGGTTATATGTCCTTGTTTTGAGCTAATGCGCATATTATATTTATATAACCCTAATGCTTTAAAATTTAATGAAGGGCCCGAACTCCAACTGCTAGAGATGTGCTCAAGGGAAGTAATCCTGTAATCATGTTTCAGCTTATTGGATGGTTCCATTATAACAATAACCCTAAATCAAAATTTGCCTTTGCCTTTCAGGAATTAAATGCTATTTTATTTAGGAAATTTGATCCTTTAATCTTTTATATATGATATTCAAACCTTTATATATTTAATAACTTCATTAATCAGTTGTTTTATTTACCCTAAGTTTGCATTTTACTGTTTTGTCACCCAGCATTTTACTGTAAATGAAACTAAGATGCATCATTTAAATATAATATATAATATTATTTAAATTCTCCATTTTTCTTTGGTTATGTTGCTCTTCGTATTGATTGTGCACATCACTTTGTACTGCAACGACTGGCATGTGCACAATCAGACCGAAAATGTGCATGTTTAGAGAAAGTAGAAGTCATTATTTATAGCAAATACCAATTCTGTTGACTTTGTGGATCGTCATCAATTAATGTCATTTTCTTATGTGGCAATACTTTGATTTTGTATAATATTTTCATAAATAGAAGATTTGTTTAATTAATTATGTTCATGTGTGGAGGTCAGGTTCAAAAACCTTTTTAATTCAAACAAAATGTTATTCTGTAGAAAATTATTAATGAAAATAGTTAACATAATTCAATTTTGTATATTATAAATGAACCAGCATAAATGGACCTTTACCTCAAAGTACCCTACCAATAAGGAAAATATAAATAGTCAATAAAAAGGAAAAACATAGAAATAATTACATGTTTCAGTATATTTGTTGGTGTCCCACCAAGTTTAACAATTCTCATTATTCCATTTTAACAGTAATTACATCTTATCAACACAGTTTGAAATTCTTAAAATAAAATCAATCAAAATAATAAGTTCTGGAAAGCATTGAATGTTGTCATTTGTTTAGCAAATCTACAAAATGTGAAATATCGAGCCAATCAAATTCCAGAAAGAGTTTACTGTATGTTTATATTGCGTTATATTTCCAAGGTTTGTTCCTCTTTATATTTTGTGACATGGACCAGGCAATATTTAGTTCAAATAACCTCTTTTGTCTTCTGCTTGGGCCAGAATTATATAAAATTTAATTAAAATCCTGTTTCCATAGAAAACTCATTTTTGCCTCATAAATGTGCAACAAGAAATTTAACTAAGCCAGCTACATGTAGCTCAGTTGGTAGAGGGCGGGACTACAAATCCTAGGAACGCGGGTTTGATACTTTGCCCCCACATATCTTGTGTGGGGATTGGTCATGAAATCCTTTCTTTGGCCATTCTCCCCCTACATCAGATTCAAGTAGGTCAGTTGTCTGTTACTGGCATAAGTATGTGCACTTAGTACTGGTTTACCAGCTACTCCAACTGACTGCCATGATATGACTGAAATACTGTTAGAAATGAAAAAAAAAAACAAACAAAAACTAAACAAACAAAACAAATTACAAGAAACTTAAAATTAAACTGACCACACAATTTGATTCAGATTGTGATGTTCCTTTTTAAATTTTATGGAAACTGAAAATGTGTAATTAAGGGGGCAGTTGCAATTTTTACAACAAGACTGTTTTAAAATGATGGCCTTTGTATTTGGCATGATGTTTGTGTATGTTGTATGATTATGCAGTGACTGTGATTGTTGCCTAACTGCAGAAAGTGAAAGTAGGCTCCCAGATCAGTGTAATGTGTCCAATTCATATGACACATTTATATTAGATATTTATGTCACATGTAAACGATAGATGCTTTTGTTTCTTTTTATGCCCCCTTCCTCGAAGAAGAGGGGGTATATTGTTTTTGGCCTGTCTGTCATTGTATGACAGTGTCTGTCCGAAACCTTAACCTTGGTCATAACTTTTGCAATATTAAAGATAGCAACTTGATATTTGGCATGCATGTGTATCTCATGGAGCTGCACATTTTGAGTGGTGAAAGGTCAAGGTCATCCTTCAAGGTCAAAGGTCAAAAACCACAATCCAAGGGAAGTTATAAGCTTTAAAAGGGAGATCATTTATAAACCTGCTAAATGATATATGGAAATTTTATTTCAAAGCGGCGCAGTAGGGGGCATTGTGTTTCTGACTAACACATCTCTTGTTTCTTTCTAAATTTGATTATAGTTCTGGAATTTGTGTATCTGCTTAACGTCTGAGAAACTGATCAAACTTGTAACCAGGTACAATAGGTTCATGGTCAAATCATATTATAAAGGAAGTAATGTTTTTCCACAATGATATAATTGAGCTGTGCTCTGGAAAACCAGGCTGTATGAAGGTGCATAAAGTCTCGTTCCAGATTAGCTTGTGCAGACCAAACAGCTAATCTGGGATGTTTCTTTATGCACCACATGCTTTAAGCCCTGTTTTCCCAGAGACCAGTTCAATTTGTAATTTAGCCAGACTAAAAAAATGGCAGGGGGTGGCCTAAAAAGGGACAGGGTGACCTCATTGAAAAATCCTCTGGTTGTAAGCTTTGTATAAAGTAAGTGACTAAATTGTGCTGTTTCAACACAGTATTTATATTCAAGCATTGATTCAGCATATATTCAATGATGTATGTTCCTTATGAAAAATAATTTGATGTTAATACCAACTAATACTGTATGTTACACTATGAAAACATCAATAGTCAATAAAAACATTTTGTGTGTATCTGTATTTACCAGACATTATCATATGAAAGAGGGACAAAAAACGGTGGGAAATATTTTTAAAGTCTGTGGCATAAAAATTGGAGTGAATTTTACATATTAATCTTGAACTGTATCACTGCAAAGGAATTTATACTTCTCTTAACATTATGTTCAAGCAATGGCAAAATGTTTACATAGTGAAAGATCTTTGCCCTGCTCCCTTGTAGATCCCCCTTCTGACCTTCTGATTGGTCAACACAAAAGATGTAAAATTCTGATGACATTTAATATATTTATTTTTGAAAATATTCAATGGCTATCATAAGTTAACATTATGATGAACTTTTACAACTTTTTCACTATGGAATTTTCACCGTAGCTGATAGTATCTGGGAGGTTATTTCACTGTCTGTGGTAGGCAAGTTCATGTGTGAAGCAGGCTGCATTGTTCTGCAGATCCCCGTCCCCGGAGCCCATCTACAACAATGAGGGCAAGCGGCTGAACACTCGCGAGTATCGCACACGCAAGAAGTTGGAGGAGGACAGGCACAAGCTCGTACAGGAGGCACTGGCCTGCAACACGGACTACAAGCCCCCGGCGGACTACAAGTACGCATCATGTCTTTGAAATACAAAGGAGAGCGAGTTGTTTAAACCATAACAGCCTTGAAATGCAAGAGGGAGGGAGTTGTTCAAACTGTAACAGCCTTGAAATGCACAGGGGAGTGAGTTGTTCAAACCTTAACAGCCTTGAAATGCAAAGGGGAGTGAGTTGTTCAAACCTTAACAGCCTTGAAATGCAAAGGGAGAGAGTTGTTCAAATCGTAACAGCCTTGAATGCAAAGGGGAGAGAGTTGTTCAAACCTTAACAGCCTTGAAATGCAAAGGGAGAGAGTTGTTCAAATCTTAACAGCCTTGAAATGCAAAGGGAGAGAGTTGTTCAAATCGTAACAGCCTTGAAATGCAAAGGGAGAGAGTTGTTCAAATCGTAACAGCCTTGAAATGCAAAGAGGAGTGAGTTGTTCAAACCTTAACAGCCTTGAAATGCAAAGGGGAGTGAGTTGTTCAAACCTTAACAGCCTTGAAATGCAAAGGGGAGAGAGTTGTTCAAACTGTAACAGCCTTGAAATGCAAAGGGGAGAGAGTTGTTCAAACCGTTACAGCCTTGAAATGCAAAGGGGAGAGAGTTGTTCAAACCATAACAGCCAGTTTTAGCTGTTTCATATTGACTGATGATAAGTGTGTGAATAAAACAAGATATTTGAATGTGATGTATTGTACAAAAACTTGTTGTATTGATTATTATTATATTAGAGTATTTTTAAAAGGTTGATGAAACAGGTGCTTCTTATTAGTATACTGGCTTTTAAGCTGAACTAGCTGTGAACATTTTGATTAACTAGACCTTGATATTGAACAATTACATATACCCATGCACCAAAATACTGTCAGTTAATTCTAATTAAGTTAATAAAATGGTTTCCATGTTAGTAAACATCTAACAACACATAGTAAGGCTTCCTAAGCTATTTCCCAATGTTGAATGTTAACAGAAACTGACCATAAGACTTATTAGTGCAGTAAAAACAATGTCGTCATAAGTACAGTTGTACAACTCTTCCGATTGTTTTTCAGACCGCCTGTAATTCGGGTGAATGACAAGGTCATGATTCCTCAGGAAGAACATCCTGATATCAACTTTGTTGGTCTGCTCATCGGTCCCCGTGGAAACACACTGAAAACTCTGGAAAAAGAGGTAACAACTTTCTGTATATCTGGACGTTGGTTTTGATTGGATGAATGAACAGTTTAACCTATGTCTATAGTGACATAGGGGGATACTGCACCCTGCTTCTTTGTGATTCCCATTTTGCCGCTCTAGACTGATCAGCATAAAAAGTGTTGAATTCTTTTTATGCCTCCAGCATCTAAAGATGACGGTTTGCATACAGTGATTGGCTTGCTAGTTAGTTTTTCCTGCTGTCCATCCGTATGAGGTTATCCTGAAATTACAAGTTTTGTCTAACATCAATAATTCTTCCTACAAAGCTTTGATACTTGCATGGATGATGGCGTTAAAAACAATCAACATACCCACGTCACCTGATGTTATTTTGACCTTGACATTGACCTTATCTTGGACCCATTCAGAAGATCAACATTCTTGGTAAATCCAAAACTAAGCATAAAGTCTAATATCATTACCCATTGCCTCTTATCTTTTATACTTGTATGGATGCTATCTATGAACACAGCCACATCCCCTGACCTTATTTTGACCTTGAAATTTACATATTTTATATCTTAGACTTGTTCTTATTGGCAAATGAATCAAAACTAACAAGGCTTCCATGGCAAATGAAGAACCTTATTTACGATGTTAAAAAACCTTATTTACGATGTTAAAAAACCTTATTTACAATGTTAAAAAAACAACAGAATTACCATATTAAAAAACCTTATTTAACATGTTAAATAACATTATTTAACTTGCTAAACTTAGAAAATCCTAGGATAAAGTAAACTACTTGAAAATATCATCAGAATAGGTNCTGTACATTATGTACATAAAGTGTCTGCACAGGCTAATCAGGGACAACACTTTCAACCTAAACTGGTTTTTCGTTTTGAAGAGACTTCCTTTAAACAAAAAACTCCACACAGATGGTAAATGTCGTCCCTGCAGACGTCACAGGCTAATCTGGGACAACACTTTATGCATGTGCATTAATCCCAGTTTTCATAACCTTACCTTATTTCAGACTGGAGCTAAGATCATCATCCGTGGTAAGGGCTCTGTGAAGGATGGTAAGATAGGTCGCAAGGATGGGCAGCCCTTGCCTGGTGAGGATGAACCACTGCACGCCTACGTCACGGCCAACAACCCGGAGAATGTCTGCAAGGCTGTTGAAAAAGTAAGCATCTGAAATGATGCTCATTTCATTATTTCATAGACTGAAGTGTTCCATATAATCACATAGAATACAAATGGACCTTGAGTGTAGCAAGAACACATGTTTGAACCATTTTAACCAATACACTTCTTTATATACATTTTGAACTAAGTATAACAGTATACAGATTTCAAAGAATAGGTGTGCAATTTAATAGTACATGTGTATTCGTATTTTTGAAACAAAAAATGTCTAATGGACTGATTTTATAGATCAACGGTGGGTTGGTTTGTAGGTTTGTCTGTCTGCATAAAATGTTACAAGTTTGTGGAGCAAACAACTTCTATATTGCTCTAGCGACTGAATATAAATGTGTAATATGTCATAACCATGAAGTGTAGATGTGCGAAACACTTTTCAAGCCCAGTGATCCACACATGCTTGCTTACAAAATGTCATAAACATGAAGTGTAGATGTGAAAGATACAAGTTTCAGGTGCAGTGACCCATTTATTTCTTAGTTATGTGCCCTTGAACTTTTTAATTTGCAGACGATTGACATTCAGTAAACTTTATTCTTTTGCAGATTAAAAGCATAATCAAAGAAAGTGTGGAAGTTCCAGAAGGACAGAATGATCTTCGTAAGCAGCAGCTGAGAGAGCTTGCACTTCTCAATGGAACACTGAGGGAGAACGATGGTCTAGCGTGAGTTGCTTAAGCTTGTAAAGGAGCCTCATTCTGGGAAAACTGGACTCAATTTGTGTACATTAAATGTCGTCCCAGATTAGCCTTTGCAGTCTGCACAGGCTAATCAGGTGAGTCACTTTCTGCTTTTATGGAATTTTATGTTTAAAAGAAGTCTATTCTAAACGAAAAATGATAGGGGGAAATGTTCGTCCCTGATAAGCCTGTGCATACTGCACAGGCTAATCTGGGATGACACTTTATGCATATGTATTCAGTCCAGATTTCCCAGAAAGAGGCTTAATGTGTTGTGATAGCTCATGATGCGTACCATCAAGCGACAGAGGTTGATTTACCACATCGGAATGTTTTTACACAGAGTCAGAGACTCTAATTTTTAATGAATTTCCCGTCTATCATTGAAAATATAATGTATTGGTTTCAACCTGATTCCAGTATGAAAACTTATGTTTTCATCATAATGGTACATGTATTTGTTTAGGACGAAGGCATACATGTCAAAGTCAGGTTGATGTTTGTGAGCTCTAACAGAAATTAACCCATGCTTCCTAAACATTTTAGCTTTACAAAAATTAAAATGTGAAGTCATCTTGTTGCAGTAAACTGAAGCAAATTCAGCAGGCTCAAACCATAGTGACAAACACGATCATCTGTACAAACTGTGGTGGGGCAGGCCATCTTGGCAAGGACTGCAAGCAGGCCCGACCTGGCGACCAGTACCGCATGATGCAGCAGGAAACACCCTCCGACAGGGCCAAAATGGACAGTGAGGTAAACATGGCGATGTTGTAATATGGTCCTGTGTTGTTAACTTGTGAATACGATATGAAATTGATAGAATTATTAAATATATGAAAGCTCTCTAAATACCAAAAAACATGATAGTTTTGCATTTTAAAATTGAAATGATTCTGGTACTATATCTGATGTATTGACAAACTTAAGAATTATGTATAAAATGCTGGTCATTATTGCTGATTGACTCTCAAAATGAAGCTGAACAACATGTGATTGCTCAACTGCATTTTGCATTCATAGTGATAACTAAATAATGAAATTTATGACATCAAAGGGTAACCGTTTTCCAATAGTTATAATTGATTGAAGAAAATTAAGGTGGTTATAGCGTTCTAATAATTTGTATGCTCCCCATATATATATAATTATATATATGGGGAGCATATAGTTGCCACTTTGTTCTTACTTCCTTCCGTCACACTTTTTTATTAGTTTCTCATAGCGCCTTCAATATTTTACCGATTTCTTCTATAATTAGCATGTAGGTACCTTGCATGGACCTCTACCTTTTGATGTCACTGGGGTCAAGGTCACCGAGGCTAATAATAGATTTTCTCAAGGTCACATTTTTTTATCAAACAATTAACCCATATATCGACAAAGCATCATCGGGTAGCATCCATCAGTTTTACTGATATCCTTGTTTTATTGAAGGTGATGCATTGTTACTGGGAACATTTTGATATTGTTGCTGTGATTTCTTACAGAATTTCTTAGCATCTGAAGCACATCATCCCCATGTTTGTTGTGTTTTCAGTACATGTCACTGATGGCAGAGCTAGGAGAAGGCCCTCCACCTCCAAAACAGAACAACATGTTGCCGCGGCAACCACTGAACCAGCATCATCATCACCAACAGCAACAGGGCCACCAGTCACGCTTCAATCAGCCCCCACCAAATCCAATGGTAGAATAACAAATATTTGCCTGCATCCTGTATTTCAATATTGAGAGACCTAGACTGAAAGTGTGTTTGTTTACCATATTATAAACATTTACTGCAATATTAGTTATTTTACTATCAGAAATTATTGATTGCATGGTATAAAATGTATTAAGATTTATTTGAAATAATACACATAAGATTTTATTAGCTCACCTGATTGCTCAGGTGAGCTTTTAGGAACGGTCATTGTCCGTCGTCCGTTTGTCCGTTGTCCACATTGGTTTGTAAACACTCTAGAGGCCACATTTCTTGTCCGATCTTCATGAAACTTGGTCAGAAGATTTATCCCAATGATACCTCGATCGAGTTCGAAACTGGGTCATGCTGGGTCAAAAACTAGGTCACTAGGTCAAAAAAAAGAAAAACCTTGTTAACACTCTAGAAGTCACATTTCATGCCCAATCTTCATGTAACTTTGTCAAAATGTTTGTCTTAATGATATGTTGGTTGAGTTCAAAAGTGGTTCCGGTCCGTTGAAAAACATGGCCGCCAGTGGGCGGGGCAGTTTTCCTTATTTGGCTATCGAGAAACCTTGTAAACACTCTAGAGGCCACATTTCTTGTCCGATCTTCATGAAACTTGGTCAGAAGATTTGTCCCAATGATACCTCGTTCGAGTTCGAAACTGGGTCATGCTGGGTCAAAAATTAGGTCACTAGGTAAAAAAAAAGAAAAACCTTGTAAACACTGTAGAAGTCACATTTCATGCCCAATCTTCATGTAACTTTGTCGAAATGTTTGTCTGAATGATATGTTGGTTGAGTTCAAAAGTGGTTCCGGTCTGTTGAAAAACATGTACCAGGTCAAAGCTTGAAAAACCTTGTTTATCTTAAACCACAAAGCACGCAGATTTGATATTTGATATGTGACAAAGATTGTTCAAATCATGCCACTGGGCAAGCTCATTTCACAGGTGAGCAATCTAGGGCCATCTTGTTTATTAATACAGATAAATTGTTGTAGACACAAAGGATAAAAAGGTCAAACAAATAATAGTTTGTTTGATGCGTGTCTTGAAAATACACTGCTTGTTTCAGGGAGGATTCAATTTCCAGAACAACAGAGGTCCCCCGCCCTCCTTGTTGTCCCTACCCAGTTCACGCCCCCCACAGACCATGTATCATCAGGCGCCCACCTACAATCAGCCTCCAAACATGCAGGGTAAGGCTTGGCTTTGCTATGGTAATACCTCTTAAATATATGTTTAGATTTTTTGTCATGCCTTTAACGGTAAGAATATTTCATTGTCCACAAAGTACCTTGATCTTTGTCTACATAATAAACAAGAACTATTGCAAACAAATCTTTTTAATCCTCAGTTTTGATCTTTTATGGGAAAAAAAACATTTAGTTGTGAACTTGTATAGCATTATTTAACAAAAAAAGTGTGCAAATGGGACTCAATAGTGCTTGTTATTTAAAAGAAAATTAAAGTTAAAATTTCAGGAGTCATTGTGCTTGTTCAACAAATCAAGATCTCTCGTGTAAAAGTTTGTTAATTTCAGACATTTTATGAAATGCAGATTTTTTTAGATGCTATCGAAACTGTCAAGAATGAAAATGTCAGACTTTGCTATGAATAGTTCTTGGTTAAATTCTATAATTCCACACAAAAAAGCACACACAGTTGGCTTAATGATTTTTAAGCCAGAGGGAAGCCCTGACGTGCACATAATAGATTAATCCACTTTCATTATTTGAGCCTCGCTCTGTGAAAACGAGGCTTAATGCACGTGTGTTAAGTGTCATCCCAGATAAGCCTGTGCTCCATGATAAGCCTGTGCACTTTCTGCCTAAATTGGATTTTCACTAAGAAAAGACTTCCTTTAAAAAAAAAACATAACAGCAGAAATTGTTGTCCCTGATTAGCCTGTGCGGACTGTGGGAGGACACTTTATGAACATGCATTAAGCACGGTTTTACCCGTATTCCTGCAAATTTATTGAATTGTGACCAATCTAGGAATGCCAGTCCCCAACCAGATGCAGTCTCCACCAGGAATGCAGCAGTCCCAGCAGCAGTATCCTCCCCCTGGACAATATCAACACCAGGCACCACAGCCGGTCGCACCTCCGCACAACTCCCAGTATCAACCAAATATGCAAATGAGCGCCCCATCCCCTGTGCCCCCTCCACATACCATGTCAATGATGAATGTGGCTACCCCTGTGCCGCCCCCTGTCTGGAGCTCAGCACCAGTTTCTATGCATAATACCAACCCTACACAGTCTATGTCTATGGGTAAGATTTCTTGAAATTAACATATACTAGTATAACCTGGGTGTGAGAACCATCTCAGCGGAGAAAAATGCACTAAGCCAATTACAGGTTTCAACTTAACTTTTCATTTGTATATACATGTAGATCCATCTAAGTTAATAACCATTTGAAAAATTAGTTTGACATGGAAAGGTAGGAAATCATCTGAAAGGAGGAGAAATCACACCCCTGTTATAATTTTGCCATAAGAGTTGATTTTGGTTATATGACATATAAATATCAGAAAGACATTGATTTTATGGTTATCCATTTTAAGATCATTCATGTAATTGTCATCATTTGTGTACTTTTAAATATATAATGTATACGCTTGAGGACTGTTCCTTAAGATTATTTAGTTCTGAAACACAATCTTATAAAAAATACATTGTCTGTGTATTTCACATACATGCTCTTGAAAATGTTGTTGAAGATGAATGACAAATTTACCTGAATTAGCATTCACTAAATTGTATGAATTGTATTTAATTATGTCCCTATTAAACTTTTAATTTTATTGCTAATCATATGATTGCTACCCTACTCAGGTGTGCCACCTCCACCCAACTCAATGATGGGCGCTGTACCTCCACCCCCACCTCCGGTGTCCAACCAGTCAAACATGCCTTGGATGCATCACAGTGCACCAATCAGAGGTTGTTGAATTTTTTTATCAAATTACTTGTTAGCTGATCTGAGAACAATGTGCTCATGGTGAGCTTTTGTGATCACTTTTTGTCGGTCATTGGTCGTGTGTAGTCAACATTTTAATTGGGAAAACTCAATTGGCACATTTATGTCCCAATCTCCATGGAACTTGGTCTGCATATGTCCCAATGATAATTTGGCCAAGTTTGAAACTATTTGACATTGGGGTCAAAAACTAGGTTCCTTGGTCAAATTAAAGAAAAAGCATGTGAACACTCTAAAACAGACATTTATTGCCTAGTTTTTATGAAACTAGGTGAGAATATTTATTGTAATGATTACTCTGCAGAGTTCAAAACTTAAAAACCTGGTGTCAAAAAATAATTCTCCAAAATGTCTTTCCCATCTTCAAAAATCTCTTACTCTTTGGAGTGTGGCGGGCTATGCCACTGAAGATCTGCCACCAGGGCATTGATCTGCACAGTGGGGAAGTGGAGCCCTGGGCGTTCCCCAGGCCTCCATCCAAAAGTTGCAGTTTTTCTGTTCATGATTCTCATCTTTCACCTATTTATCCCTCCCAGTTGGGATAAAAAAACTAGTCATTAGGTTAAATTAAGAAAAGGCTTGTGAACACTCTAAAGGCCCAATTATAATGAAACCAGATCAGAATATATTGTTCTAATGGTATATCGGCCAAGTTCTAAAATGGTTCTCAAAAACTCACAAAAGCTTTTCAAAACAGTTCAGTTCCTTTGGGTCTCAGGTGAACAATCTAGTGCGTTTGGACCTCTTGTTTTATTGAGTTATTGTTTATAAATTTATATTGCAGAGTTACTTATTTCTTAATGGCGTTCTAAAATATCCTAATTTTTATCATTATCATAAAGAAATCCAGAAAAGTATCTTTAAGTTCATTAATTTCCATATCATTAATGTTGCATATCTGTCCCTGTTTCAGGTCAAGTGCCACCACCACCACCCTCGTCTCATGGAGGATGGTCCCAGGGTGGTGCCCCACCTCCACCGCCCGTCTCCATGAACCAGATGCCATGGCAACAGCTCCCACCGCCCATGCAGTCCATGCAGAACTCAGTGGTGCCGCCACCCCCTCCTCCCAGTTCAGGGCACTCCTACAACATGCCTCCTCCCCCACCAGGCGGCTATGATCAACACCAGATGTCAAACGCCCATCAACTGATTGTAGCTCCTCCCCCACCTCCTCCAAACTGAGCCTAGCTCATAATTACTGACAAAAACTTGTCTTTTTCTTTGTTTGTCTGACTTGTATATGGAAGGGCACTAGATTATGTGTGATCTCCGGTTAAACTATACTTGTTTATGGTCATGTAAATGGTGTGAAGTTTATTATTGTCCAAATATGTTCAAATTAAATAAAAAGAATTTGCTATCATATTTTTCATTATTTACATGCATTGACAATTTATTGCTTTTCACCATTTTGTATTTTGCTTAAGTAAATATGTTAAGAGATATGTTTTTTTAAATGTTGAACATGATGCCAATACTTTTAAGAAATCATTTGTAATTTCCTTTTATTGATATAATTGTGTATAAACATACTTCACTTTTAATCATTGTGTTGTTCTGAATACTTATGTACCCGATTCCAATTAATTATGATGTTTTATGGACATTTGGCAAAAGGGTGGTTTCATGCAGTGAAAAGTTTCACTCCATAAGATCTTTGTTTGTACCCGACTTACTTATAATATATGTTATATACATTAACCGTGCTCTTGGGAAACGGGGCTTAATGCATGCGCATGAAGCGTCGTCCCAGATAAGCCTGTGCAGTCCGCACAATCTTATTAGGTACGCCACTTTTCGCTTTGATAAAGTCACTTCTTTAAAAAAAAATGAAGGACACTTTACGCATATGACTTAAAGCCCATTTTTCAAGAGTGTGTCTCAAAAGTCTGCAAAAAGCCTCCATAGGCTTACCAGTATGGACATTTTTACCATTCGTTTCTGTTTTGTTTCTAATTATAATAGCTGATAGTAGAGCATTTTGGCNTTCATAAGATCATTTTTTGTCAAATAAATTTATAGGGAAACCTTTTTTGACTACTTTGTATGTTGAAGTAAGTCTATATATGCATAATATACTCTAGTTCATGTTCATTAATAAAATAATTTAGCAAAAAACATATTTAATATTTGTGTCACTTTTTAATAACCCAAATGTCCGGCTGGGGATTTTTTCCCCACAACTATATAATCAAACAGTAAAGTCAATATTGGATGTGATTATGTCTCAATCCTTTTTTTTATTACAAGCATATGTTCTTTCTATTCCTGCATATTAATAGTCGTCATGGGCTGGGCCATCATTGATTGAGACCGTCATGACCTGCATTCTTAAGGACAGATTGGTCTAAGTCGTATCGGCCTGAGCTATATTGCCGTACTTGTGAAGTACCGGTAGATATACTAACTTTGTTAACAGGCCAAACTACACCGGTGTAGCGGCACGGAAGTTTAAGCAATCCTCATATGCTCGTTTTTACATACAACATCTCTAGTTAGTTTCAGGGGCAGCTTGAACCACAGGTGTTGGGCGCGTGGCCAAGTCACTTTAACACTATCAATATGTCATAAAACAACATTTTTTATCATTTTTTTTTTTTAAATCTGATCTGGTATAAATATATCATATCGGATTTGTTTGATTTTATTTTTTTCATAAAAAATGTGGTTTTATGACATATTGATAAGTGTTAAAGTGACTTGGCCACGCGCCCAACACCTGTGGTTCAAGCTGCCCCTGAAACTAACTAGAGATGTTGTATGTAAAAACGAGCATATGAGGATTGCTCAAACTTCCGTGCCGCTACACCGGTGTAGTTTGGCCTGTTAACAAAGTTAGTATATCTACCGGTACTTCACAAGTACGGCAATATAGCTCAGGCCGATACGACTTAGACCAATCTGTCCTTAAGAATGCAGGTCATGACGGTCTCAATCAATGATGGCCCAGCCCATGACGACTATTAATATGCAGGAATAGAAAGAACATATGCTTGTAATAAAAAAAAGGATTGAGACATAATCACATCCAATATTGACTTTACTGTTTGATTATATAGTTGTGGGGAAAAAATCCCCAGCCGGACATTTGGGTTATTAAAAAGTGACACAAATATTAAATATGTTTTTTGCTAAATTATTTTATTAATGAACATGAACTAGAGTATATTATGCATATATAGACTTACTTCAACATACAAAGTAGTCAAAAAAGGTTTCCCTATAAATTTATTTGACAAAAAATGATCTAATGAATGTAATGCAGAAACCTTTAAATTAAATTAATTTTGTAACGCCATTTAGGATGTGTAAATTATATGTGTCCAAGGAGATTAACCACATAAGCCGATAATTAAGGGGTATGGAAAAATACCGATCAGAGGCCTTTTAAACGAGGAATGCTTTGCTTCTGTTGTATTAATGATTATTTTATAAAAGACATAAGTAGTGAAATATTCTAATTTCTAAGCAAATTTATCAATATGTGCCCCTGTTTGGATGTATCTCCTGTTCGCAAAAAGGTCCTCTGTTCAGTATTGAGCTATACTGATAATTAAGTGATATAAATATCAATTTGTTTGCAATGTTATACATTGTTCAGCTGGTGTCATATACATACATACATTAGATGTAGCATTAAAAATGTAAAGAAAGTTTAATAAAACAGGAAATTCCCCTAAAAAATAAACGCCTACCATAGGCATTAAACAAACATTGTATCAATATGGCACGATTATACCATTTTAAATTATTATGAATTCTTGCAGTACTGTATAGGTCTCTGAGAGGGATGTTAATTCCATAGTTAATACAGTGGAGTAAACAAAACTTAGTAGTCTGGACCGTCGTCTCGACGACATCGGCCGTCATCTACTTTGGCCGTTATGCGTGTGGCCGTCCTGACCTACGTTCCGAAATATGGCGCCATAATTGTTCGGCTACAATTTGTCAAAACAGAACAAAGATTCTCAAACCTCAGGTTTTCTTACTCCAATTATAGGTGAAACTTTGTTTTAAACCAGATTTGCTCATGTTTGTTTTTTATGCATTAAATATTACATAATCTTTGTTATCTTTACAAAATCGTGTCATGGAAATTCCTTTCGTTTCGCCCCATGTCGTTTCGACCCTTTAATCATCAATTACGGTTTTGGTCCACACATGCTGTAATATGTTACCCAAATAACATGAAATGATAAAGACATTAATAAGTTAATATTTAAATAAAAAAAAAACATTTGCACAATTTACAATGCAGGAAAAGTCCAGTGACAAAACGGAACTTCTGTTTTCAACTGCTACATAATACATTTCAACTGCGGCTGTGCGGGATTAGAAAACATGCAAACCAACATCCAGGTACTGCACATACTTAAAGAGCTGATTTAAAGAATTTATCAGTTTAAAGTACAAAGTTATGTCCAACTGTGGAGATTAAGGACCGAGGCAGAAATAGTCAATTCACCAATATAATAAGCATCTTATAAATTATCAGGCCTTTTTCTGTCTACTTGTAGTCCAACTTGTTGACGCTCTCAAATATTAAGCTACTTTTTATATGGGTAATATTTGGAGCGTACAACGGGCGAAGGACTCAAAATGTGGTGGAAAGTTTTCCTTCTTTGTCTATATTGTTGCGCAAGGAATTTGGTGCGCAACATTCAAGCCCCTATATCAGACAGTTAATATCAACGGATTGCAATAATATTTACATACCTTTGTAGATAATTCATTTCTCGATAATGTTCCGTAAGAATTATGTAATGACACTTTCAATTTTGCGAGCCTGAACAATTTAAATCAACCCACTATTCACATTTTCAATTCCTATCGCTTTGTCCGTTTTGTAACGCAGGTAGATTTTAATCGATAACGCAGACTATAACACCGTAATGCCTTCTTCTGATTGGTTGATATTTAAAT
>VMBQ01000360.1:140568-250477 GCA_007657795.1 Dreissena rostriformis | reverse complement strand
AGTTGGGTAGTCCAACTTGTTGACGCTCTCAAATATTAAGCTACTTTTTATATGGGTAATATTTGGAGCGTACAACGGGCGAAGGACTCAAAATGTGGTGGAAAGTTTTCCTTCTTTGTCTATATTGTTGCGCAAGGAATTTGGTGCGCAACATTCAAGCCCCGATATCAGACAGTTAATATCAACGGATTGCAATAATATTTACATACCTTTGTAGATAATTCATTTCTCGATAATGGTCCGTAAGAATTATGTAATGACACTTTCAATTTTGCACGCCTAGGCAATTTAAATCAACACACTTATCACATTTTCCATTGCTCTCGCTGAGTCCGTTGTAAACCGCAGGTAGATTTCAATCGATAACGCAGCCAATTACACCGTAATGCCTTCTTCTGATTGGTTGATATTTAAATATTGCATAACATGGCGAGAGGTCAGTAATTGTATTGCGAAGATTAACTGAAGAATTTATGCCTTTCTAACTTCAATTCGACGATATTTGAGGTAAAAATGGACTTCTGAACTAAAACTTTATGAGTTGGTAATGTTATTTTGCAATTTTAAGCATATTGATGAAAATTTAAACTTTCTGTTATCCACCACGTAAAAGGTCGTTCGCCGATAAGACGTTCCAAAGAATTTAGCCCGTATACAAAGTATCTCTAAATTCTTGGCAACGTCTTATAAATAAGACTAGTCTACTTGGGGAAAAAGTACCTAGCAAAATGGGGATTTTTCGAGTCGCGAAATCTTCCAAATTGGGAAGAATTTTCATCAACAAAAGCATTATTTGGGCAGGGAGTTGTAAAAAAAAAATAAAAAAATCATATAAATTATGGTTACATATTTTGTAGGTTGTTAAAAAAAAAAAAAATGAGATAAAGAGTCTAATAATCATAAGTCATAAGACACTTCTTTCTAAAAAAAAATGGGGGGGGGGGTTTGAGAGTTGGGGAAAAAATATGCAAATTTTGCATGGGGAATGGGTCCGACTATCTGACCCGTGAGATAGGTAGAAAAAGGCCTGATTATTATATTATAAAGTTAAACTATTGAGTATTCTCATAAGTTTTCTTGTTGAAAGTATAAACATGTTAAGTGATCTAGTCTATATAAATTCAGTCTGACTTTGTAATGCTAAAAAAAGTTGTGTTAATAATTTCATACACACAAGTCTGTCAGTACATCTTACACTTTAGCGCCATTATGCAGCCGCTATCAAGACACCAAAGAAGCAAGATCAGATTCCTGTACCCGACACCCCAACCCCTGGGGACATGTCAGTGTCTGTGAGTATGGGTCACAAAGCTATGGCAGTTATAATTTTGTTTGCAGTATCAGTGAGTTAGCCCAGATGGCGTTCATTACTTTCTTGCAGTAGCTAGGTCTTTTTATGCCCCCTTTTTAAAAAAGGGGGTATATTGTTTTTGGCCTGTCTGTCTCTCTGTCCCAAAACTTTAACCAAAACTTCATAAGTTTGGTCATAACTTTTGCAATATTGAAGATAGCAACTTGATATTTGCATGCATGTGTATCTCACGGAGCTGCTCATTTTGAGTGGTGAAAGGTCAAGGTCATCCTTCAAGGTCAAAGGTAAAAAAATGCAATCCAAGGGAAGTGATAAGCTTTAAAAGGGAGATAATTTATAAACCTGGCAAATGATATATTGAAATTTTATTTCAAAGCGCCGCAATAGGAGGCATTGTGTTTCTGAAAAACACATCTCTTGTTGAATTGATTGCACATATAACTTTATAAGAGAACTGCGTTGCATTCAGATTATATATATGCTTCATTAGAGAGCATATGGTAATACGTGTAATTATGTAAAAACTGAAAGGACAAGTTCAATATTTATTTTGTTCACTTTTTTGGCAACACTAAATGTATTCATTTCTAAGACTTGCCCACTGCTTTCCCAGTTCCTGGCCAGTACCCCCAAGCCAGGCTGCCCTCAGCTGTCGAGACGGAGACCGTCATCTATCAATCAAAGCCCAGAGAAACAGCAGGGAACCAGAGCAGGCAAGGTAACAACACTGTCACGAGGCAGAAACATTACCAGTCCCAGCAAATCACCACGTAAGGCAGGCATGACCAGTCCCAGCAAATCACCCCGTAAGGCAGGCATGACCAGTCCCAGCAAATCACCACGTAAGGCAGGCGGAAGCCTTGAGGTAGGTTGTTGCTGATATTTATTGAAGTTAAATATTTTTAAAAAAGGATTTGAATGTTAAATACATGTGTGTAAAGTGTTGTCCTGGATCAGTCTGTGTAATCCACTTAGGCTAATCAGGGAATCGCTTTCATCAATTTTTTTTGTTTGAAGGAAATCTTTCACCATGAACATCCAGTCTAGGTAGAAAGTGTTGTCCCTGATTAGCCTATGGAGTCCGCACAAGCTTATCAGGGATGACTTTGCGCGTATGCATTAAGGAATTTCTTATATTGATATTCATAAAACTCTTGTTATGTCAACCTTAAATTTTGTATCATTATAATAATGCTTGTTTCTTGTACCTTTATTGAGCGTCAGGCATAAAAATTAAGTGTTTTTGTTTGCAGGAAAAAATGGCCTCCATAGCTAGATCTCGCCTGGAAAAGAAACACAGAAGAGCAAGTGTGGCTTCTGATTCACAGGAGAGCTACAGTGAGACTCAAGTTCTCAATAGTGATAGTGAAGCACACACTGGCAAGGGTGCGTTAGAAACCATGCCTTCAAATATTCAAGGGAGAAAGAAGCGGAAAGTCTCTGTATCCGTATGGGACGAGGATCATCCCAGAAACACAGACCAGAGTGCTGCCTCTGTGTCTGAACAACAGAACAATAACGTGAGGAACAACGTAAATAAATCTATAAAAAATAACTCAGTCTCACAAGCATCACAAAATAAAAGTATTTCCAATAAAAGTACTCAAGATATCAGAAGTTTTATGCAAGGTAAATCCTCAAATATCGGTACTACAGATCTAACAAGAAATGCAAGTGTAAGGGATAGGCAAAGATCTGCATCAACAGACAGTCTGAGTGTTGACGTAAGTCATACCTTTAGAAAAGATACAAGTGCTTTGTTTATGACTCGAAAAAAATCTGTTGAATCAACTCATGACGGTAGTATTGTTGATGCAAATAATAATTCTCCAGTGAAGCAGGATGGAGAAAGCTTCAGCAGAAATGAAACAAAGAAATTGAATACAAGTAAAAACATGTCAAAAAGTTCGAGAATTAAAAATAAGTCTCAAAGTAATAATTTCCAAACAGCCAGTGAAAAAGCAATAACAGATATCCCCAAATCAAAGAAAATCAGTTCAAATAAAACTGTGACTGAAACTCCGCGGACAATTAAGGCTAAAAGAGTTGCTATTCAGAATGAAAAGCACCAAACCAAAACACTGCTTAAGGATGGACAAAGTAAACAGGCAAACACTTCAAAGAAACCGGTTGACACTACTCATGCTGCAAATGAAAACTCTCGAAAACGCAAAATGCCAGCTTCACATAATCAGGACACCACTGACACTGCTAGAAAAGATTCTGAAAAGAGATCTGTTGATTCAAAAAATGTTTCTGGTATAAGGCAGTTGGCTACACGCACAAAAAGACAACGGGTAGTGGACCAAACAGATACGTCAGTAAACGATGAAATGCCGGTTGATGATGACGGCCATGATGCTACAGGAAGTTCACAAGGTAGAAAATATAAAATTTAAATCTCCAAAAATCATCTTATCAGTATATTCCGAGTTATTAATAGTGTACACTAACTGTGCCAAGGTTTACTCTGACATTTGCCAAATAACCAATGGCCAAACATTGACCAATTTGGCTAAAGAAAATTCTATTTGGCTACAATTTTTCCTTGATAAATACACATAAAATAAACAAAATAAGTAGAATTTTGTCGAAACAGGTCAAATTTCGCTTTAGATTTTTTAAGCCATTGGCAGCCCTGTACAATTGTGTCATCCTTTGTGTAATCTTTGAAGTCCAGTCATGCTAATTATTTTTTAATATCCTTCGAAATTTAATATATTTTTCAGTTTTGCCAAACATCAATGATACATGTTTTAAAGACATAAATATAAACATTTAAATGATAAACCCCTGTATTCACAACCTTATAAGAAGATATTGAAGAATTATGTCTGACTTTCCCTACTTCTTATCAATAGCCCTTTATTGTATACCTTTCATTACTATACACAAGTAAGTCATAGACAGTGTTTTTTTCCTATATATTCTGTCCACCATGTGCATGTACATGGATTGTGTAAATTTTGTAAATTGATTTAGTATATTCTTTTATGTTAAAATGGCAGTTATTAGAGATGTGTTGTTCTTTTTAAGTTATACAAAAATTATGTCCATGCAAAGAAAATCATCTGGTTGCTTGTTCTTTGTTTGAATTGAAATGTATTTATGTATATATTTTTTCTTTTAATTATGCAGATGATCATGGGGAGTCTGTGAAGTCNGCATTGAGCATGGTGTCCAAAACATTCGAACGGGCGTATCTTGTGACAGTTTGGCACTCTTGTTTTCCTATATATTCTGTCCACCATGTACATGTACATGGATTGTGTAAATTTTGAAAATTGATTTAGTATATTCTTTTATGTTAAAATGGCAGTTATTAGAGATGTGTTGTTCTTTTTAAGTTAAACAAAAATTATGTCCATGCAAAGAAAATCATCAGGTTGCTTGTTCTTTCTTTGAATTGAAATGTATTTATGTATATATTTTTTCTTTTAATTATGCAGATGATCATGGGGAGTCTGTGAAGTCTAAGAAAAAGAAAGGTCCAATTGATGTGGAGGTTGTACTGGAAATGGTCACTAGGAACATACAAGCACACATGTATGAATCGCCGATTTGAGTCTTTTTAACTGTTTTTGCATATGAGCCTCGCTCTGTGAAAAGGGGGTTTAATGCATATGCGTAAAGTGTCGTCCCATATAAGCCTGTGCAGTCTGCACAGGCTAATCAGGGAGAACACTTTCCGCCTAAACTGGATTTTTTGCTTAGAAGAGACTTTCTTTAAACAAAAAATATCATAAAAGAAAGTGTCATCCTTGATTAGCCTGTGCGGACTGCACAGGTCAGGCTTATTTGGGACGGCACTTTACGCACATGCATTAAAATTCCTTTTCACAGAGCGAGGCTCATATTTATTGATACAATTTCAGCAGAGTTAGAAACAAGTATTTTGGTCATGGTTGCCCACTGTCGTTCTGTTAATAATTCGTATACTGGGTACGTTCAAGTTTTCTCAGAAAATCTAAGTGCCCTCTACAAATTGTAGGGGCCATTTGCTAATGTCCATTCCTGTGTTAGGTTGTAAGTGTTTCAAATGCATTGTGGAACAGGTGAGGGCTGTCACTTGTTGATCTTAATATTGATATTTTCAGGGATGACTGTGACTCTGACCAAGATCATGTGGCACTGAAACTGTGGAAAAAATNACCTTAGAAATTAACTTCCTTTATTGCGACTATGTCATTACTCACAGGTTGCAATCAATTTTCTGTGACTTTTTAGCCATTTATTATGAGTATGCGATTAATTTAATTATCTTATATAATAAGGCGCATACATACAAAAATGTGGGTTTTAAAATAATTATTAGAATTAAACGTCTTGAAACTGCATCCACTAAGAACGAAGGAATAACTCACTAAAGGTTAACTACATTGTACGAATTGTAGCTTGCTGACCTATGATGGTGTTGCATTTGGGGTCAGAGGGATCAGGGTTACTGTTACAAAAAGTTGAAAAACAGTTTCCACTCAATAACTTAAGTGTTTTGGAAGTATTTTTCTATAAAACAAATTGTAGGTAGTTTACATGCAGACATATGTCGGGGTTATATTTGGAACCATTGGGATCGAGGCCACTGTTAAGAAAAATAAAAAACCAGTATCCGCTCAAAAACTTCAGATTTGCAAAATTTGAAAATCTATTTTCTACCCATGGTCATTCATTTCTTGTTTTAATTTATAAATGTTCATATTTTTGTTGACATACTGTATACATGTAACTGCTGCAGATATTCAACTTCTAATCTGTTTTTGGTGGTCACTATTTTATGTGGTTGACTGAAAATGTACATTATACTATTAAAGCGGAAGAATAGCCGAGCGAGCGGTCTTGAGACAGCTCTTGTAATTAACTCCATTATTGTATTTATTTTAGAGCCAGCACCGCATTAAACAACAACAGAAACATCTGATGCGTATTCAGAATGAAAGAATGCAGTAAGTGGGATATTTAAAAAAAAGGACTAGCAAATGCATAAAACGGTGCATAGGAAACCTGTAATTATAAAGTAATATTCTTTTATAAATTGTGCAAATCGATTTTGTAAGACACAAACATTACGACCAGTTTGGGTATTGTAACTCGCAAAGCATGAAGAAAATATTGAACATTACAAAGATTGAATAAATAAAAAAACGTTTTACTCTTTAAAAAACAAATTTATATTATGTATGTTGTATGTGACCAACTCATTGATTAATCAAATATGGGTGGCATTATTGTATCGTAATGCTCTTTTGAGTGAAGTATGTTTAAATGGTAAAAATGGAAAATCATTATCTTCTGGTTTCAATGTTTCGTACACACCCTGTTTAATAAAAGTGTAATGTTACTGTAGGAAGTAGGGCAGCTAAATTACAATTTACAAAATCTGTTTTCTGTGTAACAAGTTTGTTACATTGAGACTGAATATTGATGAATGTTGGTGTTTATTTACACTTTTTGGAAGAATATTTTGTCCCTTTTCCTTTGCTTATGTATTTAAAGGCAATTTATTTAGAACTGTTGAAATATACATATTTGTGTTATTAAGAAAGGCAAAATATTATGTTTCTTTGTGTACATACACAGATAAGTATAATTTGTATAAGTATATATAGTATACGTAGAAAGGCTAAGATAACTTTTCTGTGTTAGAAACTTGACTGGTATTCTATTTACCCTATCATTTTCTGAAATATTTAAGATACATGTATTTGGGTTGACGTGACCACCTTTTATACATTTATACCACCAAATTTCAGACTCGAATTAGATGTGCGTCCAGCCGAGAAACAGGCAGAACGGAATAAAGATTTGACCAGAATCAACCAGTTCCTCTCGAATCTGAGACACGTCCTAAACATGTCAGGAACAAAACATTGAATAACAGGACCTGTGGAAACACCAACGAAGGCGGCAGGAATATCTTTGCGCAAAGTGAAACATTTCTCAGCGCAACATGATGTCCGAAGAACAGGACTAAAAAAACTGGCAGCACAGGAGTGTAGCACGCAAAAATCACAAGGTTGAAGATCCATAATAAGAAATAAAGCAGATTGATGGTTCGTTAAGAAATGTACACTTAAGTGATAGTGAAGATTTTCTCTGCGTATTTTTAAGCACTTTTCATCTAGTGTTTGACCTCGCTATTGTGACTGGTATGATTATCAGTCAAATTAATTTGTGAAATGCCATCTTCAACCCAAATGATCAATCCATACTAATATATAATATAATTAAGTCTAAAACTACTTTTTTATTGTCTCTTTCACTGTCTCTTTCACTAAGGAGGTAAAAAATAAGAAAAATATTTTCTAATTGGAAAAATGTGTAGGTAAATTGGCTATTGGAAAGTACCCTTTTAGTTAACAATTTCGCATTTAGGAAAATGCTGCTTTTATCATAGCTTAGATAATAAGAGAATCTGATTAGTGAAAAACTGTGGCATACTATTATATAATGTAACAAATTTATTGAAGTTTTGGGTGGTAAAAATACTGGAAGTTCTTTGATAAATGTTAAATCTTTGACCATTTTTACTGTTNTTCAAGGTCAAAGGTCAAATTTATGGGTCAAAATCGCTCAAAAGTGGACATAGTGTTTCACAAACACATCTTGTTGTTTAAGATATAAACTTCTAGGTTCCTTGTTAAAATGCAATGTGAATGTGTGTGATAAACATGATTTTTTAATGTAGCTGTGCACTTTAAATTCTTAAAATAGTTTTAACAGCATGCTGATATAGTGGTTATTCTTAACATTAAGTATGTTTTGTGCTAATATTTTGATGTAGGTTTCTGCTTTAAAATATTTCCGGTTGCTGAGATTGTCATGGGTTGGTATTTCAATGCAAAACTAAAATATTTTCATTGTGGCCCTAAACACAACTGTTCATTATGTGGAAATGGCGCGAAAGTTGAGGTCACACTTTTGGTCTAAACTTAAAGGTCCATTTATGGTTCAAGAATCAACAAAAATCGATTATACAAATGTACAGCTTTTAAAGACCAGATATTATTTCTTTGCAATTGGATTACACAGTTTTTCTTAAATAATACCCATTTTCACAACATACTCTACATTCTGCTCATATGCATCAAGTCTATTTTGTATATGCAAGACATAATAATTATTGACTACGTCAATCATAATAAGATTTTATGTCCGAACTTCTGTTTGCTATTTCTTGTTTACATTCGTTCTTAACGTTCTTTTTTATCATGAGGTCTTGTTAACACTAAGCACATTTTGTATTTTTAATGTATCTTTGTTTTGTTTAAAAATGTACATGTAGATAATGTAATAAAGTCATACAAAAGCAAAACATGTTTCCTATTTCTAATAGAAAAGACCCATTTGTGAGATGATTAATTGAGAACCAACAACTGCTCTGCAAACTTGTAAAAGAAAAGGGAAAGCCTTTTTTGGTTTACCAGGTAACATAGCCATGAAGAATGTTATCTTGTAAAAGAGCCTTGCAATGTGAAAAGGGGGTTTAATGCATGTGCGTAAAGTGTTGTCCCAGGTTATCCTGTGCAGTCCTTATAGGCTAATCATGGACGACACATTCCGCCTAATCTAGATTTTTCCTAAGAAGAGACTTTCTTTTTAACCCAAAATATCATAAAAGCCGCAAATGTCGACCCTGGTTTTAGCCTGTGCTGACCTCACAGGCTAATCAGGGACGAGACTTTACGCAAATGCATTAAACCCCTTTTTCACAGAGCGAGGCTCAAATATATAATACAACCCTTTCCCTGCACTATTCTTTGGCTGAACAAATTAGAATGTATGCAGTTTAGTGAGCACAACTTTTGTCTTAACATAGTAAAAAGTTAATACTGGAGAAAAGGCATTAAACTTCTAACATAATGTACGCATGGGATGTTGCATATTTCAGTTAAATTGTTGAATTTAATTATTTGAACATGCTATTACTTTTTGGAGATGCAAACAGAAATTCCTGGGTTCGGATCATCACTCAGGGAGTGTTCTCAAGATCTTTCCAAGGACAATAAAGTACTGGTTCTTCCCAGGAAACTGACTCTAGTGTCTTCAGGCCTATAGCTTTTGATTTAATCAAGCTTAAATCAATATTTTTTTTAATATAGCCAAATTGTACAATCAACCCACATCAGACAACACAACACATTCATAAAAATTGATTTGTTTATTATTTTCATGTCCTCTCATGATGCAAAAAGATGTTGATCTGGGTCTGCCTGCACCAACACGTGTTCAGTTCTGTACGTGGCTGAGCCGTCCCAGCAGCTGTCTCTGCATGTGAAAACAAGCACCGTCCCAAACTCAACAGCTGGGCCTGAAAGCATGATGGTTGGAATATGAAATCAGCCATGTTCTTGAAAAAACTGGGCTTAATGCAAGCGCGTTAAGTTTTGTTCCAGATTAGCCTGTGCAGTCTGCTCAAAACTAATATTACACAAGACAATTGTTAAACAACTAATGATCATTTTAAAACATTAAGTAAAGACAAGTTTGTAGACATAACATGTATACATTCATGGAAAAGTGCATTCAGGGCAAGGCTCAAACCCACGACTACCAGAACATTGGCATGGCACTCGTATCAACTAAGCTAACCAGGAGGGTGGTTCTTACCCACACACAAAACAGTCCTAAACCCTTGAACAATTTTAGGCATATGTCCCAGCACTGCTGCCTTTAATACTTCTGACACAAAAGCGTTATGTGCTCTACCAGCTGAGCTAACCAGGCTGGTTCTTATCAAGGCATACTACATAACAGTCCACACATCATGATCATCTCAACATATAGCTGATTTCAATTGTTTTGAAAATTTAGCAAACATTCAACTGTTGCTAAACTTTATGAATGAATATTTTTAAATACCATATTAAGGAGTTAACATTAGTTTTCATACTTGACTAGAGAAAACAGATGAAATAAAATCCCACTAAATTACTGTTCTGATGTCATAAACTTGCAAATAAACAAAACCGAGTATGAATCCTGAAATAAAAAATTAAGAATGTATTTTACACCAATACACAATTATCGGGTACATATTAGCGCTCTAAAAAGAGTTTTACCTCCTCATGTTAACCATACCTGTTGTATCTGAGAACCTTAGTCTATTCACAAGAGCAGGTGTAAGCTGCAACTCAAACACTGCCACGCCCCCACAGTGGCCACACACCCCAGGGCCCTGTCCCCTTGCACTGCTCAAATAGAGGGGCTCTCCACTCCACTGGTACCTGGGCCGGGGAAAATTTGTACAGTATTATACAGTATTACAGTATTATTATTTAAAACTAAAATGTATTCAAATTATTGATTGTACATTTCTTATGTTTCTATGTACTGGTAATTAATTTCCCGCCAAATTTGGGAAAGGGGTTATAGGAAAATATTTGTTCGTCCATCCATCAGTCTGTCCTTAACACTTTCGTGTCTGCTCCTTATCTCCTATACCCTTCGAGGGATTGTCATTAAATTTGCCTCAAATGGCATTGAGAAGATGTGCAGAAGACATGAGTCGGTCATGCTGGCTCAAGGTCGAGTTGAAGGTATAAGATGTGAGTCTCAATTGCTGTATCAACTCTATATCTCCTTAGCCCTTCAATGGATTTTCATAAAACTTGCCTCCAATGCTAAGGGTATTGAAACGATGTGCAAAAGGAAAGAGTCAGTTATGCCAGCTCAAAGTCAAGGTTGTCTTAGAGGTCAAAAGTTTGAGCCTCAATTTTCATGATTGCTCCATATCTCCTCATGATTGCTCCATATCTCGTATACCTTTCGAAGAATTTTCATGAAACTTGCCTCAATTGTCATGATTGCTCTTATCTCCTAATACCCTTCGAAGAATTTTCATGAAACTTGCCTCAATTTTTATGCTCCCCCCAAAAAAATTGGGGGAGCATATAGTCACCGTTACGTCCGTCCGTGCGTGCGTGCGTCCGTGCACAATTTTTGTCCGGGCTATTTCTCAGCAATAAATGACCGGAATTCAATTTTTATGGGAAGCTTAACTACCAAGAGGAGATGTGCATATTATCAGCCGGTTCTGGTCGNACCAAATCAAATATCATGAACGTTCCTATCTAGATCAAGACATGGTATAATGGTCAAGAATGTTTGTTAATGCTTTAAAATATCTGTCTATTAATAAAAAAATCTCGCTGTGTATGTTAGTAGTGACTTATATGACTGGTTTTACTGCATTTCCTGAGTCATGGCAGATATGGCTCCCATTTTCATCCCTTAATTGGCTGCTTGTCCTCTCAACGTCTGACAATCCCATGCAAATTACACGTTCATTACACGAGCTTAACAGTCGGTTTATGCAGAAATTGACCAAGACTATTGACACTAATGGGCAAAAAACGACAAACCAAAACTGATGTACATCAGCCATGACAAATTACACTCATACCAATGAAAGTCTGATATGTGATCTATTACCTGTTAAAACCATTATACATTTTATACTGTTTCTACCTCAGAGCCATTTTTGTTGTTGAACTTTTAAGTGACTTTATAAACATACTTATCAGTGAACCAGATCCAGGTTAAGCTCATAAAAGTATACCATGCTTGTCAAAACTAAAGAAATATTTTCATGAGTTAATTTGCTATAAAAACACTTTTGTAGGCGTTTATTTAGAACATTAAGTTGCAGCTTTTTATCAATTGAAATTTAATCGGGCATAAACACTTAGTTTTCGTCTTGGTGAGAAAACAGGGACGAGACCAAAATTTGTTTGTGACAAGCTGATACACAAACATTTCCATATCTTGAGAAAAACATCGCAGACATTTAATTTAAGACGAGACAAGACAACCAGAGACGCGGCCCTAAGAAAGCATTGACCGGTATCTTATACCGCTGGATATTGATCCAAGTAATTATTCCTCGTGTCCAGCAAAGCTCCAAATCTACAGTGTACTACACCCTTGTTTTCGTCAACTTATCTTCGTAACAAATAAGGAATTTACCGGGCTGGTCACACAATACTGGAGATAACGGGGCTTTCTGGATCGGCCTCAAAGCCGTAAAGCTTGAAAACTTCTTCATTCACCACGCCAATCTGTGATTGGACGGGATCAAGCTTATAGGAAAATTGATAAAATTATATTTAATTTAGCTTTGTCAAAACAGCCGAGATCTAATATTCCCTGATAAAGGCACATGTTACAACTGAATATGTCCTTTGTTCTATGTTTGAGGGATTGAAGAGAGGCATGTTATTAATTCCAGAACTGTTGTTACTCATAAAGTTCCTGGATACAGCGCCAGCAAAATCAATTTCTACATTTTATGAGATTTTGGCATTGGAAAAACACATTTTCTGTGAGTTATGTTAGAAAGGCCCCAATAGAAGCAAGAAAAGACAGAAAAAGAATTCATTAATATGATTTTTCTTTAAATTACTGTTATTCCCCTTTGGTTTTTGGGCTACGTCAATAATTAGTTGGGTCATTGCGACTTCACAATTTTTATGAAAAGCATAAGACCGTATTATGTAACAAAATTGTTAAATTACAGTCCAATATTTTAGACTGGTGTTACATGTATCTTTTCTTCATACTAAATACTTAACTTAATATTGAACACTTACTTGCCTGATGACATTTTCACCCAAATTCTTAATTTGTATGTTACAGAGAAGAATCAATTTTGAAATACTTTCTTTTGTCAATACGAAGGTCAACTTGTTTTTAGTGCTCAGATCACGTGACCTCAAACTCAAGAGGGCCATTTAAGATCTATACAGCTGTACAAATATTTATGCACATTTCTAATCCCTTCCTTTCATGACAGGCAGAAGCTACACAAGTTTAATCTTAACCCTTTTTTGCATGCTGGGATATTTGTAGTCTGCTAAAATGTCGTCTGCTGAACTTCTAAATTTAGCATTTTCTTTGAATTTTTTTCAAAGAATACTATCAGAATAGCAAACAGTTTGGATCCTGATGAGACGCCACATTCTGTGGCGTCTCATCTGGATCCAAACTGTTTGCAAAGGCCTTCAAAATCCGGTTCCAGCGCTCAAAGGGTTAAAGACCAATTAAGTTGGAAAAACAAATGCATCCCATGGAAAATCACCAAGCTATAAAATGTTTTAATGGTTTCATTTTAAGGGATAAGGGATAACAAGATGTAACCATGGTAACAAAACACTCAAAATGTAGCTTAACTCTTGAAAATAAAAATAACATACAAGACGTGTGTCATCTTCCATTTATTTTTCTTGACAATAAAATTCAAATGATTGAACCCCATTATCAATTTTTTCAAATGAACACCATATAGTTGATCAAATTATGAGACTAGTTGTAAATGTAATGCAGAAATTAGCTTTAAATTTAACTTACATCTTTTTTCAAGATATTAAACAGCATGTTACAGGTATGTATTGTATTTTGTAACTGAATATACACGTTTTATGTCCTAAATATACCAATGGCTGAAGGGCAATTGCATGTCAATAAGTAATGACACAATTATATGGTAATTATTCTGCATATCATTATTAATTACCTGTACAACAATGACATGCTCTGTGAGAAAAGTCTGGCAAAAAAAAAAGAATATACTGTGCATATCTACATGTTGGACAAAAATTTTAACGAGAGCAAATGCCTAGGCTGGTCTGAGGCTACACTTGCCGCATATGGCATAAGGCCCATTTTCGCATAAGGTGGCTTAAAAAGTTAAATGCATTCAAAATATAGGATTACCTACTTTCTATTTTATTCTAATTTCTTACGTGTCATAAACCGTATTTGATTCTTGTTTATGGATGTCTAAACAGCAACAGATTTATTGGCATTCAGCATTCTTCTTAAGATATTAAGGGAGCTTTCAAGTTAGTGCAATTTTAGTTTTTTTACAATAAAGTTCAAAAGAAATTGAATCTCTCAATGTACATAATAAAATGAGAAGTAATCTCCATTTATTGGTTTCCATCTTGAATTTGCATTATCTCAAAATACTGCTTGCGAATATGTAATTGAAAGATGATCATGGGAAAGCATGTGAAAGGTTTCAAATTGATAAATATAACTATTGGTTTGTCATGGTTTACAAACAAAATACATCCAGCAAATGACATGAGGTGGGAAGTTATGCAAGACTGAACAAGTTTGAAAGAATTTAATCATTTACATGTGCGTTAAAGCGTTATAATGAATGAATCATGTCTGTTTGAAGTTTTATACCGACATGTTTAAAACATCTCATACATGCACACATAAAACCTGTATTTTTTTATTGGTGCAGTTACAATTACTGGTAATAATTAGCCCACGATTTTATTTGTTTAAGCAAGTCATTTGGCATGGAGTCAATCAAAGAATTGGAAACTTAATGCCAGGCATATAAAGATGATATTAACAGGTTTTGATAAGAATAAAAATCTATGAACTAAAACTCATGCCCAAACAAACACATGTGTTTCAGTTGATTTCTGATATTTAAATCAAACTTTTACATTCAGAGTATGCAATTAAAAAGCACAAAAAATACACACTTCATTCCTAATGCTTTGTTTAAGCATAGTTATGATGCTAACAAACAATACAGTTGCTGTTATTGGGCAATAAATGAGTGAATAAACTTGCCCATTGCATAAAATATGCCCTTCACATTAAGAAGATTTTGTAAGAAAATCAGCGCCTACCTTTGGCTGTGCTTTTCTCGGGAAGGCAACCTTGGGATCCACCTGAGGATAGAAATAATACACATTCTCCATCTTTGCTTGCCACAAAATGTGTAAAACCTCGGCACAACGTCGTATATAAATTAATATTCAATAATAACGCAGCTCGGAGCCAATTTAACACCAAAGAGCAAACAAATTTGTCCGTCACAAAGCCTGACTGTTCAAACAAAACTAAATCCCGTAATTTGAACGAAAACTGAAAACTTTCAGCACACGTTAAACTAGTCCTAATTAGTGATAGACTACTGAATAAACGTGAATAGAAGCGGTAGGAAATCTATCACCACAAAGATGTATAATACTTTATGAATAACAACAGATCCAGACCGCAGAGGTCACCAGAATAGAGAGGGTTGCACCTCAGTGATTATTATATTCTATCTTGACACTAACTGTCATCTATATGATCAAGTAGAGTCTTATGTGATATCATGGAACACGTTACCTTTTTTATACCAGCTCGGACAAGACAGGTTTTATGTTAAACACCGGGCAAATATTAGCCCACCATTCAGTGGAACGTATTTAGAAAGCAACGTATAAAGCAACCTATACTTTTTCATTTACAGAACCACGTTTGAATAGCAGCATGACAATGGGCGGTGACGCCTTCGTTGAATGTTCTCAAACCCACGTTAGTCGGTAAATATTAGTAACTATGTTAAAATCGAACACCTCTTTTGTGATGTAACTGTAATTTCTCGATATTGAATAAATAAGCAAACAAGAATATTTGAGAAAACTAAAGCCCCCTTCCTGACTTTATTTGAAAATTGAAATAGCAAATAATGGCCAGAGAGCTTCCAACCGCATCGATTCACTGGACCAGGAAACCGCTTTATTGACGGTATTAAAAAGTCCTCGTGTACTCTCTAACCGCTATCAATTATCAAATACAAACTTGTGTAATAATAAGGTTCACAAAGTGTCAAAATAATTCATTTCCAACCGTAAATACTGATCTTGTTTAGGGCTTTCAAACATCAAATAATTTGGAACAATTCAACCATACCATTGTAATAAACTGGGTATATCTGAGAAACACCATGGGAAACATTTAGCAAACAAACAATCAAGATCACAATCTTCAATATTGAGGTGCCAAAAGCGGGTAATAACATTATAGTTGTCATAAGTCAAAGGTTACAACAAGCATTTCGACTATGAAATGACACGTGACTTATCATTGCAATAAACATCGTAAAAATGTCTTTCATGGGCAATCAACTATGCTAAAGTACATGGCCAATATTTGCATACTGGGTATTATTACTTGTTTTCAGGTACATTGGGTCATAAAACCACTTTTAATAGCAGGCTGAAGGAAGTGAAAACAACCCTTGACATAGAAAATGCTCAAACCATTGCTAACATAGTACAGCCAAGATCAAACTTACCAAATCAATAATATATCTTGAAAACTTCATTATTAGTACCAAAGAAATGAAAAACATATAAATATAAATCAACAAAATTTGAACACAAATTATGTAAATTGGCCAGGCATGTAATAATACATGTATTAAGAATTATTTAACATATTTATTTAAAACTTATCACACTAAGGCTGTAAAACAAATATTACATTTTGTCAATTGAGAAAAATAGCACAACATGACTGTTAAAGTTTACAATACAAATCCCCGAACCAATGAAAGCGTTTAGATGTTTATAATTGACCACACCTTTCCTATTGTCATGGAAATAACACTTTATTACAAAAGAATGTTCCCATTAAAGGGTGACAAGTTGAGCAAATCTAACAAAAGGGCCAGCTTTAGGGGTCACAATTACCTGTTTGCCATCCAGTATATGGGGCCCATTCTCCAGACATTTGTCAACAGCGTCAGGGTTCTTGTATGTAACAAAACCAAATCCCCTGAAATAGAAAGAGAGACAAACTTTAAACTTCAGAGTTTTTGCATAATTGTATAAAGTCAAAGGTTAAAATGAGAAAATTATCATTTTAAGGGAAACAGACACTGTGTAAACATTCTTATGTTTTTATTTTATTCAAGAAAGTATGTGACTTGCATATTTATATCATTATCAAACATGTACTGAGTTATTCCTTTTTGAAGCAGAAATTTACTTAAATATGTCAAATTTTGCCCTGAAAGTATCTACTACAGCAAAGTGTTCAAACTAGATCAGACAACATTCATACTGTCTTTTCTATATATAGTTTTCTTTATACAGGTAAGCCAACGCTAGTTTTTTTTTAGTGAAATGACCAAAATATCAGAAAATATTAAAATATTTCAGGCCTGAGATCAAAATCAAGCTTTTCTTACATGGTTAACAGTTAGGTAAAAATAAATTTGAATACATTCAATATGAATCCTTGAAAAAAAATATTCTTGAACCAATCAAGGTTAAACGTGAATTGTGGAAAACTAAGGAGAGCAAATGTTAACTTGCCGGTAGAGATATCATTAACTTGTCAATCATTTAAGTGAAAACATTTTGAATTCCTGTCACAAAAATAGAACAAACCCTCTCTCGTTCTGATTCTATATCAGATTTAATGGACGCAATTAAAATATTCTATACACTTATTGGTATTCAATAATGGTATTTTATGCTAATGCTGAACATTCTTTAGAATTTTAATGTTTTATAAACGCGATAGTTCATTGAAAGAGAATTTCTACCTCGACTATTTTTATCTTATCATCGCTATTTGCACACCGCTAATGAGAACAGAACTTTGTTTGCACAGGACATTGTGGGTTAAATTAAGCATTTAAAAGGCAGGGATTTATGCGTACATTTTAGGATAAGATCAATTTTCACTTTTGAGAAAGCATGTTTCGGGGACATAACTCCTGCTTGTTGCCTGGCTGAGTTAATACAGCATCCATGTGCAAAGAAAAAAAATGTACAACACCTGTATAAATTTAATTATAGTTTTTGGGGTGAATAAACATGCTTGTTACTATATTTACTGATTTGTGTGCACTGGTTACACAAAACCAGAAAAGAAAAATGGGAATTATTAAAACAAGAGCACTGTCAACGGATGCCAAAGTCAAAGTTTTGAATAAAAAAAATAAAAAATGACCTTTGACCTTGACCGTGACGGATAACCTTGACCTTTCACCACTTAAAATGTACAGCTCCATGAGATACACATGAATGCCAAATATCAAGTTGCTATGTTCAAAAATGCACAAGTTATGGCCAATGTTAAAGTTTTTGGACGACGTGGAAGACCAGCTATGACAATACCTCGGGTTTTCTTCGAAAACAGCCGAGCTTATAAAATAAATTAATTAATAATGCCATGTGTAAAATAAACACTATTTATTATATACTTATAGTATTATGTATACTTTGAAATATTTGAATCAAATCAATGTAATTCAAACTTGTCTGCAAAAAGACACTTACATTTTATTCACAAAAGTAACAAATTGGGGAGGAGGAAATTTTGTGCAATAATGCAAGTAAAATGTTCAGCTGCTATTTTCATGTATTGAAAAGCAGATCTGTCATCGCAAAACAATACATCAAAAGGAAAAAAACTGCAGATTTTAAAATGAGTGGCGCTATCAGAAAACAGGACTAAATTCATGAGCGTAAAGTGTCATCCCAGATTAGCCTATGCAGTCCGAACCAGCTAATCACAGACTACACTTTCGGCTTTTATTATATTTTTCATTTTAAGGAAGTCTCTTCTTTGCAAAAATCCAGTTAAGATGGAAATTGTCATCCCTGATTAGCCTGTGCAGTCCGCACAGGTTAATCTGAGACAACACTTTACACACATGCATTAAGCCTTGTTTTCCCAGATCAAGGCTTTTATTTAATTAAAATTTCTGTTAACTACTCCACAATGGTCCATTATTCAGCTGAAATCGACAAATAAAAACACGTTCAATAACATCTTCAAGCAATCATCTAAATCATCATCAAATTATCAGGTTCTTGAGCATTATTCAAATAGAATGTTAGCGAAAACCAAAAACTCTCAAACAAATGTCAGCAAGCCTGTGTAAGGCCCAGTTTGGTTGGAGTAGATAAGATTACCATGCATTCACAAATCAGGTAGCCCTGTTCTGGCAATGCAGGAATGTTGAAGTGGCAACTATGAGCTTACTCACTCTGTCAATACCTTCAACACTTGAAATTAAACTCTTTTCAACAGAATCTTTTTATATGCCATGATCCAGTTTTCCTTTTAGTTTAGATTCTTTGCGTTGATTTTTGCATGTACATGCTAGAAAAGTGCACAACGCACAATCTTACGAATGCGAAGTAAAAGCTTATACAGGTCGACATTTTTGTTCCAAAATACAAAAGTTTAAATACAAATGTAGAAAACTGAAAACAACTACGGTACAAAAATGTTTCCCAACATTTAATTGATATTGTTGGTTGTAATACAAATTAAATTCAACAAAAGCAATAAATAAAATACCAGTGGCAAATGGATATTATGGATTTTTACTCAATCATCTGAATGAGTTCTTAATGTAGAATAAAATGTTTCCAAACCACTTGATGAGGAATAAGTTAATATTTACAAAAGAAATTGGCAAATATTAAATATGTTTTTGTACCATACATTTTAAGAGATAAGGATCAGAAAAATCTCTATTTAAGTTCATATAAATCTCTATTCAAGTTTAAGAGAAATCTCTATTCAAGTTTAAGAGAAATCTCTATTCAAGTTTAAGAGAAATCTCTATATAAAAATAAGTAATGAAGTAAATGAACAAATTTTCCACAATCAACAAGACACATATAACTAAACAACTTTACAGAAATGAAATGTTACTTGCACGCAAGGGATGCAGGATCAGAAAAAAACTTCATTGTATTATTGGTAACTCCCATTTCAATTAAAAGTTGACTGATTCAATAACTTGGAATTCACACCTCTTAGACTGTGACAAAGTTATTGTACTAATTCTCCTGATGCTGATTACATTTCGTTTGATGTTGTGACAATGACAAAACAATTTCAATCCAAATTGCCAAATTAGCCGGTGCATACAAATTGGAATATTATCCTAAATATGATATATTATTTATTAAATATTCTTAACTAGAAGAAAATCTTCTGTCTGAGTTCTGCTAAAAAATACAGTTAATTTTACTGAAGTACATTTGCTCCAGAGAAAGACCTGGTATATTTATTAGTTATCATGTGCAATTGCAATGCTGCCTAAAACCAGTGCATACTATCGCTCTAACTGCAGGGTATCCTTGACCTTAGGCTGACACTTAATTTCACGAAGTTTGACTCATTGAAACCCCAGCATAAAATCTCCAATCTGTGTAACTGAACACCAGTATTTCAACAACCAGCCCAGATAAAGCAGCCAGGACTCCCCCCAATTAACACCCGAGTTTTCAAGTGCATAGGCCCCCAGTCAAACCTACTGATGCGCTACACTGCATTTTACTGGGGTTAATTCTGAAGTCGTGTTTTTGTGGCCACCCGACTGCCTGAGACTAACAAACATCAAAGCAGAGCTGAGCTAAATATAGGATGACAAACTCAGGGCCCTACACATCCATAATATATTATGTGTCATGACTTGATATTGGGACTTGATATTGCTTTTGTGGCATCTCTGAAAGACCAGTCACAATTCTACGACAGTGTGCACTGGCAATGTCAGTGTCAGAGTTGGGATGTTTTTTTTCTGTATTCAATGCAATGCTTCCAACTGGACACTGGGGAATTGGACAATTACTGTATTGATAAGTGAAATTGATACAAACTTTGCACGAATAGCTGTCATGTGTGTAGTAAATTAAGCTAAAGCTGAATATAAGAAACTTTAAGTGCAAATACAAATCATAACAGGCTACACCTTGTGTTCTATGTAATAAAAAAATTATGAATACATTTTTTTTAAATCAATTGTTAAACAGCTTCTTGAGTTTTTGTTGGCTTCTTTTTTTGTTGACTTACATAAAGTTACGTTTTTGCTAAAATGACTTCACAATTCAAAGTGACATAGAGCAATATAAACAAGTTTCCAGTTTTATCATGAAGCTTTCAGTACATTTATCTTTATGATAATTTAAAAGCATGTATATAAAAAACACTGGTAGTCATTTCATACCAAGATTTCTTCAACTCTTCAAGGAAATTTGTAATAAGAAATACAGTCTAACCTGTCAATAAAGACCACTCAAGGGATTTTGTCGTTGTGGTCTTTGTTCGCAGGTGGTCTTTATTCGCAGGGTCGATTAAAAGGAATTGAAAGGATTGGGAGGAAATCGTTGTGGTCTTTATGGACAGGTGGTCTCTATTAAAAGGTGGTCTCTGGGACAGGTTTGACCCTGCGAATAAAGACCACCTGCGAACAAAGACCACAACGACAAAATCCCTTGAGTGGTCTTTATTGACAGGTTAGACTGTATTTCTTATTACAAATTTCCTTGAAGANAAAAAAAAAAATTTTTTTTTTTTTTTTAGGGGAAAATCATTTTTGGGGGAAAAATTTCTGTCAGAGGGGAAAAAAATATCTAGGGGAAAGGGCCGAAATTCGGCGGGTCTTTCAGAAGGAAAAAAACCCCTGGACATATAAGTAACAAATGTTACAGAATAATAACTTTAATTCGGGCTAGTTAAAATTGATTCGGGCTAGTGAAATTTCCAAGCTGGTAGCCCGATCGGACGAGTGCCTCAAAAAAAATAATGCCAAGACTGTAACAGGCTACACCTTGTGTTCTATGTAATAAAAAAATTACGAATTCATTTTTTTTAAATCAATTGTTAAACAGCTTCTTGAGTTTCGTTGGCTTCTTTTTTGTTGACCTTCATAAAGTTATGTTTTTGCTAAAATGACTTTACAATTCAAAGTGACATAGAGCAATATAAACAAGTTTCCAGTTTTATCACGAAGCTTTCAGTACATTTATCTTTATGTTAATTTAAAAGCATGTATATAAAAAACACTGGTAGTCATTTCATACCAAGATTTCTTCAACTCTTCAAGGAAATTTGTAATAAGAAATAATATCACCAAAGGCTCACTAACCGGTACTTACAAAGTTCATGAACTTGGTATGATATGACAACTCATGTCAGATCCTTCAAGTAACTGTGGTTTTAGCGATTGTAGGACAAACGGCACCCAGACAATTGGCACACTGCATTTTTTTGCAATCCTGGACATTCAGCACCCGGTAAATTTTTGGACCCAGACAATCGACACCCAATTAAATTGTAAACCCGGACAAACGGCACCTGATTTATAATTAGTATAGACTGATTACATCTGCATGTGATACATTGTGAAAATCGCGATCAAATCGTATTGCCAGCAGACCTGACCACACTCATGTCCATTTTCATTTTTCTGTTTACACTTATTTTCATTCGCAGTTTGTTGTTTTCGGGAAACATCATAAGTAAAGGAATGCTTAAATTATCTTTGATTTATGTTAATTGTTTACAGGTGGTATTAAACCAATTAGTAGATTACGTTTAGTCAATCCACACTCAAAATCTCTTTTACCAAGGTGCTGACGGGTTTAATCAATTGCCTTTAATCGGGTGCAAATTGTCCGGGTTTACAATTAAATCTGGTGCCGATTGTCCGGGTCAACAAATTTACCTTGTGCCGATTGTCCAGGATTGCAAAAAACGCAGGGTGCCGATTGTACGGATACCGCTTTTAGCTGCTGCTGTTGTTTTAACTAGTATGAATGCAGCTGGATTGTATATTGTAATGTGTTGAATACAAGAAAATTAATCCTATTAAAGATGGTTGTTAATAAAAAAACTCTCAGCTATAAAACAGAAATTTTTTAATTTGTTTTTTTATAACATGTAATGTAAAATAGCATATGTACATTAAATATTTCTCTTTATTGCATCTTTTTTAGAAGATATTTCTCTTTATTGCATCTTTTTTAATCACTTTCAATATGAACATTTTATTTGACCTGTACATTTACTTCTGAAAAGGGGTTTGTTGAGAGAAACACTTAAACTAACCAAACTTTCAAAGCAAATGTGAAGGCACTTTTCCCACACTCATCAAATAAATATGGGTGTGTTCATTTCTACGCAAATTAAGTAAATAACATTATGCTATAAACACATATCAAAATAAAGTATTGAAAAAAATGAGCACACAAATTCATGCATGAAAATTATTTTCTTAAGCCTCAAAGCACATGTGAACAGATAACATAGAAATCACATTTCTCAATGACAGTTTAACATTTCCTCTCAGCTAAAACAGGTTTCACTACATGAAATACCAATTTGGCGATATTAAGATATTAAATTCAAGCCTGCATATATATTTACCTACAAATATGACAAGTCATTGATGTTATCAGTAGTTTAAGTGACCCCAATGTCTTCACTTCTATTGATTACTTTGCTCAACACAAAAACACAGAAAATGTCAGCAGAGATGGTTTGGCTAGGCTGAAGCATGCAATTTAGAATGTTTTGAGGAGAATTGAAATCTCCCGGGGCTAAATCTAGGTTTAAGCTGGGGAAAGTTGATTGGCTTCAACGTTGATGTGTAAACCAGGGGTCTGAAAAGCTAGATACATATCGGCCTGGTTCTAGAAAAATGGGGTTTCATGCAAGTGCTTAAAGTGTTTTCCCAGATTATCCTGTGCAGTCTGCACAGGCTAAACAGGAACGACACTTTTGGCTTTTATGGCATTTGTTTTAAGGAAGTCTCTTCTTATGAAAATCCAGTCAAGACAGAAAGTGTTATCCCTGATTAGCCTATGCATTCTGCACAGGCTAATCTGGGTTGACACTACCACATGCATTAAGCCCTATTTTACCAGAGCGAGCCTCATAGTTAGATTGGAGATTGTAGAAATAGTCAAGGCTCTAGGCCTACTTTATGATTTTAAAACTGAGCAGATAAGGCTGGTCATTCATCAGATTTATTGGGGTATAAGGGCTATCATTAAAGCTGTTTTATGACTCCCGCCTTTTATTGCGATTTTACCATGTCCATTGAAGTGTATACATGATGCATAGATTCATCTTTGACTGACTTTGAGAGCATATTTTACTACTGGTTTTGAAAAACAAATAAAATTGTTTTGAGCAATTGCTTTTATGATTTACACGTTGAACTTGAAAATTATGATACAATTTTTTCATCCTTTTTTGTACGTTTATTAAAATTCAATAGATCAGATATTTAAAATCCTACTAGTCAACTTTGAACATTATCTAAAGCTACTTTCTATTGCCAATTAACTATCTATGGCAGCTACATTTTCTAGTCTAAACTTACTTGACCACTTAGAATATGATTATTTTATTCAGCTGATTTATATCCATTGTGCAATACGTATAATCCTCATACAATATACCGGACACATTTATATTTTATTTTAAATTCAACACACCTCGATCTTTTTGTCGTGGGATCCTTCATTACCATGGCTTCTTTAATTTCACCATAGTTCCCAAAATGCTCTTTCAGTTTTTCTGTAAAATATGAATACCGCGAAAATTAGAACATACAACCATTGTACAGTAATATGAAAACAACGATAACAATCGAGTAACTCGAACGCGCCTAAGGTTATAAGTAATTAACGCATGTAAACAATACATGTACACAATACAAATTAAGCGGTATTTCATGTGAAAATAAAAATGACATTTCACCTGCTGTGGTCTGCCAACTAAGTCCGCCGATAAACATCTTCCTGCAAATCGAAAACAAAACAAATCTAAGTAAACAACGCACATTTTAAGTATCCGTTCCGCTGACCTAAATGTCACCCAGTCGACTTCGTGAAACTTCAAAGAAAACAATCAATTTAAAATTAATTACACTTAACAACTTACCCTGGATCGTTGGGAATTTCCTCCGTTCCGTTAATAGGTGAAGTTGGTCCATTTGAATCCATTCTCATAATGTTAAGATTCTACACTACCTAACTACACAGCACAAATGAAAGCTTACACACGTGGGTATAACTACTAGAATATAAACCTTCTATCGCTTTTTCGTGGGTGGGCAGGTGGAGAGGTCCGCTTAGGCGCGAACTAGACATGATTGACAGGTAGCGGGCCGTTCTGATTGGTCCGCGTCCATGTTGCTCGGCAACTGATAACGGGATTTATTGACGTCACTGGGTCAAATAAGCATAAGATATGGAGAAATTAGCATATCAATGACACGCCTTTTATCTATTTTCATAAGCGCTTACTGTAATGTTACCGCCCCGTTTAGGCAGAGGCAAAAAATAGCAAACGCTGAATCTTTTGATATCGATATAAATCCAATATTCCTTATGCGTCTGTATTGGAAGTTATGGTATTTTTTACATATAATTATATAAAGATCAATGTGATTAAACCACACTGGCATTTTTATGTAATGGGATTAAATGCATTCAATTGATTAATTTCGATGATAAAAACATGTTACTTTTTTCTTACAATTATATTATAATATTAATCGAAGTTTTATACCGTGCATTTTAAAACAAGTTCCCAAAAGACGTTTAGATTGTTTCACCGTGTGAAATGTTCAATTCTATACAAAGGGAGATAACACGAATTCGGAATTTGAAAGTCTGCTGTCACTGAGGTTTAGTTTGTCTAGGAGTACAATTTGTTGTAAAAGTATTCTCTAATACTCAACTTATTTTCATGATTCCAGTTGAATAAATTATACCCGCGCCAGCAGAATATTGTAGGTTCGTTTTTAACGACCGTTTTCATTAAATGAAATGATTAAAATGACGTACCGACAACAACAGAACAATGATAAATTAAATTTGTAAGTCACAGTATAATGAAACAACCCGAGAGCGTCGTTGCAACTCTTTGTATACCTAAGAAATGAATGAAATAATTTTATTGCTACAATATCGAGAACAAAAACAATTAACGATGACCCAATTCAATTGCGTATTTTTATCACACCAGTCCACAAGTTAAAAAAGACGTATGTATAAAACCGAGCTTTAATGATGTTAAGTAATATAGGTGATAGCAAGTGTATTGTCTCTCACAATATATGTAAGTACCCGTTACAAACATTTAGATGCAACAGACAGCGAAAAAACGTTGAGTGAATTCTTATGATATTCAAAATTGGTTGGTCATGATTGGGAATAAAATAAGCATAGATACATAACATACAGGATGTACAAATAATAGTATTTTTTTTATATTATTCAAATTAGCCGTTTTAACGTGCTGGTTTTCTTATGTGTTATGTATATTTTGTTCGTGTGTGGTGTACGAGCATTGACCGGCTTCTTGTTATAATGGATTAGATTCCCAGATAAAATACTAACATTTAACAACAAATAGCGCAATCTTTATAGATGTTTTGATTTGGTATTAGTTTTGGTGTTTTCCCAGATAAATGACTGGGGCAGATAAGCTCGTCTGCAATTTGATACATTACCAGGGCTTAAACACATTTAACGTTGTTGGTTTTTTTCACAGAAAATCTAGGTTTTTTTAGCATATAATTGTTTGTTAGCTGTCATGTATATCACGAAGTCCATGTATAACTTCACTAACGAACGTAACGCACACAACTTATACAAAAAGTGGTACGTGAAACAAGTCGCTTACGTCATGTTTCATTAATTAACGTCCATGCTAAAAAGAACTGCTATTTCTCCATACACAATGTTAGCCCCTGTCGACAAAAAAATACTTTTCAATGCGTGATAAAATGAAATCATTTCATAAGTCGGTTAGAAAAGATGTCTGCATTTGTTTAACAACTTATGGAATGCGACTTCGATCTTCAGAGACAAATCAACTGTAATGTGCACACCGCAAGTGCTACATCTGAGTTCAAACACTATTATATTGAACTGCTCTAGAATGGCGAAAATGCGATATACATAATGAAAAAGACGTATTCAAACCGGGAGTTTATTTAGTCTTGAACAATATGTACGCAAAAAATACGTAGCAAGTTAATAATCATATGTACTGCACATATATCGTGTTTTTATTAAAGCAAATTCTAATCTATTTGCTAATAGGCCTTATTTGGAACTCAATTAATCCCTATACACAGGTATACACAGCGGTTTACAGTCATGCACATGGATAACACCATATTGCAAACTATTTTAGGTCACTTTAATTTCAATGTCATTTTAAATCCAATGGATTAAGGTCATTTTTTAAGTAACGAATGTAAACTAGCGAAAAAAAATGCGTCACAAAGTTCCAAATAGCAAATATTTTGTCTATGTTATTTAACTGTAGACACGGTAGAACGTGCTCACGTGCGTCACGTGCTCACGCGCGTTTACCAATGTGCTCCAATTATTAAACCGTATGTCTCAAATCTACATGCGAGTCCTCGTATGTAGCCCATCGTAGAGGACGCATGACTTCCACGGGGCTCTCTGGATATACGGCCTAAGCCCGCATAAAGCCCACAAGATAAGAAGAACGCCACGGGGCTTGAACAAGAGCGAAATGTGCCTATCTAGGATACCCGGATTATTACAGCGAAATGGCGCTCAATATTGTTAATATTAAATTTCTTCAATAAGAAATTGGCAAGTGATAACCATTCAAGCTTTGTTTAATATATACAAAACTGTATCTTAATTTCATAATGTTAATTGAAATTTGCATAAAAGATCCTTTAACTTAGTTTCAATTAATCAAGTTTTTTTCAGTTTCTTGCAAATATTGTCTTCCATTATTGAAATTGAGACGTTTAACGAAGATCTGATGTTGATGTGATCTAACATGTTTGACCAAATGGATAATATTTAATGTGACTGAACCGAAACAAATAGTTCTCCGGATTGTTGGATTGCGCATGAATACACATGTCGTAACCCAACAATGCTTGATACATCGCCACCACAATCATACACAAAAACGCAACATTATGTTTAAGACTACATGAAAATGCGTTGTTAAGTTTTCACCAAGAAGCTATGTAGTTAAGAGCCGGTGGAAATCGGATGTATCGAGAATATATAGCCTAATCATTATATTAACTATTTGCTCAAATACTTGTTCATAGCAAAGAAGATACGTCAAACCGTCATTTATGCACAACATTATTGCACCAACCAAAAAGTGCACTACATACACGATGTTTCCCCCTCAATATTTGATCAAGAAGCGACCATTGTCTCGAAATTTACTGCCTTGCTCAATTTACTGCACCTTAAGAAATAATACCAAATACTGTATTGACCCATTAAATCCACCAAAGAATGCGCGATTGTTTTATACTTAAATGTTTTGTCAGTTTTGTTTATTTTAAAAATTAGACCAAACCTTTTATCTCTTGTAAATGTCTTTATCTACCCGGCAACCTGTGGTCGTTCTTAAGTCGACGGAAAGTAATAAAAGGTTAAGATAGGTTATCGAATATTCAAAGATTGATTTATCAAACGAAATCAATATAGAATTAAGCGACCGATTATTGTTAAGTCTCCTGACTCCACATAGATAATGCCCTAATACAGTTCAGAGGCCACCGCAATGCCATATCCATAACCAAATTGACTGCGCACAATACGTCAGATCCTTGAAAAGTGAAATCGTTATCGTGCCGGTTGTTCTAGTTCAGACTTGTGCACGAAAATATTAACAGTGTAACAACGTGTTCCTTAGAGCGCCCAACTTGTGCACAAAAGTATTGACAGTGTTCCCACGTGAACCTTAGAGCGCCGGAAGGTCCTAAACGTGCGCAAAACTAAACCTGCACACTTACATTTTCCTCGTTAAAACGAACCCGACTACATAAATAAGACTGTTTTGGGTAAAATAAAACACGTCCCACTATTATTTTTCACTTGTTTAAATTAAAATCGTCATAAAGTATATCGTGTAAACACAGTTCGGGTTTGTTTTTGTGTGTGAGCATAGCAAACCTGTCACGATTTATTTGAAATCGGAACAGTATAAATTATTTTAATTGAAACTTTTTGTGAGATTAAGCACGTCAAACGATAGACATTAAACATACATAAAAAACAGACACAAAAGTCAGTTCAAAGTATTAATGCCACTGAAAAACACATCATATACCTATCCGTGAAAATGCGTTGCACACAGCAAAATTATATCCGGCAATCGTGCATGCATTGACATTACATAAAACAGGAACCGGGATCGCAGACGTACAGACACCACGCATACGATTAATAGATAATTGTTTTCTCCTTGTGACGTCATTGACGGAAATACAAGCCGTCACGGATAACGGAAGCGCTGTCAGTATTACAAGAAACGGGGGGAAGTGAGCTTCAATATCTCTCGCGCCAGGTTTCGCAGGTACGGACAAAAATGGAACTAGATGAAGAGGAAAACGTCAGTGTCAATTGGCCTGCAATTGATCAAATTAAACAGAATAGTCATTGTTTTGTCGGTTCATTTATGTGAACAGAATAGCGGAACTTCGCGATTTCGCGACCGGATAAAGTGCTCGAATTTCCGGAAACCGGTATCTCGTCAACTGTTCCAGAATAGATCTAAAGAATTTTAAATGCACATGTAAAATGTTTGACGAACAAAAGAATGTTGAGGATAAATACAGTGCTTGAATTCCAACATTTATTTAAGCGAGTAGATTTGATAATGCTTGATTATAGAGACATACTGACACAGAGAGCCAGCATAGTGTTGCGACAGAGCATTAAGGTGGCGTGTTGGCGAGAACGTTGAAACATTTGCTAGTAACTATAGCAACAGACGCTGGTCCACTTTCTTAAATGCGGTGACAATGTAGAGCGTGCGGTGGCTGATTTCTTCCACGTCGTTCTGGCGTGTTGGCGGGTTTGGACGGAGACAACACGACAATACGCCAGAAAGACAAATATATCACGAACACGAACATTATTACATTTGTCGTTCTTTCGTGTCCGCGTGTTGGCGACTTTCAACTCAGTCAAATCAGATGCGCCAAGACAACAACTTTGTACCCGCCAGAACAACAACACGAAACATAAATCTCTCATTCTTTCGCCCATGTTGGCGTTCCTGATTTGTCTTTCTGGCCGGTTTGAAAGACGCGGACACGAGAGCAGGACATATATACCCACCGGTACAATTACTACACTCGTCGTTCTTTCGTGTTGACGTGTTGGCGACTTTCAAATGCGCCGACGCGCGGTAATGCCAGAACATAAATATATAGCCGCGTGAACGACAATAATGACATAAACTTGCCGTTCTCTCGTGTTGGTGTGTTTGCGACTTCTGCTAAGCATGCGCAGACGTTAACACATAATTGTGGAATGGCTTTTGCGGCTGTTTACTTTCATAGTTGACAAAGCATATGTCCAAAGTTGTCGCCGTAGGAACGTCAACTAAGGCGTGCTGAGTGTTCGGTAACCGTCATGTTGCGTTTTCAGGGCGATCCCTCGGCTTCACTGGGCCGCCGTAAGAACGCAGCAAGAACGCCATTCCGGTGTGACGGAGGTAACGGAACCACATGCCAGTAACCATCGGGAGATCGGAGCCAGGATGATACCAAGAGAAAAATACTTGTTGTTAGTGTACTGGTAAACAGAATATATACAAGACTGATATATCCATTCAGAAATAAATAAAACCTCGGGTATAATAATGCGTCACAGCCTACGGATAGGTATTAATAGTGTAATTAATTAAAGGGTAAGCTTACTCAAAAAGAAACGTTGAAAAATATGAACTCTTGCATTCTTAATCAGGCGATTACACATTAACAACTGGCAATTAATCTAGATTTTCATATCCAGAATAATAAACATACGCATTATATGTAACACAAAGAAAGCCGCTCGATTCTGCACAGGCGACTTCAAACAAGTCAGCAGTGTCACGGCTATGATAAAACGGCTTGACTGGGACACACTTGAAGCCCGTCACCAGCACTCCAAAGCCATCATGATGTGCAGGATAGTAATCAACCTAGAAGACATCCAATCCCAGCACATCTTACTACCAGCTGGTGTCCATACTAGAGGCCATGCCAACAGGTTCCTTGTCCCCTTAGCCAGCGTCAATGCCTACAAATACTCGTTCTTTCCCTCTGGCATCCGCATCTGGAACATCCTACCAGAAGCGGCTATCATGGCACCATCCCTCGACGTCTTTAAGACCAGGATGGAGACGCCAAGGCCTTAACTCTGGAGCAACTTGTTTTTATCCTGCTTTTAGCCGTTTTGCACGCGTTTTCCCCTTACGCATGTACATAGTCACAATTGTGCGACAATGCTCCAGAGGAGCCCAGCACATTACCCGGAAGAAGAAGAAGAAAAAGAAGAAGAAGAAGAAAAAAGTTATGAGCGGATCCAAATATATGACGAATTGTATAATGAATACATTTACCCGCATAATCAAAAGCGAATGTTTGTCAATTAAACATCAAATTAACTTGTTATTCGAGTATAGCTTATTCTTGGCCTCAAAGCTTTCCCAGTCGACCAACATGCGCCCGGTTTCTCGTATTGTAAACACAAACAGGAAGTAGTTACCGGTCATAGTTAAACAATTAATTGTTGAACCACGATTTTATTGACTTTTTATCTTCTCTCCTTAATGTCTACCCGTCAATGGAGATTGGGGCAAACATAATTATGTCAACGAATATAAAGTTTCAGCGTTTCAAGTTTATACTGGCTTTTAAATCCCTCTGGTCTTGTGGCCATACAAATACAATTATCGCTGATGGAACAACTCATAGTGAAAAATGATGGCACATATCAGTAACTGACCCCTTCCAAGAGCTTGATTTATGTGTTTTGTTCACTATAATAACGTTTTTATTTATGCCAAAAGTTAAGATACGTAATAAAACCTCCATAAAACGTTTAACTTATTTTCATGAATTTTACATGTGCGCCAGTGGCCTAAAGCAAAAAATATAGCACGAATTACATGCTACGTGGGCACTGAGTAATGGTTGGAACTTGTGTTTCTCTTACACGCGTGACTTAATTTCATTTACACCCCGGGCATCCGATGAAACCAGCTCCCCGAGAAAGGGTCGAACGCAAGACCACCCAATCGCATACTATGTGTTACACCATTCAGAACTGCAAAACTGCAAATATTATGCTTTGCTTAGAAACGCTGTTATGGCAATAAGAAGGACAGTAAACAAATGATAAATTAAGCAACACGTTTGGAGCAAAAATAGCGTGGCCTCATTTCCATGTTTATATGCTCGAGTATCCAGGGTCATGGAAGAGACTGCATGGTCCATCACATGTAAAGACCGCGGTATTCAATGGTAACTCGACTCTTCATTTTCTACCGAGAATGGAACCGCAATTTTCTCATCTATGATTTCTGATTGTTCGACGGTCCCGAATACATAGCGTGAGTGATTTCTAATTTCTTTGCCAAATCAATCAAGATGTGGTGATGTGATTACTTTTCTCGTTTTTGACTGGAAAGTCCGTCGAAAGAATCGTATTTCGTAGTAATCTATTTGTTATTTAAGTATAGAAGGTTTGATTTTTTTTTGGAGACAATTTATCTCCGCTGTCTGTTTTTTAGTGGGATGCAATCAGAGGTGTTGCGATGACCTTATACTTTGTTCCTATGATCTTGAGATAAATAATTTATCAAGGTCACGATAAAACTATTAGTCATATCTAGTCCCGACCACTTCAAACCACACAATGATTGCGAGACACCGGCCTTAATATGAAGGTGCTAATATAAAGTACGGTTCACGTACACATATAAAACATGTTCATAACTCACTATCCAACCAAACCACACGTGCTTTCTTGACCGTAATATATTAACGAGTTTAAGTTTTAATACACGTTTTGCTAGTTTTACTGAATGTTATGGACAGAAAGGCAGACACGATAAGCCAATCATTGGCTAAAACAGCTTTAATTTCCCAGGAGACTGTGCAGGAAAACTAGGCCATGTTATCCCGTCCATCTACATTAGACACCTTAGAAAAGTTTCCTTGTTTAAATCAATTGAGATTTAAGTCGAGAAATAAAATGAATAGATATAGATTGTTTTGGATTCCTTGCAATGGTGGATTTCAAAATCAATACATTCTTCATACATGCACAAAGCAATCCCATAGGGTCAATGGGGAAGCTTGCTTGTCGCGAAAGGGTACATTTACAGGTGTCCGGAGAGGGAAATATACATCATAACAAATCTGGAACACAGTTATTTTATATAAGTTTAGATATATTTTATGCATGAATTTTATTGTCACATCAGTAGCATAAACATATAAGTAAAATAATGCACATTTGCATAGAAACTAGTTTTTTTTTACATTATTTCTTTAGTAGAAACACACATTGAATGTTCGGGCAGTTTAGTTTTCATCCCGGTAAAATTGTTATTTGCGAATCAGAATTAATTGAAATTTTTACATCGAGGAAAATGAACAACATCATTATCTGATGCTAAAAGGAAAAAAAGGTAGGAAAATAGATACCAGCGGTATCAAAAAAATGTTTATTGTCAGCTTTAGACAATCGTCCTTTAGTGCCGAATACATGCACAACCATGATCAAAGCCAAATTGATGCCAATTGAACATCCAATTAACTTGTTTTTCGAGTCTTGCTCAAGGCGTATACGCGGACTTGAAGCTTTCATTGTCGCTCTACAAGCGCCCTGATTCTCGTGTTGTAAACACCAGACAGGAAGTAGTTAACGGTCATAGTTAGACAATAAACTGATGATCCACGATTATTTATTGACTTTTTATCTTCTCTTCTCAATGTCTATCTGTCAATGGAGAGTGGGGCAAACATAATTATGTCAATGAATATTAAGTTTTGACTGTCTAATTGTACTCATGCCTTCAACCCCGTCTGATCTTGTGGAAATACAAATATGAGTATGGTTCATTGAACAACTCAGAAGAAAATATCGACACATTTCATATCAGTAATTCCCCTCCCAAGTGATGGTCAAAGTCATAATGTGTTGTGTACGATATCCGAACGTTGGTGTTTATAGTGAACCTAGTGACGATACAGTTAGGTCTTCAATAACACTTAATACTTTTCCTTCTTTATATTTGAAACAAACTCGATTAACAGAAGTTTTAACTTTGTAAAGCATTTTCCCCAACACCGAAACGTCTTCTTCAATAAGAAAAACACGTGACCCAAAGGTTTTACCAAAGGTTAGGAGTTGTTTTAAAACAGTTGTGTTTCACCTTTAATGGGTGAAAAGGAAGAACATTATTCAAATTAACCATGAATTTTTATTTATTTTTTCCAAAACAATAACAAAGATTCATGAATTATGAACAAAACTCACAATATGGATATATTAATGTGCATATAATATATAGTTTTTTTTTACACAGACACAGACACAGAGCAGATTTAAAAGAAACACTCATTAAACACTTTCTGGATTTTTTCGGCGCAGCTGTTTACCTTAGCTGACCTTTGTAAGCGTCCAATGAAATTTGAATATAAATCTCCAGCCAGTAGGCCAGAAACATTTCGAAATTGAAAACGTGCAATCTACAAACATATATCACATTTATATTAATATGTTATTCAATTGACTTTTTATTTTGTGAAGTAGGGTATGAAAAGGGACACTACAGTGCGTTTTGCAACGATGTTAACCACGGTGCCTTTACCACGTGACTTTTTAGGATCTGTGTGGGGAGAAAACTATCAACAAAAGCGCGACTCGGGTAAAATTTTCAAGGATTTCTTTTAAAATATTTCACCATTTTTAATGGGATAAAGAGGAGAGCCCGCTAATTCGTGAGAGTTTTCTATATGTATCATGATTTTTTTAAGCAAATAAGTATTTTGTCAGTTTATTTTAACTGCGCGTTTTAACGGGTAGAAAAATGAATGATCAGTGTGGGGACTTTATATTACTTTGACACAGAAACATATCCTCTGGTAAAATTAAGCAATAATCGTTAAGGGCGGAGCTTATAATATATAATTTTGTATGCATTTTCAGGTTTCTGTTATATATTTATGAAAAACAGTTCAAGAAAAACATTTTTATTGTAATATGATCTGTGTGGTATACGTTTTTAGAAGGATTTGTGTGGTATCCGTGTTCCTACAATTTACGGATACATTGTGGGATGTTTTTACCAGATCACTCCCGTATTAATTTATATATATTTATCGATATAGATGTGTGTCATGACCAGGTCCGATTATCAGGTAATTAATATATTTGAAGTTAAATATTTATTAAATGTATTGTAGTTACTATAACAATTTATCCTAAATTGTAGGAACACGGATGAGAAAGGGAATTTAAGCAGACGTTCCATACTCATTGGCTGTCGTTTGAGGGAGCTGTCGAGCTACAAAACTATGATGCGCTGGTGACCTGAATGGAGATTGACTCAGCCGAGTGTGGTGATCCCGTTGCGACAGGTCTTCTGAAATTCATAACGGACTACCGGTTCCTGTATACCTCCCACTACGTTAAAGATGTACTTACGACGCTGAACATTCTAAGTAAAAACTTTCAAGACGAGATTTGACAGTGTCTGAGCTTGCTTTCCAACTCAATGCGCGGCAGTCAGTGCATTGCGCTCAATGAAGACGGTACCTGGGCCGTTCCTGAGAACACTCATTGCCAGCCTACCAGAGAACTACGTCGATGGGTTCCAGTATGGAGTAGAGGGTCGGATGAATCAGATCAAGTGTTCACAAAACCTTGTGGCTCTCACCATAACGAGCATGGAGAATTACTAAGACGTGCTTCTCAACAATTTGTCCGAGCGATTCACAGACAACGGAACTGTATCCCGTTTCTCGATCTTCGATCCATCCAAGCTGCCATCTTTAGAGGACGAATTACGTACGTATGCAAACAAGTAAATCCACCAACTCGCTGAGTTCTATGGTAGAGACGCTTTACCGCTATCCGTGAACCCCGACGATTTACGCGCGGAGTGGTGCCTGTTCAAGTATTACATGAACAACAATTACCGGCGGATGAATTTCAGTGACATGGCTGAATATGTGCTACAGAACGGAAATACAACTGCGTCCTTTCCGAACATGTGTAAACTTATAAAAGTGTGTTTGGTTTTACCACTGTCTAGTGCTGACTGCGAGCGCGGGTTTTCCCGATACAATTTGATAACGAGAGCGCCAAAGGCGGTGAAAGCATAGTTGCAAGATACAGGGAAGTTGCTGCTGAAGTAAATGTTGGTAACAGTATACTAAATAATCGAGTCATGAAGGGCTGTACTCTCTAAACAAATCATCATATTTTCCTCGAAGGCATGTTTTACACTTTAGACTGTTGTTCTGGTTTTATCGTTTGGAAATATTGATAGGGTAAGTATTGGTGTTCACTGCTAAATCCCTGAAATAGGATAAAGTAAGAGATTAAAGTAAAAAATGGCACTGCAAAAGGTTACAATCCACTAGAAAACGGCAGAAAAAAAGAAGGTGCAAAAACAGTCGATTTTGATTTGAGTCGAATTCTTTTTTGGTTTGAACATGACATATCTTTTTTATTGCTTAAATCGATTCAGCTAAGAATGCCCGTCAAGAAAAGGTATGGTTATGGGGGTCTTTATGAGCAAAATGTTGTATTTATTTTCGCTCGAAGTTGTCGCTTTTACATTGAAACATTATACATATAAGGAAACTATTTAGTATATTTTGACCTGTTGACGATTTGTGACATCACGAGTCGCCTCCCTTGTTGGTTCATGCTGCCAAAATGTTCTATTTTTAGAAACGGGAATTCCAAATCGTGACGAATGCGAATGGTTACAAAATGACATAACTATGAAAATAAATACGTAGAATTACATTATTTCACGCATACCATTATGCAACCATCCGTTTTCTTTTCCGATTTGATACATTTACAGCTTTCCATTTAATATTTTACAGACACAACACTCGTCCAAAATTCGTGCGAATCCAATAAATTCGATGCCACATTTAAACCGTAAGCTCTTCTCGTAGCGTTAATTTCTGGCTCAAAGTAAATCATTTTAATTTTAATTAACACGTCTCTATTACTTTCAAACTCTACTTCATCAAATTCATAGAAAGGCAGGTCAGAATCCATGTCATAAATCAGAAAACACATCGTACTCCGCCATTTGAAAATTTTACATATCCTTAAACCAGGGCCTAATGAATTCAGTTATGTAAACATTTGACCTCACCCAGAACAGTATTCAAAGGAAATAGAAAGTAGGTGTGAGGTCACTATCAACAAGAACAGAATTGTTTTACGAACGAAATTTGTTTTAGTTTCTTAGAAGGTTTTTTCACGTAAAACGGTCTTAGAAAAATTCACTAAAAACGGTGTAAGCAATATTTTTGGAAAAAAACCGTTAGAAAAACGTTTCTTAATAAAAAAATGTAAGAATTACCATATACTATAAAAATAGATATTTCGTCTGATTTTTGATCAGGTAAGGCTTCATAATGGTCAACCGTTCCATGTCGGTTTTCGAAATGTAGCTCTTAACTTAAGCATATGTGCGTTACACCTATGCTAAAAACAAAACCCAAGAACAGACTTCAAACGTCAACTGCGAACACCCTCATGATGCTGACAATCGACACACAGGCGTTGGCTGACATGGATTTATTTAACTTTGGCAAGGCATTTGACATGTGGGCAGCAGCGAAGGCAAGACGAGCCGGACATTTTATTAAGAATAAGTGAACGGTGTGGTGATGTGTTTTCAGTGTTTTTGTTTATGACACATATTATGATGATGATATAGTTATACATAGACGTTTTCACACAGGGAGGGGTTAACTGTGTTAACTCTTTGTATTTTACCTCAGACGACTTTTGATAATGAAATACAATTAAGAAATCACAGTAATTTCTGTCTGTCTTTCTTTCTTTCTTTCTTTCTTCTACAAGGCCACTGATGCTGAAACTGGTACCTGAAAGATTAATATGCAGTTCAATTATAATATGGTAAAATAATGCATCTCATAACAAGAAGTATAAGATAAAATATCCCAATGCGCGTCGTCGGATGCTTGCACAAATCAGTTATGAATTGGCTAAGTTTTTTCTTTAGCGCCAATGTAGTATTTATATATATTTATCGATATAGATGTGTGTCATGACAAGGTGCGGATACCACACAGATCCTTCTAAAAACGTATACCACACAGATCATATTACGATAAGAATGTTTTTCTTGGATTTTTTTTTCATGAATATATAGCAGACACCTGAAAATGCATACAAAATGATATATTATAAGCTACGCCCTTAACGATTATTGCTTAATTTTACCAGAGGTGATGTTTCTGTGTCAAAGTTATAAAAAGTCCCCACACTGATCATTCATTTTTCTACCCGTTAAAACGCGCGGTTAATCTTTACTGACAAAATACTTATTTGTTTAAAAAAATCATGATACATATAGAAAACTCTCACGAATTAGCGGGCTCTCCTCTTTATCCCATTAACAATGTTGAAATATTTTAAAAGAAATCCTTGAAAATGTTACCTTAGTCGCGCTTTTGTTGATAGTGTTCTCCCCACACAGATCCTAAAAAGTCACGTGGTATAGGCACCGTGTTAACTGCGTGTTCAGCTTGAAACAATTTCATATATAATGAAAAGGCTTGATGGGTAGAACAGGTTATACTCAACTCTCGACATCAATACAGTTTGTGTGTGCTCTTTTACATTCAGAAGATCGTCAGCACCAGCGTGTTTTTGCTAAAAGGCTATGTTCTCATATTTAGTAGTTACTACCATATTGCATTCTGTGAACTAGTATATTTTAGATCATAAAACTATTGTTTTTCCGTATCCTGATATTCGTTTCGACCAAAATATTTTAAATTGTTTTCGAAATTGAACGTTAAACATGTAAAAGTATAAAAGACAGTGTACTATATCGAAAGATCAGAACAACTGAAGATACAGACATCCTGCAAGAGGATCTGAAAAAAACCCTGAAAACGTTGGAGAGAGACTGGCTGATGCAATTCAACCCCTCCAAAAATGTGAGCATTCATTTCACCAAAAATGGCATCCCAGCAAGAGGACTTTCGAGCTTAACGGCCACCAACTTGCCAATGTCACAAGTGTGAAGTACGGATCTACAGCATGGGACCCGTATACAGCGGCAAACATATCCCAGCTAGAAGCAGTACAGCGCAGAGCTGCCAGATTCGTCAAGGGAGACTACATGACAACGAGCAGCACAAGCCAGATGATCGCCTCTCTTGGATGGCAATCACTGCAAACCCGGCGTACTGACCTCCGACCGGTACTAATGATCAGGGTAATCAACTGCCTGATTGAAATACCAGCCAATATGTACGTCCATCCAGCTACTGTGTCCCTACCGAGAGGGAGAAATTTATCCTTCCTCGTCCCATTCTGCCGAACAGACCTGTAATGGGCACTCCTTCTTTCCAGCAGCCATCCGACTCTGAAATCAGCTGCCGGTAGCAGTCTCCGCAGCCGAGTCCTTGGGCAGCTTCAAGGCAGGACTGGTCCCTCTGCATTAGACCACAAGCAGATTTTTTATTTGATTTTATCCTTCACTTTGTTTTTGTTACCTCACAACGAACGTGTACAGTCACAGTGCGTCGATGCTCCAGAGAAGCCCTGTACTTTACGGGAAGAAGAAGAAGAAGAATCTTAAACTTACTTTAATGCATTGAATTCCAACCCGCAATCTATCAGGGTCTGTTCGCGGTCATTAAAAGCATCGTTGTATAATAAAGACGCTATCGCGTTAACTAGGTGAACTGGAATTATATTAAGACCGGAAATATCTTGAATGAAGATATTCGGCGATATAATTATGGTACGTCCATAATAGTTTCTTTATGTGTTTCAATAATTCCATGATTAATACGATTTTTGATTAATTTAACAAGAATTACTCCACCATATTGACCAATTTATTAAGCATGAGCGCGATGATTCCCGATACTCTTAATACTCGAATCAAATAACAATGTCCGACAAACCGCTAAAATAGGTTTGTTCGAAGAACGCGCGTATAAATAGTTCAAATATGTACGGATGATTCGCAAGTGGACGGTTGACTTTTATGTTTTCATTTCATTCCCGTTCTTCTTTTGTATTTTTTTTTCTGTATCTTTAGATATATGAGCAGCTATATTTTATAATGCGAAAAAAGCCGCAAAAACTCGTCGAAACACCCCGTACTGCGTGTGATGCAGCTAAGAACTGCACAGAAAAAGACATTCGCTATCTTTGATCTCATTCATTAAACTCTTAATCTTTCACCAACACCAACCACAATCAACGCCGTTTATCTTTTTACATTCATTTCTTGTAAAAAATACTTCCAATTACTTGAGTAATGTTCTTTTTATTTTTTGACATTCTAATAAAGATGGATTGTGTATTAGCATGGATTTACAACACACACCCTCACCATATTCTTTAGGGACTTGTTCCAATAAGATTTATTATTCGTGTGAAAGGGACTAAGTTTGAAGACAAGTACTTATTGAACAAAAAACACACACTAATCTGACAATATCCAAATCCGATTTAATTTTAGAGTGTATATTTAGATCTAGTGATAAACACTGCATCTACTTATTTGGAAGTTGAACTCCAAATATAAATACATGTAATAACAATGACCTATTATTTATAAATACTTAACTTATATCCCATAAACACACTAATTGTGCTTTCAATATAATGTGTCCTTTTTCAACTTTCTCCTGAAATCATATGCGGAACAGCAAAATAAAACGCAACACCTACTTTGACAGTTCAAAACAAGTCTCTGGAAATTCAGACATTGTTGCAATGCTGTTGGAGACTGACCCTACATCTGGCTGGATTCAAAGAGATTTTTTTTGCAATGCATATAAATTGATGCTGAAAACAAAATGAGTTTATTGAATCTATATGAATTCAATATGATTGTTCGCTTGTATTTAATTATGTTCGTCATAAAGCTAATCATGTCGATATAGCTCGCTTTTTTGTGTGTGATCATAGCCAACCTGTCATGGTTCTTCATTTGAACTCGGAGCATTATCAATAATGTTAGTTGCCATTTTGTCTTCCGTGTCGGCAGGACTTCCACCGATCAAATAAAACGAGTGTCGTTATTTTGTTTGTTAACTTTACGTGGAACTTCGTGTATTCCACCACCAGATGCGGTACTCGAATTTCCGGAAACCGATTTCTTGTCAACCATTGCAGGATATATCTGAAATTTAAAATGCGAACGTACAATTGTCGAGTACAAACAAAATGATTGAATTCCAACATATATTTAAGTAAATACATTTAATGATACTTGATTATAGAGACAGAATGACACAGAGAACCAGCACACTGTTGCGACAATGCTATAGAATTGACATGGTGGCGAGGACGTTGACCCCTTTGCTAGTATAGTTACAGACGCTGGTCCATCTGTCAAAACTGCGGTGACAATCTCGAGCGTATAGTTGCTGATTTCTGCCTTGTCGTTCTCGCGTCTTGCCGGGTTTGAACGGAGATAACACGAAAACACGCCATAATGACACATATACGTGTCAACAAGAAAATTATCGCCTACACGACAGAACGACACATCAGAGGCGCCAACACGACAAGTTTGTACCCACCAGAACGACAACACGACACATACATCTCTCATTCGTTCGCCCACTTTTGGCGTGTTGGCGCCACTGATTTGTCTTTCTGGCAGGTTAGAAAATTGCCAACACACGGACTCGAGAGAAAGACATGTATATCCGCCGAAACGACAACACGCCCTTATGTTACGTTTACAGGAAGACCCGACGGCATCACTGGGCCACCGTAAGAACGCAGTAAGAATGCCAGTCCGGAGCGACGGTGGTAACGGTACTACAAGCCAGTTAAGAACGGGAGATTGCAGCCAGGATGATACGAGGAGGATAATACCTGTTGTTAATGTACTGGTAAATTAGAATTTGTACAAGACTTTATAACGATTTAGAAATAACCAACAACTCACTTATAATAACGCGTCACAGCATACGGGTAGATAGTAATAGTGTAATAAATGTAATATATTAAAGGATTAGGTTATTCGTAAAGAACGATGGAAAGTATACACGATTGCATTCTAATTCCTCTGAAAGCGCCATTCACCACTGGCAATTAATCTAGATTGTCCTACCCAGAATAATAAACAGACGCATCATAAGAAGCTCAAAGAAGAAACAAAACATAGAAAACAAGTTCTGAGCAAATCCAAACATATGACGAAGTGCTTAATGAATACATGTTCCAGCATGATCAAAGGCGAATGGAGGCCAATTAAACATCAAATTAACTTGTTATTCGATTATAGCTCAGGGCTTATCCTTGGCCTAAATGTTTTCACCGTCGACCGGTTTCTCGTATTGTAAACACAAGACAGGAAGTAATTAACGGTCAGAGTTAAACAATAAATTGATGAACCACGTTTTTTTGTTACTGACTTTAAATCTTCTCTTCTTAATGTCTACCCGTCCATGGAGAGTGGGGCAAACATAAATGTATTTATTATCGTTGTGTGAATGGATAAACTGGTTATACAGGTTCTTGAAGGTGATACATGTTCAATGGTGCGGAAATCAAGATTTCCCCGAGCACAGATTTGTAGGTTTGCTCATTCGACAGGCAAGCAGGGTAGAGAGAAGACGTGATTTAAATCGTTTTATTTATTTATGCTCTTGTTTGTTTTGAGGTTAATATTATGTCTTATGTGTTTGAGATAGAAAGGGGCATTGGTTCCGGACGTTTTTCCATGGGATTTACTTGGTTTTCTAAAAAGAATACTTAACTTTTACGATATAGAAACAGCTGAATATTTGTAGATTTCTCTAAATTAGAGGTTTCAGGAGGTGAAGAAAGCACCTAGACACGGTTTCGAGCCATGGGTCCTTAAACGTCCCACTGCCATTAAAAATAAAATGAAAAAAAGTGCAATTTGGTTGCGTATGCCGCTCGCGGTTAAACCTGAATCGTTCGTTACTACCGATTATTGTTTGGGGTGTACGTGAAGTCATGTGCAATTCTCTTCATTGGTGGTAATGGATAAATCTTACAATTATCGCAGCTGCTTTAACCAAAACTAATGCTTCACTTTGTGCACTTTTCGCAAATTGGCCTGGAGGATGGGCATAGGGGGCGTCCTGTGTGCGGTTTGGGCATCGGCGGCGGACAGCCGGTTGTTCGGGACGTGGCGTCCATGGGCTTGTGATTTTGAATTGTGTAGTTAAATTGTGCAATTGTATGATTTTGAATTAAGGCTTGACGTCTGATGGGTATAAATTATATTTTACTATTCGCATGCAACGCATGTGCATGTTTAATGATACGTATAACGCCATGTTCTACATAATGGATTTAGTATCGTTTCAGTTGTAAGATATATGAGAGGGATGTCGCAACGTTTACTGACGTCTCGAGACTCTTCAAATGAGCGGTGCCATTGGGATCGATCTCTGTTGCACATTGAACACATACGATCGTCAGAAGAATCGTTTCTTGCATGTATGTGTAGAAAGCCCTGTCAAATACCAACACCCACTCCGTGCGGGTGTTTCAAGAAATAAAATACCCTTCTTGTCATGACACCTAAACAAACGGTTTGTTTTTATTCTAAATGGTTAGATGATAAATAATTTATGTTTGTCATTTAATGTTATGTAATATAAAACATAATTACCGGTATGTCAACGAGTATTCAATTCCCGAGTTTCTAGTTAATACTGGCTTTCTAATCCCTCTGGTCTTCTGGAAATGCAAATATAATTATCGCTTATTGAACAACACATAGTCAAAATGTTGGCACTTATAATGTCCGTAATTGACCGCTTCCGAGGACTGTATTCATGTGTTTGGTACACTGTACGTTTTTATTTCTTGGACCAAATTTAGATACGCAATTCACCCTTTATAACACTCAAATCTTATTTGCATGAGTTAAACATGTGCGCGAGTGGCCTTCAGCAAAGAACTATAGGACAAATAACATGATACGTGGACACTGGGTAATCGTTGGAATGCGAGTTTATCTTACATTTTTTACTTAATTTCATGTACACTCCGCACATTGGAAGTTCAATCGACCATAAAATAATGTGTATAAACTTGTTCAATAACGCAATATTTAATTTGATAATTGTATCAAAAGCCGAATGTTTGATGAAACCAGCTCCCCGAGAAAAGGTCGAACGCACGACCGCCCAATCGCATACTATGTGTACAACATTCAGTCCTGCAAAACTGCAATAATGTTGTTTTTCCCCAAAACGCTATAGAAAACATTAACGACAACAAGAAGACCAGTAAACAAATGATAAATAAAGCAACACGTTTGGACATTTCGAGGTCTCATTTCCACTGTTATATCCTTGTGTCTCGAGGGTGGTGGAACGAGACTGTTTGATCCCTGACTTGTACGGACCTCCGTATTCCATGGTCACGTGACTTGTACGGACCTCCGTATTCCATGGTCACGTGACTTGTACGGATCTCCGTATACAATGGTCACGTGATATGCACGGACCTCCGTATTCAATGGTCACGTGATTTATACGGACCTCCTAATTCCATATTCACGTGGCTTGTACGGACCTCCGTATTACATGGTAACGTGACTTGTGCGGACCTCCGTAATCCATCGTCACATGACTTGTACGGACCTCCGTATTCGATGGTAACGTGACTTGTACGAAGCTCCGTATTCCATGGTATAGTTACTTGTTCGGATCTCCGTATTCCATGGTCACGTGACTTGTACGGACCTCCGTATTCCATGGTCACGTGATTTGCACGGACCTCCGTATTTCATAGTCACGTGATTTGTAAGGACCTCCGTATTCCATGGTCAGGTGACTTGTACGGACCTCCGTATTCCATGGTAACGTGACTTGTACGGACCTCAGTATTCAGTTGTCACGTGACTTTTACGGACCTCCGTATTCCATGATCACGTGACTTGTAAGGATCTCCGTATTCCATGGTAACGTGACTTGTACGGATCTCCGTATTCCATGGTATAGTTACTTGTTCGGATCTCCGTATTCCATGGTCACGTGACTTGTACGGACCTCCGTGTTCCATGGTAAAGTGACTTATACGGATCTCCGTATTCCATGGTAACGTGACTTGTACGGACCTCCGTATTCATTGGTCACGTGTTTTGTTTACGGACCTCCGTATTCCATTGTTACGTGACTTATACGGACCTCCGTATTTCATGGTCACGTGACTTGTACGGACCTCCGTATTCCATGGTCACGTGCCTTGTACGGACATCCGTATTCCATGGTCACGAGTTCTGTACGGACCTCCGTATTCCATGGTCACGTGACTTGTACGTACCTCCGTATTCCATGGTCACGTGTCTTGTACGGACCTCCGTATTCCATAGTCACGTGACTTGTACGGACCTCCGTATTCCATAGTCACGTGTCAGAGTACGGACCTCCGTATTCCCTGGTCACCTGACTTGAACGGACCTCCGTATTCCATGGTCACGTGTCTTGTACGGACCTCCGTATTCCATACTCACATGACTTGTACGGACCCCCGTATTCCATAGTCACATAACTTGTACGGACCTCTGTATTCCATAGTCACATGACTTGTACGGACCTCCGTATTCCATGGTCACGTTTCTTGTACGGACCTCCGTATTCCATAGTCACATGACTTGTACGGACCTCCGTATTCCATCGTCACGTGTCTCTTCATTTTCCAGCGAGAATGGGACCGCAATTTTCTCATCTTTGATTTCTTATTGTTCGTCGGACCCGAATACATAGCCTTTGAGTGATTTCTCATTTCTTTGCCAAATAAATCAAGATGTGTTTATGTGATTACATTTCTCGTTTTTGACTAGCAGGACCGCGGAGAGAATCGTGGTTTCGATCTTATAAGAGTAGAGCAAATACCTTGTTTTGTTCGTAGTCGTCTATTTGTTCGTAAAGGATACTGGGTTGATTTTTGGAGACAATTTATCTCCGCTGTCTTAGTGGGATGCAATTAGATGTGTTGCCAAAGCTGGATGACCTTGATATTTTTTCCTATGATCTTCAAGTGAATTATGTATGAAGGTCACGATGAAACTATTAATCGTTTCTAGTCCCGACACTTCAAACCACAAACTGACATTGCAGACACCGGCCTTAATATGAAGCTGCTCATAAAAGTACGGTTCACCAACACATAAAACACATGCCTTATATTTACAAGTGTAAGTTTTAATAAACGCATTGTCATTTTAACTGAATGTAATAGGCAGAGAGGCAGACACTCTAAGCCAATCATTTTCGAGAAAAGCTTTTATTTGCCAAGTGACGGTGCATGCAAACAAGGCTATTTTATCTCCGTCCATCCACATTAGGCATCTCAGAAAACGTTCCATAGTTTAATCAGTTGAAATGAAATTCGAGATATAAAATGGATTAGAAAGAGGTTATTATTGCGTCTTTGGAATGGAGGATTTCAAAATCCACACATGCTACATATATGCACAAAGCAATCCCATAGGGTCAGTAGGGCAGCTTGCTTGTCGCACCATATGGACGACAGTGCACATTTATAGGTGTCCGGAGACCAAAATATGCAAAACATAAATGCATATGCATAACGAATCTCGGCCAAATTAACTATATATAAGTTTAGTTATAATGTATGCACGCAATTTAGTGTAACATCAGTAGCAGAAACATATTGGTCAAATAATGCACATAAGCATAGAGAATGGTATCTTGATTACATTCTTATATGTGTAGAAATGCATTTTGAATGTTTGGGCTCTTTAGTTTTAATTCCGGTAACAGTGTTATTGGTGATTGGTAATTTATTTAGATTTTCATATCCAGAACAATGATCATTCTCATGTCCTGACGCTCAAAATAAAACAATCAGAAAAAAAGATATCAGCAAACGCAAACTTTATGAAACACTGTTTAAATCCAGCTTTAGACAATCGGCCTTTGGTGCCAAATACATGTACCAACATGATCAAAGCAAAATGGGTGCCAATTTATAACAAATTAACTTGTTATTAGATTATATCTCAGGGTTATTCGTGGTCTCAAAACGTTCACAGTCGTTCTACAAGCGTCCATATTCTCGTGTAAACACACGAAAGGAAGTCATTACCTGTCATAGTTAAACAAAACTTGATGATCGACTATCTCTTTATTGACATTTTATCTGCTCTTCTCAAAATCTATCTGGCGCTCAAGAGTTGGACAAACGTAATTATGTCAATGAGTGTTAAATTTCAGATTGTCTAATTATTCGCTGGCCTTTAACTCCCACTGGTCTTGTGTAAATACAAATACAATTATCGTTCATTGGATAACTCAGAAAATGTTGACACTTTTCATATCAGTAATTGACCCATCCAAAGTGATGGTCAAAGTATGAATGTGTTTGTACACTATCCGAACGTTTTTGTTTATAGTGACCATAGTTAAGGTACAGTCAGATCGCTCAAAACGGAACACTAACTCCTTTTCGCCAGATTTATTTATGAAACTTTGAGTTATACAGGAGTATTAACAGTTTTTCTTAATTTTTCACATGCATTAAAATTGTATATTATGAGAAGGTAGCTTAAACTTTGGCAGCCATTTTCCCGAATACTGAAACGTCTTCTCAAATAAGGGAAACACAGGATCTCCAGGTTTGTACAAAAAGGTGAGGAGCCGTGTTAAAAGATTGTAAATGGGTGAAAACAACACACACGAGTGAAATTAAACATGAATGTTGTTTTTGTTTTCCATACAATTTACGTTTCACGGATAATTATAGAAGCAACATTCTAAATATTCGTGAATAATAAACACAACTTATTTGTTACCACTTACATTATGTAAATCATTAAGTATAATTTTAATATTCAGTAATTTACACAGAGATGGGGCAGAACCAACAGTAACACTAATTACAAAACTTTCTGGACTTTCTTAAATACTTCCAATGACTTGTATAATGTTCTTTATGCTACTTTAGAATGTTATTACGATGGTCCCTGTATTGAAACGGACTTACATCACCATCACCATATTCTTCAAGGCTGGTTCAAAACCAGATGAATTATTCTTGTGGAAGGGAAATAGTTTGAAAACAAGTACTTATTGGGGAATTTGTCCTTTTGTCACAAGGTATTTTAAATGTCGTCTGCTGCAAGACGCAAACAATGCATATATGGGCACACATGAGTTAAAATGAATTTATCGTTAGTCTCGTTCGAAAAGGATATAACTTCAGTTTGTGACAAGATGACATAAACGTCATTTTCAAATGAAACCTGCTATTTAAGGAAATGATGTGCATGGAAACATGCATTTTATCAAAATGTATGCATAGTCATGTTAAACAAATGTTATTAGCAAACAATATGTTATCACATTTAAATAATTAGTTACTTAACATATGTTTAAATCTAGATAATTCATCAAACGAATGAAGGGTTGCTTTTGTCTGTTTCCGTAATTGTTTATATTTCTGATCATTATCGTTTACGTTAATAGCTATGAACTGTATTCCATTTTACTCTAGTGTGTAAATGGAGACGAAGGCCGTTGTAACATAATATATAGGGAATATTATGCTACTGAATTGTGATAAGAATGTTATCGGTCAGGGGTTGGGCGCTTATCAACGCTTATTCTACTCGCTTAATTCTTCTTATCGAAAGAAATTGACAAAATATACGAGAAATTACAGTTACCTATAATGAAATGGAAATCTATAATCGGCTTTTTTCACCAAATATCTTTAAACATTTTGATCTACTGATAAACACTGCATCTACTTTGTTGGACATTGAACTCCAAATATAATTAAATGTAATAACACTGACTAATTATTTAATACTGTTTGACTTGTATCACATAAACATACTTATGGTACCTTATACATTGTTTCTTTTTTCAACTGTCTGCTGAAGTCTTATGCGTAACCGTGAAATATAACGCAACACCTTCTTTGACAGTTCAAAACGATGTTGCATGTGCTTGAAATTGACATTGTTGCAACGCTGTTGGAGACTTACCATACATCTGATTTCAAAGAGATGTATTACAATACATAAACATTGTTGATATTGTTTATTGAATATGTATGGATAATACTTCCAGGCAATATTCGATTAATTGTTGATGCTATCGAATAATTATCGTAGTGTCGTCTAGAACGGTAATAAGACATATGCAAATCAAATCGTGGTTTACTATTTACTATAATTGAACCGTTTATGGATACATACAGAGCAAGCTATCATGAAACGTTTATAAAACGAAGTAAATCAGTGAATTCTTGATCAATAAAGTACAAGTTGAGAATACAAATCGAGATGCTTCGTTTAAAATTGTATGGACACGAGTCTCGAGGATCGCGAGATGTGGAACGAGACTTTCTGGTACCCGATTTTACCGGCCTTCCGTTGTCACGTGACACCACATTTCCCATCGAGAAAGTACGAAAGCCTTGAGAACGTGTGCTCCAAAATACAGCGTGCATTACATTTTTTGCGTAACAACAACACAACAACAACAACAACAACAACAACAACGACTTGGTCCTTTCTGTTTAAATGAAAATGAAGCGATCGTAACAGTATTATGAGTACTAACAAACAAAACAATCAAAACAAAGATACAACTTTGACCTTAGCGTCCGAATGAAAATGTTGTTCAGTCTCGTAAACAATAATGATGTAATGATAACGTTAATTACCACCTTGTACAAATATCTCAAAGGAGCCTGTTATAGTTATGAGAAATATTTACTTCATCTTTTCAAAAAAACAAACAACGGACATACCTCTAGGGAACTATTTTTCTCCAAATTAAAACAAGAGCATAATTAAATGTCCAGCCAATCAGAAAAAAAAACATTTACATCAGGGCATTTACTTGCTCGCAAAATACTAAGCTCCCTTGATACGTGTTTCTGATTTTCCGATTGATTTCGGATGTTTTGCATTATTATATCAATTCTAGTTGCATTTATTTGTACTTATTCTTTAAAAAAAACTTTCTTTTTGATACCCAGTTAGATTTTAATTCTGTCAACTGTTCCTTTAACATTAACTTTAGCAGAAACTTCCCTGTTTCTTTCCAACAGCCTTTCAACGACGTCGGCGCTTTGATTTTTTGTGTGAGCATAGCAAGGCTGTCACGGTATTTCATTTGAACTGGGAACAATATAAATAATGTTAGTTAAGACTTTGTGGCAGATTAAGCCCTTCAAACGATAGGCATTAAACATGGATACAAAGCAGTCACAGAAGACCGTTTCAAGTTTTAATGCAACTGAGAAAAAAAGATAATATACATATACGTGAAAACACGTTGCAAACAGCCACATTATATCTGGCAATCGTGCATGCTTTAACATTACATAAAACAGACACTTGATTCGCACACGCGGAGACACTACGCATACGATTAATAGATGTTTTTCCCTTGTGACATTATTAACGGAAGCACAGTATATGCAAGCCGTCACGGACAACGGACACGTTGTCATTATCACAAACAAAAACGGGAAGCTAGCTAAACTATCTCTCGCGCGAAATTTCACAGGTACGGATTAAAATAGATGAAGAGGAACACTTCAGTGTCAATTGGTCTGCAGTCGATCAAATTTAGCCAGAGTGTCATTGTTTTGTCGGTTTATTTAGGTGAACAGAACAGTGGAAACTGGTGCATTTCACCACCGGATCAAGTACTCGAATTTCCGCAATTCGATATCTTGTCAACCATTCCAGAATAGATCTAAAGAAGTTAAGATGCGCCCGTAAAGTGTTTACGAACAAGAGAATGTCGAGGACAAACACAATGTTTGAATTCCAACATTTATTCAAGTAAGTTCTTTTAATAATGCTTGAAACAGAATGGCACAGACAGCCAGAATATTTTTTGCGACAGTGCATTAACATGTTGGAGAGAACGTTGAAAACCATTGCTGCTATAGCAACGGACGCTGGTCCACTTCCTAAAATGCGATGAGAATATCGAGCGTATCGTGGCTGATTTCAGCCGTATCGCTCTGGCGTGTTGGCGGGTTTGAACGGAGACGATAATAAGCCATGAAGATAAATATACGCGCAAAAACGAAACTTATGACATCTGTCGTCATTTCGTGTCCTTGTGCTGGCGACTTTAAATCGTCAACACGCTAGAACGACAAATCCTATTTGTTGGAGTATTGGCGCACCTGATCTGGCTGGTCTTAAAGTCGTCAACAAGCGAGAAGGACAATATACCCGCGACACTGACCCCATTTGTCGTTTTTTTTCCTCGTGTGGGCGTGTTGGTGACTTTTAAACCCGCCAACGCGCGGGCTCGCCATTAAATAAGTACATGTAGACATTCCTGAAAGACAAGTATGACATACATTTGTCGTTTTTTCGTGTTGGCGTGTTAGCGATGTTTCCTGAGCATGCGCAGACGTTAACACATAATGGTGGCATGACTTGTTGGATTGTTTACTTTCGTAGTTGTTAAAAATGCACAAGTCCAAAGTTGTCTTAGGCGTTCAGAGTGTTCGTTCGCCGTCATGTTGCGTTTTCAGGAACACCCCACCGCTTCACTGAGCCACCGTGAGAACGCAGTAATAACGCCAGTTCGTTATGACGAATATACATGAACGTTACCACAGGTCAGTTACCATCGGGAGAAATAAGCCAGGATAATACAAGAGGGAAAACATATGATGTTACTGATTAAACAGAATATTAACAAGAATGTTATTACAATTCCGAAATAACAATAATAAAAACCAATAATAATAATAAAACGCCACAGCATACAGGTAGATATGAATAGTGTAATATTCTAACATGCAGATATCTAACATGACGTAACATGCCTCACCATTAAACGGTAATATATTTCTTTGGCATGTGTTATACGTGGAATGATGGGCATATTGCCTTTTTTTCCTGAATAAAGCATATCTATCATATCTCCCAAAGGGAAATATTACTCGTAAGGTACGTTGGAAAGTTTAGAATCGTGAATTCTAATTGCGGTGAAGGCGGAATTGACAAATGGCAATATAGATTTTCATTTTCAGAATAATAAACAGACGCATTATATAAAGCTCAAAGATAACAACGCGTTGGAAAAAGGTTATGAGAGAATCAAAACATATGAAGAAGTGTTCAAGGACATTATCAGCGGATGAAAATAGATCGGCATCTAGTGCTAAATGCATCTACCCGCATTATCAAAGCCGAATGGAGGCCAATTAAACATCAAATTAACTTGTTATTCGATTATAGTTCAGGGCTTATTCATTGGCCTCAAATCTTTCACAGTCGACCAACATGCGCCCGGTTTCTCGTATTGTAAACACAAGACAGGAAGTAGTAACCGGTCATAGTTAACCAAATTAATCGATGATCAACGATTTTTTATTGACTTTTTATCTCCTTTTCTTAACGTCTGCCCGTCAATGGAGAGATGGGCAAACACAATTATGTCAATGAATATTAAGTTTCAGAGTTTCTAATTTGTAACTGTACTCTGGCTTTCAAATCCTCTGGTATTGTGAACATACAAATACAAGTATCGCTGATTGAATAACTCATAGTGAAAAATGTTGGCTAATATCATTTCAGTCGTTAACTCCTTGAAAGTGGTAGATTAACGTGTAAAGACCAGTATACACATGACCATAGTTTAGATACGCAATGAAACCTCCATAAACACTTTTTAATTATTTTGATGAGTTAAACATGTGCGCCAGTAGCCTTCGGCAAAGAAAGATACTTTGAGGACGAATAACATTATAAGCGGACAGTGGGGAATCGATGGAATGTGTGTTTCTCTTACATTTGTGACTTCATTTCATGTTCACTCCGGACATTCAAAGTTCAATCGACCATATAGTTATTTATATAAACCTGTCTAATAACACAGCATTCAATTAAATAATTTTATCAACAGCCAAATGCTTAATGAAACAAGCTCCCCGAGAATGGGTCAAATGCACGTCCTGCAAAACTGAAATGGTGTTGTTTTTGCTAAGAAACGCTGATATATAGAGAATTACAGGTTACTGCCTGATCTTTTTGAAATATATCAGGCAAGGCTTAGAATAATCTAACGGCGAGGCTTGCCGAGCCGTTATTGTATTCGTGCCGAGCCTGATATATTTTAAAAAAGATCAGGCAGTAACCTGTTTTTCTGTTTATCATACCTCTGTCTAAGTGCCCATTTTAAAAGAAATAATGAAATAAAATCGCTACGATGCTGCATTTTTAGCGGGAATATGATCTTTCACAAATGATTTACAGGGGTTTCGCTGTCCATCTCGCTACCATGTTTCTAAGGCTCGCATGATAAACTTAATCTTTATCTAAAACTCACATATTATTCTATTTTTCCTATTATTTCCTCGCTTTTTCCATTAATAATTATCAAATATCGCATCCGTAATTTTTTGGAAAAATCCAAGTGTGATCTAAAAATAGCGATAGTATAGAGCTCAAGTTTATACGACTTTTGTTATACTATCAATTTTCTGGTAATAGAATAAACTATATTACATCTTGGTATCAAATTGTTTGTTTTGTTCAATCTGATTTTTTGTTACTAAAAATGATGACTTTATAGATCATTCCGAGTAAAATGACTTACATCCAAACATCGACTGATCTAACAACTTCCTGTTAAACATGACTTCATCCGCATTTACACATTCATTTGTAATATTTGGAAAATACGTACGTTGCTGTTTGTGTTGCTTTCTGTGGATTACATGTAATACCTCTTGGTATCAAATTGTTTGGTTTGATGAATCTGACTCATTTTTACATTAAAATATTGCTTATTTATTAAGTCTATGTAATATTACACATCGACTGATATAAGAACTTCCTGTCGAACATGATATAAAAAATATATTATGCAGCGTTATATCAGGCAGATATCAATGTAGCAGTATGATTAATAGAGAATAGAGAATAACAGGTTACTGCCTGATCGTTTTTTAATATATCAGGCAAGGCTTAGAATATTATAACGGCGAGGCTTGCCGAGCCGTTATTATATTCGTGCCGAGTCTGATATATTACAAAAAGATCAGACGGTAATCTGTTTTTCTGTTTATCATACCCTTAGTTTTAGTCCCCATTTTAAAAGAAATAATGAACAAAAGTCGATATGACGCTGCATTTTTAGCGGGAATGAAAAGGATCTTTGACGTTTGACTTGTTAATAATGACGTCATGAGCACGTGCGCTTTATATTTGTAAAATCTGTGTTTCGCTGATTTTGTGCTTTTGTGTCTTAAATATATTACATCTTGGGTATCAAATTGTTTATTTTGTTGAATCTGATTTTATTTTACTAAAAATGATGACTTTATAGTTCCTTCCAAGTAAAATAACTTATATGCAGACATCGACTGATATAACAACTTCCTGTTGAAAATGACGTCATCAGCATTTACACATTCATTTTTTAATATTTGGAAAATACGTTTTTGTTGTTGTTTGTGTTGCTTTCAGTGGATTAAATGTGATACATCTTGGTATCAAATTACTTGTTTTGATAAATCTGATTCATTTTTTACAATAAAATATTTCTTATTTAGTAAGTCTTAGTAATATGACACATCGACTGATATGAGAACTTCCTGTCGAACGTGACATAACAAAATATATCATGCAGCGTTATATCAGGCAGATATCAATGCAGCGGTATGATAAAACAACTTTACGACAATAAGACTGTTATAGCTTATTTTTCCCCCAAAACACCCGCGCTTTCTTACTGCCATATACTTATGAGTTTAAATTTCAATACACGCATTATTATTTGAACTGAATATAATGGACAGAAAGGCAGACGCTATATGCCAATGATTGGCGAGAAAAGCTTTGATTTCGCCCGAGACTGTGCACGGAAACAAGGCTATGTTATTCCCGTCCACCCACATAAGGCATCTCAGAAAATTGTCTTTAGTTTATTCAGTTGAAATTTGATTCGAAAATATAAGATGGATTAGATATATAAATAAATACATGCTACACACATGCACAAAGCAATCCTATAGGGTCAATGGGGCAGCTTGCTTTCCGCACCATATGGACGCAAGTGTACCTTTGCAGGTGTCCGGAGACGAAAATATGCATCATAACGAATCTGGAACAAAGTAATTATATATAAGGTTACTTATATTGTAAGTTTGAAGGGTTATTTGTGAATGATAATTAATTTAGATTTATATATCCAAAACAATAAACAAACTAATTTTCTGACGCCCAAAGGGAAAAAGGTAGGAAAAAATATAAGCGAATGCAAAAAGTATTAAAAAACGTTAAATGCCAGCTTTAGACAATCGGCCTCTAGTGCCAAATACATGACGAGCATGATCGAAGTCAAATGGATGCTAATAATACATCAACTTAACATGGTATTCGATTGTAACTCAGGACTTATACGTGGCCTCAAAGTGTTCACAGTCGTTCTACAAGCGCCTTGATTCTCGTATTGTAAGCACAGGAAAGGAAATCGTTACCGGTCATAGTTAAACAACAAAATGATGATCGACTATCTTGTTATTGACATTTTATCTGCTCTTCTCAAAATCTATCTGGCACTTAAGGGTTGGACAAACTTTATTATGTCAATGAATATTATGTTTCAGATTTTCTAATTATACGCTGGCCTCCAACTTCATTGGGTCCTGTAGAAATACAAATACAACTATCGTTCATTTATCAAAATGTTGACACATTTCATATCAGTAATTGACGCCTCTCAAGTGATGGTCAAAGTATGAATGTGTTGTGTAGACTATCCGAACGTTGTTTTTTATGGTGACCATAGTTAAGGTACAGTCAGGTCGCCAAATGGGACACATACTTCTTTTAGCCCGATTTATTTATAAAACAAACTTTTTTTCAGTTGAACTTGAGTATAAATATATACAGTTTTTCTTTCCTTTTCATATGCACTAACATTTTATTAATTTAACTCGGCTTTATTATGAGAAATTAGCATGAACTTTGGCAGCCATTTTCCCCTATTCTGAAACGTCTTCTCCAATAAGGGAAACATTATGTTACACTGTAAATTGGTACACATATCGTACATGAGTGAAATTAATCATGAATTTTGAGTAGTTTTACAAATAAATTACATTTCACAGATAATTATTGAATCAACATTCTAAACCTTTATGAGTAATAAACAATACTCATCCTTCACAACTCATATACGTATATCATAATGTGTATTTATAACACACAGTACACATAGTACACAAAGATGTACACTGTATTAGCATGGACTAACAATACACACTATCACAATATTCTTCAGGGCTGGTTCCGAACCAGATTCTTTATTATTGTGAATGGGAATTAGTTTGAAGAAAAGTATTTATTGAAAATATTGACAGTAATCTGACAATTCCCACATCCGACTGCATATTCAGATCTAGGGAAGAACGGTACACTCCATCTATTTGGTACTTGAATTATTCCTTTTTTTAACTTTCTGCTGAAGTCATATCCAGAACAGAAAAATAAAACGCAACACCTTACTTGACAGTTCAAAACAAGGTTGAGATATGCGCTGGAAACTTGGACATTGTGGCAACGCTGTTGGAGACTGACCCTACATATGATTTCAAAGCGATATTTTGCAATACATAAATATTGCTGGAAACAAATGTTGTTTATTAAATCTATATTGATTATATTTTCAGGCAATATTCGATTAAACGTTGATGCTTTCGCATAAGTAACGTGTTGTCGTCAAACCAAATACGTAATACCAATTTACGTTGTTGGAGACTGACCCTACATCTGATTTCAAAGCGATATTATGCAATACATAAATATTTCTGAGAAACAAATTGAGTTTATTGAATCTATATTGATTTAATTTACAGACAATATTCGATTACACGTTGATGCTTTCGCAAAAGGTAAAGTATTGTCGTCTGGAACGAAAATGAGACATATGCTCATCGTGGTTTACTATTAATGATTGAATATGTCATTGAAGCGTTTAGGGATACAGTTCATTATTGAAGAATTATTTTATGGCTCTTTTATTCTCTTTAAAGCTGGAATAAGAGGTTGACACAATGATCATTTTTATTAAGAAAGCCTTAGAAAATATAAATCATGAACAGTTGCTTTGTCCGCTATTGGAGATTTTTCTCTTTTGACGACTTGACTGTACTTTGTCTTTGTATATCATACATACATACATATTTTCACGATGATTTTGAAATATACGTCAGTGGCCTTCAACGAAATCATAATGGACGATTAGTGTTTTTATGACAACTTATTGGATGAAGACTGTTGTGCGTGTTAAAAAAATATTATACTTTGTTTTCCAGTTTCATGTTCAATCCGAATATTCAAAGTTGAAGCTACCAGACAATTTTGAAAACATAAACATTTTGATTATGCAGTATATTTAATTCAAGATTGTGTCAAAGGTCAAGAGCTTCATCGGGTTAAACTCACGACCTCCAATACTATGGCATATAAACTATATGACACCACTCAGTCTTTGAAAAAAAAGCAACTATATTGTTTGTCCTAGCGAACATTTAATAAAACGTTTACAATAAGAAGAAAAGCAGTGAATACGTGATGAATAAAGTACACATTGATAATAATTCCTTGTTTATATGTGTATGGACTCAAGTCTCGAGGGTCGCGACATGTGGAACGAGACGTCCTGGTCCCTGACTTAACCGGCATCCCGTTAATCATTTTCATGAGACACCTCATTTTCCAGCAAGAATGGACCCACAATTTTCACATCTTTGATTTCCGATTTCTAGTCGAACCAGAATAAATCGCTTGAGTGATTTTTCATTTCTTTGCCTATTAAATCAAGTAGTTTTAGTGATTAACTGTTTTTGTTTTTGGCTGGCAAGTCGCCGATAATATCGTGGTTTCGATTTTTGTTCGTAAAAGACGTTTCGATACTGAAGGAGTGTAGGTTTGATTTGCTTCTCCTCCGTCTCTTTATAGAGTAGGATGCATTCAGAGGTATGAACTTAATACCTTTTAAATGACATTCACGTGAAGTTTGTATCAAGGTCAAGTTGAAACTTTGAATCATATTGAGGTTGGATCAATTAAAAAACAATCTGACATATCCTATGTGACTAAGACCTTTACATGAAGGTGGTATATAAAGCATGGGACATGTACGACACCAAACCATTTTGATTTGTTGTTTTCCAACCAAAACAACCGTGTGTTCCTGACTGCTATAACAAGCTTTAATTTGAATGCAGGCATTGTTATTGTAACTAAATTTAATGGATAGAAGACACTATAAGCCAATTTGTGGCAAGGACATTTCCGATTTCGCCGGAGGCTGCGCAAGAAAACAAGTCTATATTATCCACTATCCAGTTCTTCCACGTTAGGCATCTCAGAAACGGTTCCCTGGTTAAATCAGTTGAGATTAAAATCGCGATAATAAATGAAATATACAATTTTTCTGCGGCGTCCTTTAAATGGAGTCTTTCAAAGGGTCGAATTCGTAATCCGCTGTCATTGATATATAAAAAACACACAAGACCGGTAAATACATACACATTACAGTCATGCGCGTTCCGTAGGGCATCGTATAATGTACAATTCGAGTGGTTATTGTAAAACATAAACTTTGATGTTTGCCGAATTGACCTCTCCAAATTTTGAAAAATCATGTCAAACCATTTTCTTTTATTCAAACGATTATTCAGAATATACCCAAACTCTAAGTCTTCATGTATCAATTTCATAGAAAATGTCTGTTTATCTGTATATCTGTATTTAAACCTACGTACATAACATGCATTGGTTTTACATAAAACAGACACTGGAATCGCATACGTAGAGACACTTCACGTACGATTAAAAGATAATTGTTTTCGTCCTTGTTACGTCATTAACGGAAGCACAGTATATACAAGCCGTCACGGAAAACGAAAACGTTTTCAGTATCACAACAAACAGGAGAAGTGAGCTGCAATTTTTCTCTCGCAATGTTTCACAGGTACGGACAAGCATGGAACTACACGAAGAGAAAAACGTCAGTGTCATCAGACCTACAACTGATCAAATAAAATCACAGTTCATTGTTTTTTTGGTTCATTTAAGTGAACAGAACAGTTGAACTTCGTGCATTTCGCCTCCGGAAGTAGTATTCTAATTTCTGGAAACCGATATCTTGTCAACTATTCCAACTTAAATTCCAATATTTATTTAACAGAGTACATTTAATAATGCTTGATTATATAGACATAATGACACAGAGAGCCAGCATACTGTTGCGACAGTGCTATAGAACTTAGATGTTGGTGAGCACCGTAAGGTCGTCATGTTCGGCCTTCCTATAGTTCGGTCGTCGCCGAGTTGCGTTTTCAGGAAGACCCCCATTGCATCACTGGGCCGCCGAAAGAACCCAGCAAGAACGCCAGTAACCATCGGGTGATCGGTGCCAGAATGATCACAGAAGGATAATACCTGTTGTTAGTCTATTGGTAAAACAGAGTATATACACGACTGTTATAACGATTGAGAAAAACTAAGAACTCACTAATAATAAAGCTTCACAGCATATGGGTAGATATTAAAAGTGCAATCTATTACAGGGTTAGATTACTCGTAAAGTTTGTTGGAAAATAAAGACTTTTACATTCTCATTCCGGTGAAAGCGGTATTTAAAAATGGCAATTAATCTAGATTGTTATACCCTGAAATATAAACAGACGCATTAAAGAAGCTCAAAGAAAAAAAATTGAAAAAGTGTTGAGCTAATCCAAACATATGACGAAGTACTCAATGCGATTATCAGCGGATGAAAAGAGATCGACATCTAGTGCTTAATACATGTACCCGCATGATCAAAGGCTAATGTAGGCCAATTGAACATCAAATTAACCTTTTATTCGAGTATAGCTCAGGGCTTATACATGACCTTACAGCTTTCACAGTCGTTCTACAAGTACTGATTCTCGATATTTTAACACATGTCAGGAAGTAATTACCGGTCAAAGTTAAACAATAAATTGATGAACCAACTTTTGTATTGCCTTTTTATCTTCTCTTCTTAATATCTACCCGTCCATGGAGAGTAGGGTAAACATAATCCTGTCAACGAATATTAAGGTTCGGAGTTTCTAATGTATACTTCCTTTCAAATTCCTCTTGTATTTATGATATATGTATTATGACCAAAGTTTAGAAACGCAAATAAACCTTCATAAATACGTTTAACTTATTTTCATGAGTTAAACACGTGCGCCAGTGGCCTTCAGCAAAGAAATATAGGATGAATAACATAATACGTGGGCACTGGGTAATCGCTGGAATGTGTGTTTCTCTTACATTTGTGACTTCATTTCATGTACACTTCGAAGTTCAATCGACCATATAATTATGTATATAAACCTGTCCAATAAGGCAATATTTAATTTGATTATTGTATTAAAAGCCAAATGTTTAATGAAACTAACTTCCATTGAAATATGCGAACGCACAAACGCCGAATCGCATACTATCTGCTATACCATTCAGTCTTGCAAAACTGCCATGATGTTGCTTTGCTTGGACACGCTGTTTTGAAACTTGTACGGCAATAAGAAGGTCAGTAAACAAATGATTAATGAAGCAACACGTTTGGAGCAAAAAATGCGAGGCCTCATTTCCACGGTTATGTGCTCGAGTCACGAGGGTCATGGAACNTTATGCTTCCTTTAAAAGGGTACATTCAAGTTCATGCTGATTGATACTTGTACGGACCTCCGTACTCCATGGTCATCTGACTTGTACGGACCTCATATTCCAAGGTCACGTGACTTGTACGGACCTCCGTATTCGATGGTGACGTGACTTGGATGGACCTCCGTATTCCATGGTCACGTGACTTGTACGGACCTCCGTATTCCATGGTGACGTGACTTGTATGGACCTCCGTAGTCCATGGTCACGTGACTTGTATGGACCTCCGTATTCCATGGTCACGTGACTTGTACGGACCTCCGGTCCCGAATACATAGCATTACCTTGCCAAATAAATGAAGACGTGGTTATGTGATTACAATTCTCGTTTATGACTGGCAAGACCGCCGAAGGGATCGTGGTTTCGATTTTATAAGAGCAGCGCATATAATTATCTTGTTTCGTTCGTTGTCGTCTTTACATTTTTATAGGATACGAGGTTTTATTGTTTGGAAACAATTTATTTCTGCTGTCTGTTTTCTAAGTGGGATGCAATCAGAGTTGTTGCGAAAGCAGGATGACATTGAGCCTTTTGTCGTATGATCTTGAAGTAAATAATGTACCAAGGTCACGATGAAAATATGTATCACATCTAGTCCCGACCACTTAAAACCACAAACTGTTATTGGAGAGATCGCCCTTAATATGAAGGCGCTCATATAAAGTACGGTACATAAACACATAAAATACAGTCTTTTGATAGATCACTTTCAAACCAAAACACGCGTGCTTTCTTGACTTCTATATAGATTCTAGTAACGAGTTTCAAATTTAATACACGCATTGCTATTTTAAATGAATGAAAAAGACAAAGGGGCAGACACTATAAGCCAATGATTGGCGAGACAAGTTTTGATTTACCCAAAGACTGTGCAAGAAAACAGAACATTGTTATCCCCGTTCTTCCACATAAGGCATCTCAGAAAACGTTACATAGTTTAATCAATTGAGATTAAATTGGATATATAAAATGTAATAGATAGAGGTTATTATGGCGTCCTTAAATTGAGCATTGAAAACATGTCTTATTCGTAATCCGCTGTCCTTGAGATATAAAAAACAACACATAGTATATACATACACATAACAGTCATGTACGTTCGGAAGGTAACCTCAATTTATGGACCATATGGACATCAGTGCACATATTTCCGGAGACGTAGCATGTATAAAAATGCCTTTAAATACAGAATGAGACAATATTTCAAAAGCAACACACACGGCATGCATGCAATCCGATAGGTTTAGTAGGGCCGCTTACTTGCCGCACCATATGGACGATAATTACAGGTGTCCGGAGACGAACATGCGCATAATAACGAATCTGGAACACAGTAATTCATATAAGTTAAGTTATAATGTATGCATGGAGTTTATTGCAACATCAGTAGCAGAAACAAATTAGATAAATCCTTCACATGAGCAAAGAAAATAGTTTTTTGTTTACATTTTTTCTTGTGTAGATATGTATCTTGAATGGTTTAGCTGTTTAGTTTTAAATCCGGTAAAAAGTGTTATTGACGAATGGTAATTAATTAAGATTTTCATATCCAGAACAATGGACACACTCATTATATGACGCTCAAAGGAAAAATAGTAGAAAAAAAGATATACGCGAATGTAAACAGTATGAACAAAGTTTAATGCCAACTTTAGACAATCGGCATCTAGCGCCAAATACATGTACCACTATGATCAAAGCCAAATGGAGGCCAATTAAACATCAAATTAATGTGTTATTCGATTTCTACTCAGGGCTGGTACGTAGTGTCAAAGCTTTCACCGTCGTTCTACAATCGTCCTGATTCTTGTATTGTACAGACGACAGGAAATCGTTACTGGTCATAGTTAAACAATAATTTGATGATCGATTATCTTTTTATTGACATTTTATCTGCTCCTCTCAAAATCTACCTGTCACTGAAGAGTTGGACAAACTTAATTATGTCAACAAATATTGAGTTTCAGATTTTCTAATTGAACGCTGGCCTTCAACTCCCTCTGGTCTTGTGGGAATACAAATACAAGTATCGTGCATTGAAAAAAATCAGAAGAAAATGTTGACACGTTAAATATCAGTAATTGACCCCTCCCGAGCGATGGACAAAGTAATTATGTGTGTACACTGTCCGAACGTTGTTGTTTATGGCGACCATATTTAAGGTATGGTCATAGTCAGGTCGCCAAAAAAGGAACACTTACTTCTTTCCGTCCGATTTATTTATAAAACAAACTTCTCAGAGTTAAACTCGAGTATTAAAAGATACAGTTTTTCTTGTCGTTTCAAATGCAATCAAATTGTAATAATTGAGCACGGCTTTATTATAAGAAATTAGCTTAAACTTTGGCAACCATTTTCCCCAATTATGAAACGTCTTCTCCAATGAGGATAACACGTGACCTCGATGTTGTACCAAAAGGTCAGGAGCCGCGTTAACACATTGTATTACACTGTTAATTGGGTGAAAACAACGTACAAGATTGATATTAAACATGAATGTTGATTTAAAAAAAAACAAAAAAAACAAAAACAACAACAACAACAACAATTAACGTTTTACAGATGAATATTGAATCAACATTCTTAACATTCATAAATAATAAACAAAACTAATTTGTCACCACTTACACTATGTACATACTTATATGTTTTTATAATACATAGCAATTAACACAGAAACAGAGCAGAACCAACTCAAACACTAATAACAAAACTTTCAAATGTGTCCAATGAGTTCTGTAATGCGCTTTAGGTAACTTTACAATGCCAGCAAGATCGACCCTGTATTGTCAAGGACTGAACACCCACACCATCACCATATACTTCAGTGGTTGGTTTCGAACCATATTTGTATTCTTGTGAATGGGACTTAGCTTGAAGACAAGTATTTATTGAAAATGTAGCAATATACTCATCCGATTAAATTGTAGAGTGTAAATTTAGATCGAGTGATACGCACTCTTCTAAATTTGGTGAAAGTTAAACTGCAGATATAAATAAATGTTATAACAATGAGCCGTTCTTTATTATTATTTTACATGTAAAACATAAACAAATTAAACGTTCTTTATAAAATGTTTATTTTTTTCAACTGTATGCCGGAGCCATATGCGGAACAGCAAAATGAAACGCTACACATACTTATACAGTTCAAAACAACGTTGAGACATGCGCCGGAAATTCAGAAATTGTGGAAGCGCTATTGGAGACAGTCCATACATCTGATAGCTTAGAGATGTTTTGCAATACATAAACATCACTGATAAACAAATTGAGTAAATTATTGAATCTTTATGAAAGATACTTACAGGCAAAATTCGATTAATTGATGATGTTATCGCATTGTCGTCTAGAACGCTAGTTAAACATGCAAATCGTACTTTACTATTAATAACTTCAATCTGCCATTGACGCGTTTATGGATACATAGCAACATATCAAAAACGTCTACAAAGCGAAGTAAAGCAGTTAATACTTGATTAATAAAGAACTAGTTTAGAATAACAATCGAGATGCCTCGTTTCCATTTGTATGGACTCTCATCTAGAGGGTCGCGAGATGTGGAACGAGGCTTTCTAGTCCCTGACTTGACCAGCCTAGATGATAGTTACGTAACATCTCATGTCAAGCAAGATGAACTCGCAATTTTTTCATCCTTGTTTTAAGATTGTTCGTCGAATCAGAATACGTCACCTGAGTGATTTCTCATTTCTTTGCCATATATTTCAAGGCGTGTTTAGTGATTCACCGTTTTTAGCTGGCAAGCCCGCCGATATTATCGTGGTTTCGATCCTTTAACGCAAAATACTTTTCGATATTAAAAAAATGCAGGGTTTGATTTGCTGCTCCTTCTTTTCTTTACAGAGTGGGATGCAATCAGAGAGCTTCCGAAGGGAGATGACCTAATACTTTTTCATTCCATTGCAAAGAAGGCCACGAGGAGACTTTGAATCATATCTAGTTCGGACCATATTAAACAACAATCTGACATATTCATTGGTGACTAAAACCTTTATATAGTTCCACAACATTAACCTGACACCGGTGAACAATTTGCTAGAATATTCCTATATTCATTCGCTATCAGGCGTGCACGTTTTGCACGAGCTTAATGAGGCTATAACAGACAGTATACTAAGAGACAACAAATGCTTGAATTCCAAAATTTCTTTTATAATGCTGGATTATAGAGACAGAATGGTACAAAGAGTAAGCATATCGTTGCGACAATGATATATGGTTGACATGTTGAACCTTTGCTAGTACAGCAACGGGCGCTGGTCCACTTTGTAAAATGCGGTGACAATATAGATCATATGGTGGCTTATTTATTTCATGTCGTTTTGGCGTTTTGGCGGGTTTGAAAGGAGACAACACAACATCACGCCAGTATAACACATATACGCGCCAACACGAAAGTTATGATAGTTGTCGTTCTTTCGTGTCCGCGTGTTTGCGACTTTCAAATTACTAATACACCAGCACAACAAATCAGAAGCGCCTACACGACACGTTTGTACCTGCCAGAACGACAGCACGACACATACATCTCTCATTATTTCGCCCATTTTTTCGCGTGTTGGCGCCCTGGTTTGTCTTTCTGACCGGTTTGAAAGTCGCCAACACGCGGGCACGAGAGAAAAACTTATATACCCGCCGGCACGTCAATTACGACATGTGTCGGTAATTTGTGTTGGCGTCTCGGCGGGTTTGAAACGCGCCAAAAACGATATTCGCGCCGATACATTGACATTTCTCGTTCTTTTGTGTTGACGTGTTGTCAACTGTTAAACCCGAAAACGCGAGGGAACGCCAAAACAACACATATACCTGCCTGAACGACTACTATGACATAAATGTGTCTATCTCTCGTGTTGGTGTGTTTGCGACTTCTGCTAAGAATGCGCAGACGTTATCACATAATGGTGGAATGGATTGTTCGTTTGTTTATTTTTATAGTTGAAAAAAAACGTATATAAGGGAGTCGCTGAAAGGTCGTCATCTTAGGCGTCCTTAGTGTTCGGTCGCCATCATGTTGCGTTTTCAGGACGATCCCACGGCATCACTGGGCCGCCGTGAGAAAGCAGTAAGAACGCCAGTCCAGAGTGACGGAGGAATATGAACGGTTCTACAAGCCAGTAGCCATCAGATGATCGGAAACAGGACGAAATATTCGCAAGACTGTTGAGAAATAATTAAAAACTCACTTATAATAACGCGCCACAGCAAACGGGTATATATTAATAGTGTAATTAATAAAAAGTAAGTTATAAAGTATTAATTCTTGCATTCTAATTCCAATGAAAGCGACATTCACAAACGGCAATTAGTCTCGATGTTCATATCCAGAATAATAAACAGACGCATTATATGAAATTCAAAGAAAGAAAAACGTTGGAAAAAAAGTTATGAGCGAAGTCAAACATATGACGAAATGTTCAACGTGATTATCAGCGGATTAAAAGCGATCTGCATCTTGTGCTTAATACGTGTACCCAAATGATCAAAGCCGAATGAAGGCCAATTAAAGATCAAATTAACTTGTTATTCGAATATAGCTCAGGGCTTATACGTGGTTTCAAAGCTTTCACAGTCGACCTACATGCGCCCGGTTTTTTGTATTGTAAACATCAGTCAGGAAGTCATTACCGGTCTAATTAAACAATAAATTGATGAACAACGATTTTTAATTGACTTTTTATCTTCTCTTCCAAATGGCTGCTCGTCCGTGGAGAGTGGAGCAAACATAATTATGTCAACGATTATAAAGTTTCCGATCTCTAGTTTAAATTGACTTTCAAACCTCTCTTGTCTTGTGGAAATACAAGTACTATTATTGCTGATTGAACAACTCAAAGTGAAGATATTTACACATATCATATCAGTAACTAACCTCTTCCAAGAGCTCGAATAATGTGTTTCTATTAACAAGTTTTCATCGATAATTACCAAAGTTTAGATTCGTAATTAAACCTTCATAAACAATTTAAACTTATTGTGATGAGTTAAACATGAGCGCCAGTGGCCTTCAACAAAGCAATTGAGGACGAATACCATGATTTGTGGGCACTGGGTAATCGCTGGAATTAGTGTTTCTCTTTTATTTGTGACTATTAAATGTACTCTCCGGACATTCGAAGTTCAATCGACCATATAATTATGTGTATGTAAACCTGTCTAATAACCCAATATTTAGTTTGATGAATGTATCACAAGCAAGATGTTTAATAAAACTAGCTCCGCGAGAAAGGGTCGAACGCACGACCGCCCAATTGCATACTATTTGTTACACCATTCAGTCCTGCCAATCTGCAAGACTGCACGTACGTTAGTTTCCTCAGAAACGCTATTATAAAACGTTTACGACACAAGATGGGCAGTAAACAAATGATAAATTAAGCGACACTTTTGGAACAAAAATTGCGATGCCTCATTTAAATGTTTATGTGGTCGAGTTTTGAGGGTCGTTCAATGAGACATTTTGGTCCCTGGCTTTTCCGTACCTCCGAGGTCAAGTGACATTTCATTTTCAATCGAGAACGGAACCGCAATTGTCTCATCTATTATTTCTGATTGTTTGACGGGCTTGAATACATTGCCTGAGTGATTTCTCATTTCTTTGCCAAATAAATCATTATGTGCTTATGTGATTACATTTCTCGTTTTTGGCTGGCAAGGCCACCGAAATAATCGTGATTTCGATCTTACAAGAGCAGCGCATATATATTGTTTTATTCGTAGTCGTCTATTCGTTATTGAAGAAAACGTGGTTCGATTTGTCGGAAACAATTTATCTCCGCTGTCTGTTTTCTTAGTGGGATGCAATCAGAGATGTTGCCAAAGCTGGTTGACCTTGATACTTTTTTCCCTATGAATGTGAAGTGAATTATGTATCAGGGTCACGATGAAACTATGAATCATCTACTCCAAACCACTTCAAACAACAAACTGACTTTGCAAACAGCGGTCTTCAAATGCAGGCGCTCATATAAAGTAGGTACACTAATACATATAACACATTTTGATACACATTACTTTCCAACCACAACACTTGTGCTTTCTTGACTATATATGTACATTTTAATACGAGCACTGTTATTGTTACTGAATGTTTTGAATAGAAAGGCAGACACTATAAGCCAATCATTGGCGAGAAAAGCTTTGATTTCCCCGGAGACTGCGCAAGAAAATAAGGATATGTTATCCCCGTCCATCCAAGTTAAGCATCTCAGAAAACGTTCCATTGTTTAATCAGTTTAGATTAAAGGCGAGATGTAAAATGGAATAGATAGATATTATAATGGCTTCCTTGGAATGGAGGCTTCCAAAAATCAACACAGCCACAAACTTGCACATAGCAAATCCTGAAGGTCAATGGGGCAGCTTGCTTGCCGCACCAGATGGACGACAGGGTACATTCAAGCCTCGATCTCGGAAAATGGGGCTTAATGTATGCTGTCCGCACAGGACAATCAGGGACAGCATTCTCCGCCTAAAGTGGATTTTCACTCGGAAGATACTTCCTTAAAATGAAAACTACCATAAAACGGAATGTGTCGTCTCTGATAAGCCTGTGCGGAATGCACAGGTTATTTCTAAGACGACTCTTTACGCACATGTATTAAGTCCCGTTTTCCCAGAGCGCGATTTCTTTACAAGTTTCCGGAGACGAAAATATACATTACGAATCTAGAACACATTAATTTTATGTTAGCTTAGTCATAGTGTATGCATTGAATTTTATTGTAACAGCTGTAGCATAAACACATTAGTCAAATAATTCACATGAACATTGAAAATAGTATTTTGTTTACATTCTATTTTGTGTAGAAACATATCTTGAATGTTTGGGCTGTATAGTTTTAATTTCGTTAAAACTGTTCCTGGCGAATGGTAATTAATCTAGATTGTCAAATCCAGAACAATGAACAAACTCATTATATGACGCTAAAAGGAAAAAAAAGTAGATAAAAGGATATCAGCAAATACAAAGAGTATGAAAAAAGTTAAATACCAGCTTTAGACAACCGGAATATAGTTCCAAATACATGTATCCGCATTATTAAAGCAGAATGGATGCCCATTAATCAGCAAATTCACTTGAAATTCGATTGTCACTCAGGGCTTATACATGGTCTCAACTTTGTCACAGTCGTTCTACAAACGACCTGATTCTCGTAGTGTAAACACACGAAAGGAAATCGTAACCGGTCATAGCAAAAAAAAAAAAGATGATCGACTATCTTTTTATTGACATTTTATCTGCTCTACTCAAAATCTACTTGGTACTGAAGAGTTGGACAAATTTAATTATGTCAGTGAATATTACGTTTCATATTTTCTAATTGTACGCTGGCCTTCAACTCCATCTTGTTTTGTGGAAATACAAACACAGTTATCCTTCATTGAACAACTCTGAAGAAACTGTTGACACATTTCATATCAGTAATGGACCTCTCCCAAGTGTTGGTCAAAGTAGTAATTTGTTGTGCAAACTATCCGAACATTGTTGTTTATGGTGAAAATAGTTAAGATACAGTAATGTCGCCGATAACGGAACACTTTCTCCATTTCTCCAGATTTATTTATGAAACAAACTTGTTTGGGTTAACTCGAGTATTAAAAGATACAGTTTTTCTTGCTTTTTTTATATTTTTTTTAGCGCGGCTATATTATGATAAATTAGCTTAAACTTTGTCAGGGATTTTCCCTTATACAGAAATGTCTCCTCCCCTTACATAAATACGTGTGTTCAAGGTTTTACAAAAAGGTCGGAGCAGTTTTAAAACATTGTGTTACACTGTCATTGGGTGAAAGAACGTACAAGAGTGAAATTAAACATGGATTTTCAAAAAAAAAAAAAAAAAAACTTTTCACAGATAATTATAGAATCAACATTCTTAACTGTCGAGAATCATGAAAAAACTCATTTGTCAACACTCACACTATGTGTATCATCATGTGTTTTTATAACACACATTAATTTACACAGAAACACAGCAGAACAAAAAGAAACACTAATAATTACACTTTCTGGACTTTCTGAAATACTTCTAATGAATTATGTAATGTACTTTATAATGTCAAAAAGATGAACCCTGTATTTGCATAGACTGAACACACACCATCAACATAAGCTTCAGGGGTGGTTCCGAACCAATGCCATTATTATTGTGAAAGGAAATTAGTTTGAAGACAAGTACTTATTGAAAATATAAACAATACTCTGACAATATCCACATCCGAATCAATTGTAGAGTGTATATTTAGATCAAGTGAAAAGACTGCATCTAATTTTGGTGAAAGTTGAACTACATATATAAATAAATGTAATACAAATGACCCATTATTCATTACTATTTGACTTGTATCACGTTTACAAACTAACGGAACTTCACAAATTGTTTCTTTTTTGTTCAACTGTCTGCTGAAGTCACACGCGGAACAGCAAAATAAAACGTAACACCTAATTTGACAGTTCAAAACATATGGAGATATGCGCTGAAAAGTCAGACAGGGTGGGAACGCTGGTGGAGCCTGACCCTACATCTGATTTTTAAGAGATTTCCTTTTGCAATACATCAACATCGCTGATCAACAAATTGAGTTTATCAAATCTATATGGATGATACTTTCTGGCAATATTCGATTGTTTTATGATTTCGTATAACTATCTTGTTTCGTTTAGAACGCTTATGAGACTACTATCAATTGCTTCAATCTGTCATTGAAGCGTTAATGGATACAGAGCAACATGACTATTGTCATAAAACGTTTACAACACGAAGTAAAAAAGTGAATACATGATCAATAAAGTACAAGTTTATAATACAAATCGAGATGCCTCGTTTACATTTGTATGGACTCGAGTCTCGAGGGTCGCGAGATGTGGAACGAGACTTTCTAGTCCCTGACTTGACCGGACTAACATTGATCAATGTCACGTGAATTGACCCGCAATTTTCACATATTTGTTTTCTTATTTTTCGTCGAACCAGAATACATCGCCTGAATGTTTTCTAATTTCTTTGCCAAATATGTTAAGTCTTGTTTAGTGATTTTCTTACCCGTTTTGACCGGCCCGCCGATTATATCGTGGTTTTGATCTTTGTTCGTAAAAGACGTTTCGATATTTAAAAATGCTGGATTGTATTTGCTGTTCATCAATTATTATCATTAATACCTTCGTAGATAATATCTTCATATGAAATGTAAAGATGGCTGACCATATGTAGAATGCATCCGATATATGAGCAAAAATGCACCAACACATCTAACTGGATGTTTATTGATGCATGAACATGGTAAATTTATTTCAAGTTAATGAAGTTTCTTTGAATTATGTATTTAAGAAATGTATATTTGAGGACAAAAGATTAATACACTGGTAGACGGTATTACCAGGCTAAATTCTTGTCTGCTATAGCATGAAAATGAATACATTCGTTACTGAATGTAATGCACAGAAAGACATTTTAAGCCTATCATTGCCCAGTTCAGTTCTGATTTCTCCGGAAACTGTGCTAGAAAACAAGGTACTGGTATCCCGCCCATCCACATTAGACATCAAAAAAACTTTCCGTTTAAGTTAAATCAGTTGGGATTAGATTCGAAATATAAAAACTAGATAAATATTTGCAGCGTTCTGGAAAAGGAGCATTTAAACGGGTCACATTCGTAATCCAATGTCCTTTAGATTTCAAAAACAACATGTGATGCAGAATGAGACAGTATGTTGTCCGCGGACACGCTTTTACAGGTTCTAATCATCCTTGCTAGTTTAACATATATGTATATTGAAAACGACTGTACAATTTGAGTGGCGATTTTTTATGAATTTTGTTCATATAGAAGGCACTAGTACAGTAAAGACTAAGTTCAATGTTGCCTAGTTAACCACTTCCAATGTTGAAGCATCACGTGAAACAAGTAATTGCATGCATATGATGCTTCTGATAATATCCAAAATCTAATTCTTCATGGATCCATTTCCCAGATAATTTATGTTTTTCTATATATCTGAATACCAATATACAGACCATTCGAATTCCTCAAATCCTCGAGATCCTGAACTAAGGCATTTAATTAGTTTAACCGCACTTCACTTACCAATGCTTGTCGTATATTTCTTAAAGGCGAGTTCTGAAGTACAGATTTGTAACATGTCTTATAAAATCCTACGACGACAATCTTAAATTCAACTGAACGTTTGAACAGTAGACTTTCATTATTAGCATGTTACTGACATAATTCAACTGGAAAACAGATGATATATATATACGTGAAAAAAAACGTAGCACCACCGGAAGAAGTACTCGAATAACCGGTATCTTATATTTAAATATTCCAAAATCGATCTAAAGTATTTGAAATGCGCATGTTTGACGAACAAAAGTCTGTCGAGGACAAATCCAATTTTTGAATTCCAACATTTATTTAAGTAAGTACATTTAATAATGCTTGTTTATAGAGAAAGAATGGCACACAAAACCAGTATTCTGTTTCGACAGTGCTAATGGCTTGGCTTGTTGTTGAGAAAGTTGAAAACTTTGGTAACATAGCAACGGACGCTGGTCCGCTTTCTAAACTGCGATGACAATCTCGAGCGTATAGTTGCTGATTTCTGCCATGTCGTTCTGGGGTTGTGGAGGGTTTGAACGGAAACAACACGACAACGCGCCAAAAGTGTTTGCACAAACACGAACATTATTACATTTGTAATTTTTTCGTGTAAACGTATTGGTGACTTTCAAATTGCCAACAGGCCAGAACGACACATTAGAGACGCCAACACAACAGGTTTGTACCCGCCAGAACGACAACATGAAACATACATTTCTCATTCTTTCGATTATTTCTTCGCCCGTTTGCGCCTCTTATTGGGCTTTCTGGCCGGTTTGAATGTCGACATTACGCGGACACAAGAGAAGGACATATATACCTGCGGTACAACAATTACGACATTTGTCGTTATTTCAAGTTGGTGTGTTGGCGGGTTTGAAGCGTGCCAAAACGATAACACACGCCAAAACGACCGATATTCGCGCCGATACAATTGGTTTTCGTCGTTCTTGACGTGTTTGCGACTTATAAACTTGCCATTGCGCGAAAACACCAGAAGGACAAAGATACTTCCCTGAACCACAACTGTGACATACATTCGTCGTTCGCTCATGTGGGTGTGTTTGTGATTTCTGCTAAGCATGCGCAGACGTAAACACATAATGGTGATATGGCTTGTTCGGTTGTTTACTTTCATAGTTGAAATAGCATGTCCAAAGAAGTCACCGTTAGTTCGTCACCTCAGGCGTTCTAAGTGTTCGGTCGCCGTACAGTTGCGTTTTCAGGACGACCCCACTGCATCACCGGGCCGCCTTGAGAACGCGGTAAGCACGCCAGTCCTGTGTGACGGAGTTGTATGAATGTTACCAGAAGCCAGTTATCATCGTGAGATTGGAGCCAGGATGATGCCAGGTGGTAAATGCTTTTGTTTTTGTATTGGTTAAACCGCATATTTTCAAGACTGAAATAACGATTCCGATATAACACTCACTTATAACGCACCACAGTATACGGGCAGGGTAAGATAACTTGTCATGTAAGTATGCACTCTTGCATTCTATTTACGGCGATAGCAGTATTTACATACGGCAATTAATATAGATTTTCATATCCAGAATAATAAACAGACGAATTATATAGAGCTCAAAGAAAACAAACGTTAAACAAGTTATGAGCGAATCCACACATATGACGAAATGTTCAATGCAATTATCAGCGGATGAGTAGCGATCGATATCTAGTGCAGAATACACGTACCTGCATGATCAAAGCCGAATGGAGGCCAATTAAGCATCAAATTGACTTGTTATTCGAATATAGTTCAGGGCTAATTCATGGCCTCAAAGCTTTCACAGTCAAACACCATTCGCCCGGTTTCTCGTAGTTTAAACAACAGACAGTACGTAGTTAACGGTCATAGTTAAACAATATATTGATGAACCACGAGTGTTTTTTTTTTACTTTTTATCTTCTCTTCTTGATGTGTTCCCGAAAATTGAGAGTGGGGCAAACATAATTATGTCAATGAATATTAAGTTTCCAAGTTATAATTTATACGGTTTGTTAATCTATCTGGTGTTGTTGAGACACAAAAACAATTATCGCAGATACCGTATTCCATGGTCACGCGACTTGTAGTGACCTCCGTATTCCATGGTCACGTGTTTGTACGTGTTTTGTACGGACCTCCGTATTCCATTGTCATGTGACTTGTACGGACCACCGTATTCCATGGTCACGTGACTTGTACGGATCTCCGTATTCCATTGTCACCTGCCTTGTCCGGACCTCCATATTCCATGGTTACGTGACTTGTACGGACCTCCGTATGCCATGGTAACTTGACTTGTACGGGCCTCCTTATTTCATGGTCACGTGAACTCTACGGACTTCCGTATTCCATGGTTACTTGACTTGTACGGACTTCCGTTTTCCAGGGTCACGTGATTTGTACGGATTCCCGTTTTCAATGGTGACATGAATTGTACGGACCTACGTATTCCAGGGTCACGTGACTTGTACGGACCCCCGTATTCCATGACCACTTGACTTGTTCGGACCTCCGTATTCCATGGTCACGTGACTTGTACGGACCTCCGTATTCCATGGTCACGTGACTTGTACGGTCCTCCGTATTCCTTGGTCACGTGTCTTGTACGGACCTCCGTATTCCATGGTCACGTGACTTGTACGGACCTACGTATTCCATGGTCACGTTACTCGTACGGACCTCCGTATTCCATTCTCACGTGACTTGTACGGATATCCGTATTCCGTCGTCACGTGACTTGTACGGGCCTCCGTATTCCTTGGTAACGTTACTTGTCCGGACCTCCTTATTCCATGGTTACGTGCCTACTCATTTTGCAGAAAAAATGAAACCGCAATTTTCTTATCTGATTTCTGATTGTTCGTAGGGCTCGAAAACATGGTTAAGTGATTTCTCATGTATTTGCCAAATAAATCAAGATGTGTTCATGTGATTACATTTCTCGTTTTTGACTGGCAAGACCGTCGCAAGAATCGTGGTTTCGATCTCACAAGAGCAGCGCATTTATCTTTTTTGTTCGTATTCGTCTATTAGTTATTAAAGGATACTGGGTCCGATTTTTTGGAAGCAATTTATCTCCGCTGTCTGTTTTCTTAGTGGGATGCAATCAGAGAAGATGCGAAAGCAGGATTACATTGATCCTTTTTTCCAATGATCTTGAAGTGAATTATTTATCAAGGTCACGATAAACTTATGAATCATATACAGTTGCGACCACTTCAAACCACAAACTGACTGTGCACAGACCGGTCTTACTATGTAAGTTCTAATATAAAGTACGGTACACGTACACATATAAAACATTTTGATAGCTAACTTCCCACCCAAAACACTCGAGCTTTTTTACTGTCATATACTTACGAGTTCAGATTTTAATACACGCATTGTTATTTTAATTGAATGTTGTGGACAGAAATGCAGACACTATAAGCCAATTATTGACGAGAAAAGCTCTTATTTCCCCGGAGACTGTGCAAGTTAACAAGGCAATGTTATCCCCGTTCTTCCACATTAGGCATCTCAGAAAACGTTCCATGGTTTAATCTGTTGAAATTAAATTCGAGAATAGTTGGAATAGATAGAGATTAATTTGGCGAAAATATGCATCAAAACGAATATCAAGCACATTCATTTGATGTAAGTTAAGTATGCTTGAAATTTATTGTAACATCAGAAGCAGAATCATCTTATTCAAATAATGCACGTGAGCATAGAAAATAGTATTTGGTAACATTCTATCTTGTGTAGAAACGTATCATGAACGTTATGGCTATTTATCTTGGGAGAGGATCCACATAATGTTGCAAACACTTGTAATCCAATCCCATGCATATTTGATGCAATAAATAAGTTTAAACTATGGCTTTTTAGTTTTGAATCCGGTAAAAATGTAATTGGCGATTGATAATTAATCTAGATTTTCATGTCCAGAACAATGAACAAACTCATCTGACACTCAGAGACACCAAAATGTCGATGCCTTATTTCCAAGTTTATGTGCTCGAGTCTCGAAGGTCGAGGAACCAGATGTTTTGGTCCGTGAGTTGTTCGGACCTCCGTATTCAATGGTCACGTGACTTGTACGGACCTCTTTATTCCATGGTCACGTGATTTGTACGGACCTCCGTATTCCATGGTAACGTGACTTGTACGGACCTCCGTATTCCATGGTCACGTGACTTGTAAGGAGCCCCGTATTCCATGGTTACGCGTCTTTTACGGACCTCTGTATTCCATGGTCACGTGACTTGTACGGACCTCCGTATTCCATGGTCACGTGTCTTGTACGGACCTCCGTATTACATTGTCAAGTGACTTGTAATGGGCTCAGTATTTCATGGTCACGTGGCTTGTACGAACCTCTGTATTCCATGGTCACGTGACTTGTACGGACCTCTGTATTCCATGGTCATGTGTCTTGTACGGACCTCCGTATTCCATGGTCACGTGACTTGTAAGGTGCCCTGTATCACGTGGTCACATGACTTGTACGGACATCCGTATTCCATGGTCACGTGACTTGTACCGACCTCCGTATTCTATTGTCACGCGACTTAAACGGACCTCCGTTTGCCATGGTCACTCGATTCTTCATTTTCCGGCGAGAATGGAACAAAAATGTTCTCATCTATTCTTTCTGATTTTTCGTCGGACTCGAATACATATTCTGAATGGTTTCTCATTTATTTGCCAATCAATATTTGTTTACGTGATTGCATTTCTCGTTATTGACTGGCAAGATCGTCACAAGAATCGTGAATTCGATCTTGAAAGAACAGCGCATNAATTTATTTTGTTTGGCCTAATCTTAAACAACTTTCTTTTGAAAATTAGCGTAATGACAATTACCGGGGGTAATGCCAATTAACAGTTCAATTATCAACTGCAATGGTACAACCCTTCTCAGTATGATACCTGTGACAAATACTAAACGCTCCAAAGTGTGATGCACCCTATTGCAAGTTTTACCCAACAATCGAAGGTGTTAGACAACAGCTATCGGACATGAATAAACAAAGAATTCATAGTTTGCTTGTTTGTTGCGTTAATTACAGGTTCATACTAGCGAGTATCGGTACATCACATGCTCATCTTTGAAAGCCTTGGTCAAAGTACAACCTTGTAGTAAATTTTTGTAAAATAAATTTAGCCTTTGAAATTATTTGAATTGCAGTGCAAACATATAAAAATGTAATTTATACTATACGGCGTGGTATTTTACAAGCACGTGCTATAAATGGTAGTTGTTGATACAATCAACGCTTATTTCGGACACTTTAATCTTTCAACTCTAAATTTTCTGACACCTGTATTTTGTGATTCGTATCTAAGTTTTCGGACACGATTTTTTTTTAATTATTTTTCGGTGTCCGAAAACAAAGAGTTATTACAGTACACTTTATATAGTAAATAACTTCTCTATAATAAGAAAGGTAAGGGTCTAGTCCCCAGGGGTCACATTATTTATTTACACCTTTAAAGTAAATAACTTTATAAATCTTCTCCAGAATCCAGTTTAAAATTTGGCGTGTAACATCATATAGTGTACCTGTACTTAATCTGTTTACCCCAAGGGGTCACATGATTTACATTGACTTCTATAGTAGATAACTAAACGGAACTTGTTCACAGTTGGANACAATTCATCTCCGCTGTCTGTTTTTTTAGTAGGATGCATTCAGAAGAACGTCGAAAGCTTGATGAAGGCCTTGGCAAACAACGTAGACCCAGATGAGACGCCGCATGATGCGGCGTCTCATCAGGGTCTGCGCTGTTTGCTTAAAGGCCATGGTACTTTTTTCCTAGGATCTTAAAGTGAATCCGCTTTCATGGAATTTTTCGTTTAAAGGGACCTGTTCACAGTTTGATAATTTGACAAAATTGAAAAAAATGTTTCAAATTTGCACAATTTTGTTTTAGTTATGTTATTTGCAAGGAAATAGTAATACTGAGCATAACGAAAATATCAATTATATGCATCGTTTGACGATCGAAAAATCTTAAAGCGTTACAAACGCGAAAAGATTAAACAATTTGGATAGTTCTGTTGTTATCGTTATATTTTGTGACTTTACGAGGATTGCTTTTATTAAGTATAAAATACGTAACTGACTTTAGCAGCATGGATGGCCGAGTGGTTGAAGCGCTAGACCTTTACTCCTAGAGTCAGTGGTTCGAGCCTAGGTGTGGATTCCTTTTTCATATATACTGGATCTCTTTAGTTCCGATACTTACATTTATCAATTTTAAGCATTAACTGACACACTTCAAAAACATGCAAAACTTGTGAAAACGTTCCTTTAAAGGAAAACTGATTGTAAACAAAAATCCAGTCTAGGAGGAGAATGTCATTCATTATTAGCTGATACTATAGGCACAGACTTATCTGGGGCGACACTTACGCACATGCATGACGCAAATTTTTCCCAGAGCAAGGCTCATTAACATGTTTTCGGAGACGAAAATATGCAAGCCGTCTCGACCACATTAACTTTATATAAGTTTATTTATATTGCATGCATTTTAGTGTAACCTCAGTTGCAGCAATATATAAGGTAAATCCTGCACATTGGGCAGTTTTTGTGTGTGCATTCTTTCTTTTTTAGAAACGTATCTTACATGTTTGGGCTGTTGTAATTGCGGTAAAAGAGTTATTTGTGAATGGTAATTCATCACGATGTCAATATCCAGAACAATACACAATCTCATTATATGACGCTCAAATGAAAAAAGTAGGGAAAAAAAATGCAAACAGAATTAAAAAAATGTTTACCGGTTAATGCCAGATTTAGACAATCGTCCTCTAGTGTCAAATACATGCACAGCTATGATCAAAGCCAAATGGAGGCCAATTTAATATCAAATTAACTTGTAACTTGATTATAGCTCAGGGCTTATACGCGTGTGGGTTCACAGCTGTCACCGTCGGTTTTAAACCGCCCTTATTCTCGTTTTGTAAACCAAAGAACGGAAATGGTTAATAAAATTTATGATCGACTATCTTTTTATTGACATTTTACCTGCTCTTCTCAAAATCTACCAGGCACTGAAGAGTTGTACAAACTTAATTATGTCAATGAATATTAAGTTTCAGATTTTCTAATTGTACACTGGCCTTCAACCCCCTCTGGTCTTGAGGAAATACAAATATAATTATCGTTTATTGAACAACTCAGAAGAAAATGTTGACACGTTTCATATAAGTTATTTACCCATCACAAGTGATGGTCTAAGTATGCAATTGTTTTGTATACCATCCGATCATTGTTGTTTATGGCGACCATTTCTAATGTACAATCAGGTCGCCAAAAAGGAACAATAACTCTTTTTATATATTTATAAAACAAACTTCTTTCAGTTTAACTCGAGTATTAATAAATACAGTGTGTATTGCCTGTTCACCTGCGCTAAAATTGTTTTAATTTAGCGCGGTTTTATTATGAGATATTAACCCAAACCCTGGCGGCCATTTTCACCAATATTGAAACGTCTCCACCAATACCATAACCACGTGACATCGAGGTTTATTATTTTGTATTACATTTTTATTAATTTAGCACGGCTTGTTTTTATGAGGAATTAGCTTAATGAGGCAGCCATGTTCCCAAATACTGAAACGTCTTCTCTTATAAGGGTAATACGTGACCTCAAAGTTGTACAAAACGGAGCCGTGTTAAAACATTGTGTTACACTGTAAATGGTTGAAAACAACGTACACGAGTGAAATTTAACACGAATGTTTTTTTTTCCAAAAATTTACGTTTCACGGATAAATATAGAATCAACCGTCTAAACATTCGTGAATAAGAACAAAACTCCTGTGTCACCACTCACACTATGTATACCATTATGTGTATTTATAATACACAGTAATTTACACAGAAACAGAGCAGTACCCATCCGAACCCACAGAAACGCTCATCTAAACACTTTCAGAATTTTCTAAAATACTTTCAATAACTTGTGTAATATACTGTCTAATGTCTGAAAGATCAACCCTGTATTGACATGGACTCACAACACACTATCACCATATTCTTCAGGAGCTGGTTCCTAACTAGATTTATTATTTTTGTGAATGGGAATTAGTTTAAAGGAAATGCAATTATTTAAAATATTAACAATAATCTGACCATATCCACATCCAATACAACTGTATCTGTATTGTAGACTGTATATTTAGATCGTGTGATATACAAGTCATTTACTTTTTGAGAGTTGAACTCCAAATATATTTAAATGTAATAACAATGACCCAGTACTTATTACTATTTGAAATCACATAAACAAACTAATGGTTCTTAATAAATTCGTTTTCTCACAACTGTTTGCTTACGTCATATGCGGAACAGCAAAATAAAACGCAACACCTACTTTTGCATTTCAAAATAATGATGAGATATGCGAACGGTAAAATAAAAACGCAACGCCTTCTTTGACAGTTCAACAAAGTGTTGAGAAATGCGCTGGAAATTCAGACATTGTGGTAACGCTGTTAGATACTGACCCTACTGCTTATTGGCAATGTTCGATTCTCTTTTACGCTTTCGTATTACTCTCGTAATGTCGTCTAGAACGCTAATGAGAGATAGGCAAATCATGGTTTTCTAGTGTTTCAATATGTCATTGAAGCGTTTATAACACAAATTAAAGCAGTGATTAAATGATCAATAAAGTGCATGTTTAGAATAAAACCATGATGCATCGGTTCCATTTGTATGAACCTTAGTCGCGCGAGATGTGGAACGAGGCCTTCCGTTGATCATTGTCACGTGACACCATATTTTCCAGCGAGATGGACCCGCAATATTCTCGTCGTTGATTTCTAATTTTTCGTCGAACCAGAACACATGGCCTGAGTGATTTCTTTGCCAAATACATCAAATCGTGTTTAGTGATTGTATTACACGTTTTGACTGGAAAGCCCGCCGATATTATCGTGGTTGTGTTTATTTTTCGTAAAAATACTTTCCATACTAATATATGCAGGATTGAATTTGCGTCTACCTCGTTACTTTACAGAGTGAGATGCAATCAGAGGTGTTCAGAAAGCGAGATGACCTTAATACTTTTTGTATGACATTGAAAAGAAGAATGTATCAAGGCCACGTGGAAACGTTGAATCATATCTAGTAGGGACCACTCTAATCAACAATCTGACATATCAAGTGGTGACTAAGACCCTTACATAGCTTGAGTACATTACCCTGTCACTTGTGAACTATTTGCATAAATTAAACGCTAGACTTGTTTCCTATAAGTGCATTTGCTATCTTCCGTGCACGTTTGCACAAGCTTAATAATGCAATAACAGTATACTTAGTGAGGAATCAATCGATAAAAATATCTTCCAGTACGGACACTTATATATTAATCGTAATAGTATATTCATGTACTCATGCACATAGATTAGTCTCAGGTTCATATTGACGAGCTATAAGAAGGAAGTATGTCAAGTATGGAACATGTACGCAAATAAGATAATGATTTGGTATTTTCAAACCAATAAGATCGTATGTTCTTGACTGCTATAACAAGCTTAACATGTAATACAGGCATTGTTATTGTAACTGAATGGTATGGGCAGAAAGGCAGACACTTTAAGCCAATCATTGGCAAGGAAAATTCCGATTTCCCCGGAGACTGCGCAATAAGACAAGGTAATGTTATCCCGTCCGACACGTCTTAAAAAAGATCATACAACAAGGTTTAATACAACTGAATGTTTCAAAAGTATAAATTTATAATAAGCAAATTTCTGACATAATGCACCTGAAAAACAGATCATATACAAATACGTTAAAATTCGTTGCACACAGCCAAATTATTCGCGGCAAGCGGACTTGTATTGACGTTACAAACAACAGACAGCAAATTCGTAACCGTGGAGACACTACGCATACGATAAATAGATAATTGTTTTCCTCTTGTGACGCCATTAACGTAAGCTGATTATATGCAAGCCGTCAAAGATAACAGAAACGTTGTTAGTATCACAAGTAACGTGGGAAGTGAGCTGCGATTTCTCTCGCGAAATGTATCACAGGTACATGTACAGACAAAACTGGAACTAGATGACGAGGAAAACGTCAGTGTCAGTTGGCCTGAAATTGTTCCAATAAAACCAGAGTGTCATTGTTGTGCCTGATAAATTTAGATGAACAGAACAGTGGAGTTTTGGGCATTTCACCACCGGATGAAGTACTCGAATTTCCGGAAACCGATATCTTGTCAACCATTCCAGAAAAGATCAATAGAATTAAAATGCAGAATGCTTGCATTCCAATATTTATTTAAGTTTGTACATTTAATAATACTTGATTTTAGAGATAGAAAGACACAGAGATCCATCATACAGTAGCGGCAGTGCTGTAGGGTTGACATGTTGGCGCATGTTCACATGTTGAGAACTTTAACCTGTGCTAGTTTAGCAACGGACGCTGGTCCACTTCCTAAAATGAAGTGAGCATCTCGAGCGTATGGTGGATGATTGGCGCCATGTCGATCTGGAATATTGGCGGGTTTGAACGGCGACAAAACGACAGCACTCCAGAACGAAAATATACGCGCCAACAAGAAAATTATGAAATTTGTCGTTATTTCGTGTCCGCGTATTTGCGATTTTCAAACCACCAACATGCCAGAACGACAAATCAGATGCGCCAACACGACAAGTTTGTACCCACCAGAATGACAACACAAAACATGAATATCTCATGCATTTGCCAAATTGTTGGCGTGTTTGCGCCCCTGATTTGCCTTTCTGGCCGGTTTTAAAGTCGCTCACACGCGGACGCGAGAGAAGAAAATATATATCCGCCGGCAAGATCATTAATGCAGTTTTCGTTATTTCGTGTTTGCGTTTTGGCGCGCTTCAAACACGCCCACACGCCAGAACGACCGATATTTGTCGTTCTTTCGTGCTGACTTGTTGGTGAGTTTGAAACCCGCCAACTCGAGGGCACAACATAATGACAAATACACCTGCCTGAAAGACATACATCTATTATAAACAATAGTCGTTCTCTCATGTTGGTGTGTTTGCGACTTCTTCGAATCATTCTCAGACGTTAACATACGCTGGTGGAATTGCATGTTCTGTTGTTCACTTGCATAGCTGGAAAAAAACATATGTCAAAAGTAGCCGCTGTAAGGTCGTCATCGAAGACGTTCTAAGTGTTCGGTCGTCGTCGAGATGCGTTTTCATGAAGACCCCATGGCCGTAAGTACGCAGTACGAACGCCAGTCTTATGTAACGGAGGTATAAGAACGTTGCTTTAAGCTAGCTACCATCGGGAGATCGGAGTCAGGACGATAACAGGAGGAAAATACGTGTTATAAGTATACTGGTAAAATATAATTTTTACAATATTGTTATAACGAATTAGAAATAACAAAAAAACTTACGAACAATAATGCGTCACAGCATACGGATATATATTAATAGTGTAATTTATTAAAGGGTTAGATTACTGGTTAAGTACGTTGGAAAGTATAGACTCTTACATGCTTATTCCGTCAAAATCATTATTTTCAACTGGCAATTAATATAGATTTTCACATCCAGAATTATGAGAAGACGCATTAAATGAAGCCCAAAGAAAACAAACGTAGGAAAAAAGCGCATACACGTACCCGCATGATCAAAGCCGAATGGAGGCCAATTAATCATCAAATTAACGTGTTTTTCGATTATAGCTCAGGGTGTATACGTGACCTCAAAGCTTTCATAGTCGAGCAACATGCGCCCGGTTTCTCGTATTGTAAACACATGAAGTAGTTAACGGTCATAGTTAAACAATAAATTGATGAACCACGATTTTTATTGACTTCTTATCTCCTCTTCTATGTCTATCCATCAAAAGAGAGTAGGCCAAACATAATTATGTCAATGAATAATAAGTTTCTGAATTTCTTATTTACACTATCTTTCAAAAACATCTGGTCTTGAGGAAAAAACAAATACAAATATCGCTGATTGAACAACTGTTAGTGACAAATTTTGGCACATATCATATCACTAACGAACCCTTTCCAAGTGTTGGATTAATTTATTGTGTATTCTATAAACACTTGTTTTATTTATTATGACCATCGTTTTAGAAACGAAATTAAACGTTCATAAACACTAAGGACTTATTTGCATGAGCTAAACATGTGCACCAGAGGTCTTCAGCAGAGACATATTGGACGAATAACATGATACATGGGCAATCGGTAATCGTTGGAATCTGTGTTTCTCTTTACATTTGGTACTTCATTGTATGTTAATTGCGGACATTCGGAGTTCAATCGACCATATTATTATGTAAATAAACCTGCCCAATAACGTAATAATAAATTTTATTATTGCATAAAAAGCCAAATGTTTAAAGAAACTAGCTGCTCGAGTAAGGGTCGAACGCTCGACCGCCCAATCGCATACTATATGTTACACCTTTCAGTCCTGCAAAACGGCAATGGATTGGTTTTGCTTAGAAATGCTGGTATAAAACGTTTACGGCAACAAGAAGGGCAGTAAAGAAAAGATAAATCAAGCAACACGTTTGGAACAGAAATTGTGAAGCCACATGTCCATGTTTATGTAATTGAGTATCGACAACGAGACTTTTTTGTCGCTGACCTTTAAGGACCTATGTGTTCCACTTTTCATTTTCCAGCGAGAATGGAACCGCAATTTTCTTATCTATAATTTCTGATTGTTCGACGGGCCCGAATACATAGCCTGAGTGATTTCTCATTTCAAATGAATTAAGATGTGTTTATGTGAGTACATTTCTCGTTTTTGACTGGCAAGACCGTCGCAAGAATCGTGCTTTCGAATTTTTAAAGAGCAGCGCATATATCTTGTTTTGTTTATAGTCGTTTATTCGTTATTGAACAAAACGGGGTTCGATTTGTTGGAAACAATTTATCTCCGCTGTCTGTTTTCTTAGTGGGATGCAATCAAGAGGTGTTGCAAAAGCAGGATGACATTGATCTTTTTTTCTATTATCTTGAAGAGAATTATCTATCAAGGTCACGATGAAACTATGAATCATATCTAGTTGCGACCATTTCAAACCACACACTGACATTGCAGAAAACTGACTTAATATGAAGGCACTCATATAAAGTACGGTACACATATAAAAAAAATAATAGCCCACTTTCCACTTAAAATACTCGTGCTTTTTTGACTGTCAGATATCGACGAGTTTAAATTGTAATAAATGTACATGGATAGTTATTTTTACTAAGTGTAATGGACAGAAAGGCAGTCTCTACGAGCCAATCATTGGCGAGAAAAGCTTTTATTTCCCCGGAGACTGCACAAGAACACAAGGCTTTGTTATCCCCGTCCATCCACATTAGGGATCTCAGAAAATGTGTCATAGTTTAATCAGTGGAAATTAAATTCGAGACATGTTATGGAAAAGAGATTATTTTGGCGTACTTGGAATGGAGGATTCCAAAATCAACACATGCTACATCCATGCGCATATCAATCTCATAGATTCAGTAGGGCAGGTAGCTTGCCTCACCATATGTACGACAGTTTACATTTGACCCTCTCTGCGGGAAAATGGGGTTAAATGAATGTGTGTCAAAGGTAGTCGCAGATTCACCTGTTCATTCCACACATGCTTATCAGGGACGACACTTTCCGCTTTTATGTAATTGTCCCTTTAACAGAAGTAAATTCTAAACGATAACCCAGTATAGGCGAAAAGTGTCATTCCTGATTAGCTTGGGTGGACTGCACAGGCCAATCTGAGACGACACTTCAGGCATATGCATTAATCTCCGTTTTTCCAAAGCGAGGCTCAATAACAGGTTTCAAGAGACAAAAATATGCCTTATAACGAATCTTGGCCACATAATTTTATATAAGTTTAGTTATATTGTAAGCATGCATTTTATTTTAACATCAGAAGCAGAATATATTAGTCAAATAATTAACATGAGCATAGAAAATAGTATTTATTAATATTAATTCGTAATTCGTGTGTTGAATGTATCTTGAATGTTTGGGCTGTTTTGATTCCGATAAAAGTGTTATGGGCAAATGGTTATTAATTAAGATGTTCATATCCAGAACATTACTCAGTATCTGACATTCAAAAGAAAAAGGAGGAAAACAGATATCAGCAAATGCAAACTGTTTGATAAAAATGTTTAATGCCAGCATTGGACAATCGTCCTCTAGTGCCAAATACATGTCCAGCCATAATCAAAGACGAATGTATACAACATCAACATTGAACATCAAACTGTACGCTGACCTTAAATTCCCTCTGGTATTGTGGAAATACAAACATATATATCATTCATTGAACATCTCAGAGGAAAATGTTGACACGTTTCATATCAGTAATTGACCCATCGCAAGTGATGGTCAAAGTATTAATTATCCAAACACTATCCATTATTCGAACGTTATGATGTATGGTGAACATAGCTAAGGTACAGTCAGGACGCAGAAAACGCAATACTTAATTCTTTTCGCCCTAAACAAACTTTTTAACATCGATAGATACATTTTTCTTGCTTTTTACAGGCACTAACATTTTATAAATTTAGCGCTGCTGTATTATCAGAAATGAGCTTAAACTTTGGTAGCCATTTCCCCCAATACTGAAACGTGTTTCCAGTACGGGAAACACGTGACTTCAAGGTTGTACAAAAAGGTCAGTAGCCGTGTTAAACATTTTGTGACACTGTAAATGGGTGAACACAATGTACACACGTGAAATTAAACGAAATAAAATGTGTATGTGTTTTTTCCAAAACGATTTACGTTTCGCAGATAATTATGGAATAAACTTTCTAAACATTCATGAATCAGAAACAAAACTCATTTGTCACACTCACACTATGTTTATCAGTATGTGTTTATATAATACACAGTTATTTACACATAAATAGAACAGAACCAACAGATACATTGATAACAACACTTCCTAGACTTTCTGAAATACTTCCAATGACTTGTGTAATGTACTGGATGTTACTTCAGAAAGATGGACCCATTATTTGCACGGACTGACAACATCATCACCATATTCTTCAGGGATGGTTCCAAACCAGATTCATTATTCTTGTGAATGGGAATTATTTTGAAGACGAGTACTTATTGAAAATATTAACATTTATCTGACGATACACTGTATTTAAGTTTTTGGAAGTTGAACTCTAAATAGAACTTAATGTAACAATAATTACCCATTGTATGATTATTTATTACTAATTGACTTGCAATAATTAAAACACTAATGGTACTTTATCAATTTGTTCAACTGTCTGTTGAAGTCATATGCGGGTCAGCAAAATTAAACGTTACACCTACTTTGACAGTTCAAAACAAAATGTTGAGATATGCGCTGTAAATAAAGACATTGTGGCAACGCTGTTGGAAACTGACCCTACATCTTTTTAAAAAAAACTTATGTCCAAAGAAATCGCCGTAAGGTTGTCTTCTAAGGCGTTCTTGGCGTCGGCCGCCGTCATGTTGCGTTTTTAGGAAGCCCCCACTTCTTCACTGTGCCGCCATGTGAACGAAGTAAGAACGCCAGTCCGGTGCCACAAACCAGTTACCATCGGGAGATCGGAGCCAGGATGATTCGAGGAGGAAAATACATGTTGTTGGAATACTAATATAACATAATAATGACAATATAAAGAAGTGAAACTCCAGCTGCTGGAGCAGTATTGAAATCTTATTACAAACAATTAGTTGGTCCTTTATTTATGGCAAGTGACCGATTAAAGACTGTTATAACGAGTTAGAAATAATTAAAATCTCACAAATAATAATGCACCACAGCATATGGGTAGATATTAATACCTAATTTATTAAATAATTAAGAGTACTCGTAAAGTACATTTGAAAGTATAGGCTCTTGCAATGTCATTTTGGGGAAAGCGGTATTTACAACTGTCAATTAATCTAGATTTTCATATCCAGAATAATGAACAAACAAATTATATGAAGCTAAAAGAAAACAAACGTAGTTATGAGCAAATGCACACATATGACGAAGTGTTCAATGCCATTATCAGCGGATACAAGCGACCTGGATCTAGTGCTTAATATATGTACAATGTACCCCATGATCAAAGCGAATGTAGGCCAATCAAACATTAAATAAACTTGTTATTCGATTATAGCTCAGTGCTTATACGTGATCTCAAAGCTTTCACAGTCGACAAACATGCACCCGGTTTCTCGTATTGTAAACACCAGACAGGAAGTAGTTAACGGTCATAGTTAAACAATAAATTGATGAACCAAGATTGTTATTGACATTTTATCTTCTCCTCTAAATGTCTTCCCGTCGATGGAGAGTGGAGCAAACATAATTATGTCAACGAATATTAAGTTTCAGAGTTTTTCATTTATACTGGCTTTCAAATCCATATGGTTCTGTGGAAATACAAATACAATTATCGCTGATTGAACAATTCATCGTGAATAATGTTGGCACATATCATTTCGGTAACTTACTCTTCCAAGTGCTTGATTAATGTGTTTTTTACACTATGAACACGTTTTTATTAATGATGATCAAAGTTTAGATACGCAATTAAACCTTCATAAACACCTTTTACTTACTGGTACTTCCATGAGTTAAGCATGTTCGCCAGTGGCATTCAGCAAAGAAATAAAGGCCGAATAAAATGATACGTAGGAACTGCGTAATCGTTGGACTGTGTGTTTCTCTTACATGTGTGACTTCATTTCATGTACACTCCGGACATTCGAAGTTCAATCGACCATATAATTGTGTATATAAACCTGTCCAATAACGCAATATTTAATTTGATAATTGTATCAAAAGACACATATTTAATGAATCTAATTCACCGAGAAAAGGTCGAACGCACGACCGCTAAATCGCATACTAACACCATGCAGTCATGCAATACTGTAATGATGTTTTTTTTCTCTCGCAGAAACGCTGTTATAAAACGTAAACGGCCATAAGTAGGAAAGACAACAAATGATAAATAAATCTAAAATTGCGATGCCTCATTTTCATGTTTATGCTAGTCTCCAGGGTAGTGGAACGAGACTTTTTGTCTCAGACTTGAACGGATCTCCGTATTCCATTGTCGCGTGACATTTCATTTTCCAGCAATAAAGGAACCGCAATTTTCTCATCTATGATTTCTGATTGCCCGAATACATAGCCTCAGTGATTTCTAATTGTTTTGCCAAATAAATCAAGATGCGTTTATGTGATTACATTTCTCGTTTTTGACTGGCAAGACCGACGCAAGAATCGTGGTATAGATCTTATAAGAGTAGCGCATATATCTTGCTTTGTCCGTCGACGTCTATTCGTTATTAAAGGAAACTAGGTTAGAGTTTTTGGAAACAATTTATATCCGCTGTATTTTTTCTTAGTGGTATGCAATCAGAGGTGTTCCGAAAGCTGGATGACATTGATACTTATGTTTGCTGCGATATTGAAGTGAATAATGAATCAAGGTCACGACGAAACTATGAATCATATCTAGCCCCGACCACTTCCAACCACAAACTGACTTTGCAGACACCGGCCTTAATATGAAGGCGCTCATATAAAATAGGTAAAGGAACACATATACAATATTTTAATATCTCACTTTCCACCCAAAAACATTCGCGCTTTCTTGAGTGCCATATATTAACGAGTTTAAATTTTAATACATGCATTGTTATTTGAACTCAATGCAATGGACAGAAACGCAGCCACTATATGCCAATAATTGGCAAGAAAAGCTTATATTTCCCCCAGAGACGTTGCAAGTAAGGGGCCGTCCATAAAGTACGTCACGCTCAAGTAGGGCGGAGGGGGTGTAAGAAAATGTGACAGTTTGTGACATGGGTGATGGGATTGGTCAGGCCACTCGTGACGTCACACATTATTTTTATTTATTTTTTATTTCTAATTTATTATTTATTTTAGTAGAATTGACTAGCTTTAAAAATGTTGACTTAGTTTTATGTCAAAAAAGCATGAAATAAGTATCTCCTGAATGTGTTGTTCACGATTCCTCTCGCTAGGAGAGCTAGTATTCTCTTGCGAAGCCTTGTTTTATGTATAGGCTTGCTTTCGTAATGCCACAAGTATTATTATTTCTTTGTTGTCCGCTGCATAAATATGTATCCCGTGTAACAAATATTGCGTAATTGGAAGATAATCTTAAACTGACCTCACCTATTGTAAATAACACAGCAGCAGATAAATGATGTGTATTACATAATTGTCAAGTTGAATGTTTTGCAATTTTTGTTTGCAAATTCAAATCTAGATCGAGTTACTGCATCAATGAATAACCGTGACAACTGTTGACAATTAACTAGTCTACTATAAAGTTCTTTCAAGCGGAAATTTGATATTTTAATACAGTTTATTAGTGATATGTGTTTTAGCTTACATTTTTATAAAGGGTTCATTAAAAAAAAATGGTTCATAAGTGTGACATACTTTAGGGGGTGGGGGTCCAAGATGTTTGACAGTTTGTGACAGGGCGAGGTAGGGGGTTGAAATGGTCAAAAATAGTGTGACAAACTTTATGGACGGCCTCTCAACAAGGCTATACTATCCCCGTCCATCCACATTCGTCATCTCAGAAAACCTTCCATAATTTAAAAAGTTTAAATTTTATTGGAGATATATAATGGAATATAGAACAGTTGTTTTGGCTTCCTTGGAATAGATGATTTCAAAATCAACACTCTACATACATTCACATAGCGATCCCAGGTTCAGATGGGCAACTAAATTTCCGCACCATATTCACGACAGTGTGCATTTACATCTGTCCGGAGACGAAAATATGCATCACAAGGAATCTCGAACACATAAATTGTACGTATATAGGTTTATTTATGCATGCATTTTTTTGTCACATCAGTATCAGAAATGTATTAGTGCAATAATGCACATTAGCACGGAACATACTATTTAGTTTGCATTCTTTCTTGTGTAGAAACGTATCCCGATTGTTAGGGCTGTTGAGTTTTAATTCCGTTAAAAGTGTTATCGGAGAAATATAATTAATTAAGAACCATGAACATACTCATTATCGAAAGCACAAAGGTAAAATGAAGGAAACAAAATCTGTCAGAGAATGCAAACAGTATGAAACAAATATTAAATGCAAGCTTTAGACAATCTGCCTCTAGTGCCAAATACTAATACATGAACGAGCACGATCAAAGCAAAATGGATGCATAAAACCTCATATTTTCTTGTTATTTGATTGTAACTCAGGGCTAATAATAACACGCGTCGCCTCAAAGCTTCCACATTCGACCAACATGCGCCCGGTTCTTCGTCTTGTAAACACACGAAATGAAATCGTTACCGGTCATAGTAAAACTAAAAGTGATGATCGACTAACTTTTTGTGTACATTTTATCTGTTCGTCTCAAAATCTACGTGGCATTGAAGAGTTGGACAAACTCACTTAGGTCAATTCAATTCCGTAAAGCAGACGTTAACACATAATGGTGAAATGGTTTGTTTGTTGTTTACTTTCATAGTTGAAAACATAATTGTCCAAAAACGTCGCCATAAGGTAGTCATCTTGCGTTTTCAGGACGACTCCACGGCTCCAATTGGCCGCCGTAAGAACGCAGTAAGAACGCAAGACTGGTGTGACGGAGGTATTTAAACGGTGCCACACGCCAGTTGTAATCGGGAGATCGGAGCCAGGATGATACCACGAGAAATATACCTGTTGTTAGTGCACTGGTTAAATAGAATATTTACAAGACTGTTATAACGATTCAGAAATAAAAACAACACTCACTAACAATAATGCGCCACAGCATACGGGTATATATACATAGTGCAAATTATTCAAGGGTTGGATTACTCGTAAAGTAAGTTAACAAGTATGGACTCTTACAACATTATAATTCCGGCGTGATCGGTATTTTCAAACGGCAATTTTCATATCCAGAATAATAATCATTCTCATTTTTATAAACTCAAAGAAAAAAAAACGTAGGAACAAAAGTTATGAGCGAATCAAAAGATATGACGAAATGTTTAAAGCCATTATCAGCGGAATAATACATGTACACGCATGTTCAAAGCCGAACGGAGGCCAATTACACATCAAATTAACTTGTTATTCGACTATTGCTCAGGGCTTATTCTTGGCCTCAAAGCTTTCACAGTCGACCAACATGCGCCCGATTTCTCGTATTGTAAACACAGGACAGGAAGTCATTAACGGTCAAAGTTAAACAATAAATTGATGAACCACGATTTTTTATTGACTTTTTATCTTCTATTCTTATTGTCTACCGGTCAATCGAGAGTGAAGCAAACATAATTATGTCAACGAATATAAAGTTTCCGATTTTCAAGATTAAGTCAACGATTATAAAGTTTCCGATTTTCAAGTTTATATTTACTTTCCAATCCCTTTTGTCTTGTGGTAATACAAGTACAATTATTGCTGATTGAACAACTCATAGTGAACAATATTGGCACATGTCAACTCAGGAACAAACCCCTTCCGAGTGCTCGATTAATGTGTTTTGTACAATATAAATAACTTTTTATTTATGATGACCAAAGTTAAGATTCGTAATTAAACCTTCGTAAACAATTTTAACTTATTTTCATTTATTTAACATGTGCTCCAGTTTCCTTCAGCATAAAAATATAGGGAGAATACAATTATATGTGTTTGTATATGTTTAATGGGCACTGGGTAATCGCTTGAATGTGTGTTTCTATTACATTTGGGACTTCATTTCATGTATACTCCGGATATTCGAAGTTCAATCGACCATATAATTATGTATACAAAACTGTTTAATAACGCAATATTTAATTCGATAATTGTATCAAAAGCCTAATGTTTGATGAAACCAGCTGCCCGAGAAAAGGTCGAACGCACGACCGCCCAATCGCATAATATTGTGTTGCACAATTCAGTCCCGCGAAACAGCAATGATGTTGTTTTGTTTAGAAACGCTGTTATAAAACGTTAACGGCAACAGGGACAGTAAACATATGTAAAATATATGTAAAATAAAGAAACACGTTTGGAACAAAAATTGCGCGTGTAAACATTTAAATGTTTATGTTCACGAGTCTCGAGGGTCGTGGATTGAGACTGTAAGGTCCCTGACTTGTACGTACCTCTGTATTCCATGGTCACGTTTCACTTTATTTTCCACCGAGAATGGAACCGCTGTTTTCTCATCTATGATTTCTGATTGTTTGTCGGTCCTGAATGCATTGCCTTAGTGATTCTCATTTCTTTGACAAATAAATCAAGATGTGGTTATGTGATAACATTTCTCGTTTAAGACTGGCAAGACCGCCGCAAGAATCGTGGTTTCGAACTTGTAAGAGCAGTGCATATCTTTTGTTTTGTTCGTTGTCGTCTATTCGTTATAAAAGGACACCGGGTTTTATATATTTTGGAGACAATTTATCTCCGCTGTCTGTTTTCTTAGTGAGATGCAATCAGTGCTGTTGTAAAAGGAGTATGACATTGATTCCTTTTTTCTATGAGTTTGAAGTGAAATATGTATACAGGGCACGATGAAACTATGAATCATATCTAGTCCCTACCACTTCAAACCGCAAACTGACATTGCAAACACTAACCTTAACCTGAAGGTATTCATTTGAGCATCGTTCTGGGAAAACTGGACTTAATGCATGTGCGTAAAGTGTCGTCCCATATTAGCCTGTGCAGTCCGAATTCCATAAAGCGAAAAGTTTCGTTCCTGATAAGTCTGTGCGGGCTGCACAGGCTAATATGGTGCGACACTTGACGCAAATGCATTGAGCCAAGTTATCCCAGAACGCGGCTGATATACCTTACGGAACACGAACACCTATACAATATTTTTGATAGCTCACTTATCGTCCAAAATACTCGCGCTTTCTTGACTGCTAGATATTGACAATATTAAATTTTAATACACGCATCGTTATTTAACTGAATGTAATGGACAAAACAGACGGGCACTATAAGCAAATTATTGACGAGGAAAGCGATGATTTCCCAGGAGACTGTGCAAGAAAACAAGACTATGTTATCCCGTCCATCCGCGTTAGGCATCTCAGAAAACGTTGAATAGTTTAATCAGTTGAGATTAAATTGGAATAGATTGAATAGATAGAGATTAATTTGGCCTATTTTGGAATGGAGGATTTCAACATCAAAGCATGGTACACACAAGCACAGGTTTCAAGATAAGAAAATATGCATCAAAATGAATCCCATGCACAATCATTTGATATTAAGTTATTAAGTTCAGTTAAGTTATATTGTATGCATTAAATACATTATTTCACCGTGTGACGTTTTACCCTAATCTAATTACATTGAACAAATAAATGAACAATTTCTAAATCATATCGAAATCAGTAATGTAGGATATGATTATTGTTGTATAACTAAGTAGACATTATTATTCTCAAGACATATACTAAATATTAAATCATGCATAAATTATATTTATAAAACGGTACTGTTATTAAATAATGTAGAAATTATCTTCATGGAATATATACAATTATACTTATGAAATTAGTATTATTATTATTATTGACATATATGCATGTGACGTAGTAGCCTAAATCCAGTTAACATTTGAGAGGATCAGCTATTTACAAACATAAAAATGTCATGGCGTGGTCAGCCTTATGACAAGTTATGTATTAATTACCCAGCCATCTTCCCAATGTTGTCAAATAATCGGGCCAAAATGTCATTTATGTGTAAATGTACCTTCCTTAATAGGCTGAACCTTTCCTGATATTACATGTTACTGTCTGTTTCGCTTCTATATATACTGTCACTTGCTGCATTAAGATACCACGCACACAGGCCAGGATGTAGTTACGCTTTTTCTTGCTGTATTGGGCGAGGCCCCATTTTGGGGTTCGCTTGTTTCTTGTCGATTAACTGTTGGATTTGGATCCGGACTTTGGAAAGTGTATGAATAAATTTATGGAGCAAAATAAAATAGAAACTTTTATCTATATGTTAGCGTCATTGTTCAGATCGAATAACGCTACAACCAGGAGCAGAACAATATTTGTCGAATAATGCACATGAGCACATAACGTAGTATTATATTTACATTCTGTTTAGTGTAAAAACGTGTCTTGAAAGTTTGAGCTCTTAAGTTTAAATTCCGTTGAAATTGTTGGTGCATGGTTATTTATCTAGATGTTAATATCCACAACCATGAAGAAACTTAACCCACCAGTGCTTAGCATTGACCGTTCCAAGGCGGTGACCCCAGCTTTATTCCACTGTATGTATATGTTGTTTCGTTTTGTGCCGTACTGTACCGTTTTGGCAATTGGTTCCTTGCCATAAATAAAGGACCACGAAGGTGTGCATCATATAACTGCAATACTGCTGCAGCTTATGGAGTTTCACTTCTTTATATCCAAATATAATTTAATTGTATAACAATGATCCATTATAAATAAATATTTAACTTCTTTCACATAAACACACTTATGGTACTTGATAAATTATTTCTTCTTTTTTTTTCAATTGTTCAGCGGAAGTTCACATGCGGAAAAACAAAATAAAACGTAACGGCCACTTTGACAGCTCAAAACAATGTTGAGATATACGCTGGAAATTCAGACATTGTGGCTGTTGGAGACTGATCCTACATCTGATTTCAAAGCGATATTTTTCAAAACATACATTTGGCTGAGTAACAAATGTAGTTTATTGAATCTATATTTATAATATTTACAGACAATATTCGATTAAACGTTGATGCTTTCGCATAAGACCCGTATTGTTGTCTAGAACCAAATACTAAATACCAATTAACGCTGTGGGAGACTGACCCTACATCTGAATTTAAGGCGATATTTAGCAATACATAAATTTTGCTGAGAAACAAATGTAGTTTGTTGAATCTATATTGATACTATTTTCAGGCAGTATTCGATTAAACGTTGATGCTTTCGTATAAGCCACGTATTGTCGTCTGGAACACTAATGAGACATATGCAAATCGTGGTTTACTATCAATTGCTTGAATCTGTCATTGAAGCGTTTAGGGATACAGTGCATTGTTGAAGAAATATTATATGGCTCTTATATTCTTTTTAAAGCTGGAATAAAAGGTTGACACAATGATATAGGGAATCATTTTTTAAATAAGAAAGCGTTAGAAATATAAATCATAGACAGTTATTTTGTACCGTTAGTGGAGCTTTTTTCGATATTGACGACTTGACTGTACTTTTGTAACATACATATACACGTATGTCCACGATGATTTCGAAATAAACGTCACTGGCCATCAACAAAATCATATTGAACGATTGGTTTTTTTTTATGAAAACTATTGAATGAAGACTGGAATGCCTGTTTAAAAGAATATAATACTTTGTTTTCCAGTTTCATTTTCAATCCGAATATTCAAAGTTCAAACTACCAGACAGTTTAAAAACATAATACACTTTTGATTATGCGGTATATTTAATTTAATATTGTGTCAAAAGTCAAGAGATTCAGCGGGTTTAACTCACGATCCCCCATCCTATGGCATCTAAACTATATAGCACCACTTAATCTTGGAAAAAGCAGTTATATTGTTTGTCTTAGCGACCCTTTAATAACACGTTTTCAAAAAGAAGAAAAGCGGTGAATACGTGAGGAATAAAGAACACGTTGATAATAACGCCTCGTTTATATGTGTTTGGACTCAAGTCTCGAGGGTCGCGACACGTGGAACGAGACTTTCTGGTCCCTTACTTTACCGTCATAACATTGATAATTGTCATGAGACACTTCATTTTCAGCAAGGATGGACCCACAATTTTCACTTCCGATTTTTAGTGGAAACATAATACATCGCCTGATTGTTTTTTTTCCTTTCTTTGTCTAATAAATTAAGTCGTGTTTTAGTGATTAACTGTTTTCGTTTAAAACTGGCAAGTCGCCGATAATATCGTGGTTTCGATATTTGCTCGTAAAAGACGTTTCGATACTAAAGGAGGATAGGATTAATTTGCTTCTCCTCCGTCTCTCTTTTAAGAGTAAGATGCATTCAGAGGTATGACCTTAATACCTTTTTAATGACATTCACTTGAAGTATGTATCAAGGTCAAGTTGAAACTTTTAATCATATTGAGGTTGGACCATTAAAATGAAGGTGGTATATAAAATATGGAAATGTACGAAAATAAAACAGTTCGATTTGCTTAATGCAGGCATTGTTATTGTAATTGAATTTAATGGATACGAGATATAAGCCAATTATTGGAAAGGATATTTCCGATTTCGCAGGGGGCCGCGCTAGAAAACCAGGTCATGCTATCCCGACATTCCACGTTAGGCATCTCATAAACTGTTCTCTGGTTAAATCAGTTGAAATTAAATTCGCGATAATAAATGAAATAGACCAATATTTGCGGCGTTCTTGAAATGGAGCATTTCAACTAGTCCGGCAGAAAAGTGGCCATTTTTAACTAAACCCGACATTGAGATGTATAGTAAATGTTAAAGTGTTTTTTTTGTTAGGGGACATGTTACTGATGAAGAATCTAAATGATGCCGGGCTGGTATCGTTGAGGGTTTTAAGAAAATTCAAGATGGCGTCCAAGATGGCGGCCATTTTCAGTTTTATTTGTTTAAACATATAGATATGCATTGTTTTATGTATTATAATGACATTTTGATGTTGTTATACCTTTACATATGAATATAGATGTGCAAACGTGTGTTATATATTTAAAACAATGAAGTTGGCGTCCCAAATGGCTGCCATAATCAAGATGGCTGCTCAAAAATTGCTCCTAAAACCAAGATTATATTTAAATCTTGCATAAGAATAATACATATGGAAAATAATACAATTGAGTAGCAATTAAGTGTTTAATAAGTGTTTGATAAAAGGAATTTCAATAAAACATATGCAAAGTATAGTATTACAGGAACAGATCGACCTTATCCAGACCATTGGAGATAATTTATATTATCTTTGTATACAGAAACAGCAATTTCGTCAAAGGTATGATTTGTGTTATGAAAAAATACCGGTGTCATAAATGTCATAAAGCACATTATACATCAATTGAAACACAATAATACGTATAATTCAATATTTGTTCACCAAGGTCATGATCAGGTCACATTTTTTCAAACATCATGGTATAAAGTAGTATGCATACTTGTTTAGCTCATGTTGTGAGTTGTCTAGCATACAGTGATTGTGTAATGTTAACACAAGTTCAATTCCCATGTTTGTCTTTCTTACCAACAATAGAATAACGCAATAAAGTATTATTCTCCATTTTTCCATTCTCATCGACAAAGTAAGTTATCTAAAGGGCATGTTTTGTCTGCTCATTGTAAAACTGTATTACGTCAACCTGAACCTTTTGACAAGCGCAAAAGATAGTACATGGTAGTCACGCTTGATTACATGAGCACCGAAGTTTTGAACATGGGCTATCGCTTGTACACCCACATTTGATGATTTTAAGCACATTTGTTGCTAATGTAATGGGTAAAAGGGTGTTTGACGCCTCGTCCTTTTGCCAACCATAATCACATGGATTCAGATCTGGGGGTCTTCATCTAATGCGTGTTCCAATATACACGCCTGTATGTGAAAACGTTTCACAGTTTCATAGAATGCTTCCGTGGTTGGCGGCAAGCTTGCTAGCGTTGGTATAGCCTTACCCGAATTGCCTACACTGGCTCTATAACTGCTCTTTCTCTCACTGGTGTTCCATGATTTACAATAATGAAAGTTTTAGGACAATATAGTAATGTTACAACAAAACAAACACGTCTTTTTCATTGGCTACCACAGAAATACCAGTATGTTCTGCTTCTTCATCATCAACCATTTGCCTTATCATAATAACGTCAGCTTCTTCGTGGGTTGTATTTACATTACTCGATTAATTATGACACCTTTATGTATTTCAGTGGGCGTATCATTATCTCCTGTAACGACCAACTTGTGTGTTTGAGTGCNAAGTGAGCAGAGAGCGTATGCTATGGTCCCCGGAAGTGGACATAGAGCCTAGTAGATTGCTCCCGGAAGTGAGCAGAGAGCGTATGCTATGGTCCCCGGAAGTGGACATAGAGCCTAGTAGATTGCTCCCGGAAGTGAGCAGAGAGCGTATGCTATGGTCCCCGGAAGTGGACATAGAGCCTAGTAGATTGCTCCCGGAAGTGAGCAGAGAGCGTATGCTATGGTCCCCGGAAGTGGACATAGAGCCTAGTAGATTGCTCCCGGAAGTGAGCAGAAATGGTATGTTATGGTCCCCGGAAGTGGACACAGATTCAGTAAGATGCCTCCCGGAAGTGAGCAAAAAAGGTATGATTTGGTCCCCGGAAGTGGACAAAGATCGCAATACATGGCTCCCGCAAAGGAGCCATAGCGAATATGGTAAGCCCGTAGAAGAGGACGGTAAAGATATTAGACGGTTGTCAGAGATGGTTTGTAGAGTATATGGTAAAACCACAGGTGACGAGATTTATCCTTTTTGTATAAAGGTTGATGATAATGCGGTTAAAGATGTAGAAGTAATTGGCATTTGGTCTGATATAGAAAAATCACGCAGCTCCACTTGGCGGGAAGCGGAAGCAGTTAACAGAATTGTTAAAACTTTTGGAAATACTTTACAAAATTCGTACATAAAAGTGTATTCAGACAATAAAAATGTAAAATCTATATTACTGAATGGTAGTCGAAAAATGGATATCCATGACATAGCTTTAGACTTAAATATGTTTTGTGATCAAAATAAGATATCATTATGTCCGGAATGGATTCCAAGAGCAGATAATGAAAAGAGCGACTATTTAAGTCGATGTTTCGATTCAGACGACTGGCAGATAAATAAATGTTATTTTATAGCATTAGATAACATATGGGGTAAACATTCAGTTGACAGATTTGCATCGCATGCAAACAATAAATGCAGAAGGTTTAATTCCCGATGGTGGGTTCCAGGAACAGAGGCAGAAGATGCCTTAGTACAATATTGGGGAAACGATGAAAATTGGTTAGTTCCACCACCTAGGTTGGTTCCGAACTGTATCGCTAAGATGATATCGGAGAAAGCAAAATGCACCCTTGTTGTCCCAAAATGGGTTAGTTCGCCTTATTGGCCAATGCTTATTTCGTCCGACGGCATATTAAGAGATTTTGTAAAAGATTGTTACATTTTTGGAAGAGATTGTACGATTCCTATGAAGGGAAATAACGGTTGTTTTGGCAAAAATATATAATCATTTGATATGATAGCATTAAAATGCATACCATAATTCATGTATTGATGCATATATCACATATGTTTGACAGTTATTGGTTTGAGAGGTAATCTGACTGTGCGATTAGAGGACGCAAGCTTGCATGGGTAACACAGAGACGAAATGGCGGACAGAATGACTGGATATTTGATGCAGTCAAGAGCAGACAATACGTTGAAGAAATATAATTCTTCTTTTGAACATTTCAAAACTTACTGCGAAGACAATTCATTCGTCGCCATGCCAGCCTTACCCATATCAGTGACAATGAAAATGACTCAATTCATGGATCACGGAAAATCTAACAACGTTGTTTCATCTGTGTTCTACAGTAAAATGGGTTCATTCTATAAATGGTGTAAATGATCCAACAGAAAATAACATTGTTAAGCACTTTTTAGAAGCTTCAAAACGTCTGTGTTCAAAACCTGTTCACAAGAAAGATGTACTTTCATCAGAAATGATACAATCATTATGTTTGATGCATAAGGATTCTACTGATGTCATTGATGTTAGAGATTTAGCTATGATCAATTTAGGATATGCTGGTTTCATGCGTATGAATGAAATAAGTGAGCGTCGTTGTAAAGATTTACAATTCGAATCAGATCATTTTATTATTAATGTGCGCCATAACAAAACTGACATTGATAGGAATGGTTCGGAGATTATTATTGCAAAAGGCACAACTACAGCTTGCCCATATGAGATTTTAACAAAATATATGTCATTAGCAAAATTGTCTAATGAATCAAATAAGTATTTATTCAAACCAGCTTTTCGTTCTAAAGCTGTATCTTCCTTAATTAAGAAAGACAAAAAATTAAGTAACACTAGATCAAGAGAATGGATTGTTAAAAAAAAAAAAACTAGTTGTTCCTGAATTTGACCTTGGTACGCACTCACTGCGAGCTAGTGGAGCCACTTATGTGGCAAACGCTTCGAGCGTTTCTGAAAGATGTCTTAAGATACATGGGAGATGGAAAACGGACATAGCAAAAGACAGTTTTGTTCAAGATTCTATAGATAAAAGATTATCAGTTACACAAACCTTAAACTTGTAATTTGTTACAATTTGTTTACTCGTTTGTACTACGGATGAAACTATGTATGAATTTGATGAAACTATGTATGAATTTGAATTTCATATTTTATCCACTATACCTTGTAATGTCTATATGCGTCTCTCGCAAATCGCACAAAAGTGTTGTTGTTTGTTTGTTTGAAACATAGTTAAGACTTACATGTATAGTACTCCGCGTTACATCGTATAGCGGAGTACTTTTGTCCTAACGGACATGAGTAAACAAACCGGTTTGCAAGTTTGTTTTGTGGCTATTTATAGAAATGAATAGCAGTTTCAGTTTCAGTTTCAGTTTATTAGCGATAGGAATCAGTTCTAGCGAAGGCGTCAACGTGGCAAGATCAAATTCAAAAACATGTTTTGTATGAGTACATTTTTATGTGTATATTGTATACCCATAATTGGTTTTATTTTATTTTTTATGTTATGAACATGCTCGGATAAAGGCCGTAATTCCGATGTTCTGAAGAATGGTCTAAGTGCATTGCTACGTGCCCCACGTTCCTTCCTAGGGAATAAACCCACCATAAAAGGGAGTTTTTCGTGGGCGGCTACCATTCTTGTGACGAATATATGGTTAAATCTGTAGTTGATGCTTTATCGTAATGCGGTTTTAAGTGATATTAGACGCATTTTTCACCGTTGAAATGAGCTGAAAAGAATTAAAAGGTCAAACAAGTTAGTTAAAATGTGGTAACTGACCAATTATCTGCAACTCATCTTGCTACCAGTTGTTTATAAACATATATATTATATTCGATATTTTACGTGACTAACCCAGTCCTATAAACTTAACTAGCCGAGCGTATTTACGACAGCGATACGATTTGAGTCTTTCTCATAAAGTCACTTTGCTGACACCTCATTTATAACATATATCTTTGAAGAAGTAGGGTCGAAGCTGTGGTTGAGAGAGACACGAACGTACATTTATTCACAATTTCAGAATTGTCATATGTTTTCGCGGTGTGTCCTAGATTTTGAACTAACAAAAAATACGTCAAAACGAAAGAACGGTTGATATTCAAATGCATTAGTTTTCTCTTTCCGGGATATTGTTTTAGTATGTTGATGCTGCATTAACAAAATATAAGAGTATATGAAGTGAAAACACCAAAATTAAACAACTGTTGCGATAGACACCTATATACTGTTAGATGCGTCTAATATCACTTTAAGTTTCAACAAAATTTACGCAATATTTACTACAGCTTTTACTTGAGCATACATTTATGCGCATGATGAAAATGCGCATCAATTATACTTGTTAGTATGGAATAGAAATTATCGTATTACTGTACTTGCTTTATGAAATTCAAGATAGTCTTGAAACTCTGTACACATGCGGCAACAATGTATGCGTCTCTCGCAAATCGCACAAAAGTGTTGTTGTTTGTTTGTTTGAAACATAGTTAGGACGACGTGGGTGCTATTGTTCCAGTCACAATGTTCACTAGACTGGATGGATACTTGTTTGGATCCAACGGATCAATACCTTCTGTCAACTTTCTCTGAATACTTGCTTTATCCTTGGCATCTGCATTCATCCTTCCACGCTTTTCTTCTTTGTGCTGTTCATCAGTGTCCACTAAATTGGCACTGCTCATTTCTCTAAGATCTCCTTCCAGCCTGCTGCAAATATGCAGGCTCAAAATCCAAACCTTGAGAGTTTAAGGTGTTAGTGTTGAATCCATAATTCCCGTCTCACCATGGCCATATCTCATATAAGTTGTTTATATAAACATGTCGCTCCATATGGCATTCCATACCTCCGGAACATGTCTTATGACGTGCCCACCCTTTAAGAACTTGTCTTGTGAGCTTTCGTGCATTTTCTTCATTGACCTAAGATAATAGAGGCCGTATCTCGCGTAGTTTGGGTGTTCAGCGGCAAAGAAGTATGGTAGCATGAGTTAAACTGATGCCAAGTGCAGCGGCCAACACCTTCTATTTCTGCTCGAACATACATTATTATCAGGATTACTGCCTTAATCAAACAATCAATCCACAATTTATACGTTCGGCTGGCAGATGCTATGTTGTTAAGATACATTTATAGATCATCAAATGTCTGAACATTATTTTCAGTGAAAACCTTGCGCAACATTTCCTCTGTCACTATTACTAATGTCCGTACATTCTATGGATGTGTCTTTCCATTTAGGAGTTTGGAGACTACAGCAAATGTTGACTCATGCAGCTCTTCCAACCTACTATTTGCCATAAGCATCCCCGCTGACCTCACAAAACTCATCAGGAAGTGCATACCACCGAGACGTAGTATTACATCCTGAAACTGCTCTGGGTATGCCCAGATAATATTGATCAATATTTTTTTCGACTAAAACATATTTCGACTGAAATAATTATGGTGAAAGTAACAACAATAGAAGTAACGAAACTTTAAACATGTTCCACTTATCAAAGGAAAGTAACTCGTGTAAACTTTTATTTAATGTTTTAGAAAAATAATTAAGAATTATAATTTATGTATCTGTGTAGTTCATGCTTACCCAAATCATTTGTCCTGGACGAAAACGTGTTCGCACCTTGTGTTTTATGCAACTTACATTTGCATGTAAATTATGGTTTCTTTGTTTCCTTGTCTGTAATCTCTTCATGTATAGGTAAAATAATACGTTTAAGGGACTTTAGATTATAATATTGAATAGTCATCACAAAATGCCTTTCAGAAAGACAATTAGTTCAGTTTGTATAGCATGAAATTTCGATTCATTGTTGTGGAATGGAATTTTAACTGCATTTGTTTGCATAAGCAACCATTTTGGCAGCCTTCTTGAGTATAATCTGGAATTTGATTTCGATTAATTCACTTCCAAAATATTTACCATCATAACATCATTCTATTTTAGGCTGAAAAGATCCGAAATAATGGATAAAGTCATGATTATATCACCACATACGTTAAAATGCTGAAAACGGCGGCCATCTTGGACGCCAGCTTGGATTTTTCGAAACCCTCAAAGATCATTTGGTTTCTTCATCAGTTACATGTTCCCTAACAAAAAACACTTTAACATTTACTATTCACCTCAATGTCGGGTATTCGTCATTTTCTGCCGGATTAAACGGGTCGAATTCGTAATCCGCTGTCATTGAGATATCAAAATCAACACATAGTACCAATAAATATATAAATATTACAGACATTCGCGTTCAGTAGGGCATCAAATAATGTGCAATTCGAGTGGTTATTGTAAAACATAAACTTTGATGTTTGTCGTGTTGACCTCCCGAAATTTTGAAAAATCATGTCAAACAAATTCCTTTATGCAAGCGATTATTCATATAATACCCAAACTCTAAGTCTTCATGGATATATTTACTAGAAATGTCTGTTTGTCTGTATATCTGTATTCCAACATACGGACATAACATGCATTTGTATTACATAAAGCAGACAATGGAATCGCATACTAAGAGACACTACACATACGATTCAAAGATAATTGTTTTCGTCGTGTTGCGTCTTTGGCGAAAGTACAGTATACACAAGCCGTCACGGAACACGGAAACGTTGTCAGTATCACAAGAAACGAGGGAAGCGTGCTGCAATTACTCTCGCGCAATGTTTCACAGGTACGGATAAAATTGACACTAGATGAAGAGGAAAACGTCCGTTTCAGTTTGCCTGCAATTTATCAAATAAAGCGAGAGTATCATTTTCTTGTCGGTTCATTTAGGTGAACAAAACAGTGGAACTTCGTTAATTTCACCACCGGACGAAGAACTCGACAATTTCCCAAAAACCGGCATCTTTTCAAATATCTTAAAAATTAAAAAGCGCACGTAAAATGTTTTACGAATAAAAGTATGTCGAGGACAAACAAAGTGATCTATTCTACTTATTTGAGTGAGTACGTTTGATAAAACAGAATGACAGAGAGAGTCGGCATACTGTTTAGACAGTGCTATATGGTTGACATGTTGGCGAGAATACTGAAACTGTTGCTGCTATAGCAACGGACACTGGTCCACTTTCTTAAATGCGGTGACAATCCCGAGATTATGATGGCTGATTGATGTCTGATTGCTTCGATGTCGTTCTGCCGTGTTTGAGGGTTTGAACGGAGACAATACGACAACACGCCAGAACGACACTGGCAACTTTTAAACTCGCTAATATACGGGCACACCAGAACAACACATATACCTGAAAAAACGAAAATAATGACAAAAATGTGTAGTTCTCTCGTACGTGTTGGTGTGTTGGCGTCTTCTCCTAAGCATGCGCAGACGATTACAGATAAAAGTGGAAAGGCTTGTTCAGTTGTTTACTTTCATGGTTAAAAAAAAATATGTTCAAAGTAGTCGCCGTAAGGTCGTCATCTAAGGCATTCTTAGCGTTCGATCGCCGTCATGTTGCGTTTTCAGGAGGACCCCACGGCATAAGAACAAAGTAAGAATGCCAGTCCGGTGTGAGGGAGTTGTATTAACGGTGCAACATGCCGGGAGATTGGAGCCAGTACGATATCGGGAGGAAAATACCTGTTAGCAGTGTACTGTTTAACAGATTATATACAAGAATGTTATAACTATTCAGAAACAACAACTCACTAATTATTATGCTTCGTGACAAACGGGTAGATATTAAAGGGACCTGTTCACGTTTTGATAAATTGACAAAAATAGAAATAAAAGTTTTAGATTTGCACATTTTCGTTGTAGTTATGTTTGTTGTATGGAAACAGTAATACTGGACATTTACCATGCTTTAAAATATCCATTATATGCATCTTTTGACGATTTAAAAACATGAAAATTATAAAGCGTTACAAACGCGAAACGATTGAATAATTTGGCAAGTTCTGTTGTTATCGTTATATTTTGTGACATTACGAGGATTGCTTATATAAAGTATACAATTTGGCAAGTATTATACCAGCAGGGATGGCCGAGTGGTTCAACTTTTACTCTTATGGTCAGTGGTTTGAGCCCTGGTGTGGATTAATTCCCTTTTTCTTTTTTTTCTTTTTTTAGTTTTAAGCTGGAGCTCTTTAGTTCCAATGTTAACATTTATCAATTCAAATCCTTTAATGACAAACTTCAAAACATGCCAAAATCTGTAAATAGGTCCCTTAAAAAGTGAAGTTTATTAAAGAGTTAGATTACTCGTAAAGTATGTGAGAAAATATAGAAGCTTTACTTCTAATTCCGGTGAAAGCCGCATTCAAAAATGGTAATTAATCTAGATTTTCATATCACAAAAAAAAACGTTGTGAGCGAATCCAAACATATGACGAAGTGTTTTATGCCATTTTCAGCGGATGAAAAGCGATCGGCATCTATCGGTTTAATACATGAACCCGCATGATCAAAGCCGAACGGAGGCCAATTAAACATCGAATTAACTTGTTATTCGATTATAGCTCAGTGCATATCCGTGGCCTCAAAGCTTTCACAGTCGACCAACATTCGCCCGGTTTCTTCTATTGTCAACACCAGACAGGAAGTAGTTAGCGGTCATAGTTAAACATCACATTGATGAACCACTTTTTTGATTGACTTTGTATCTTCTCTTAATGTCTACCCGTCAATGGAGAGTGGAGCAAACATAATTATGTCAACGAATATAAAGTTTCTGTGTTTCTAATTTATATCGGCTTGTAAATTCCTATGGTCTTGTGGAAATACAAATGCAATTATCGCTGAAACGTCTCCTCCAATAAGGCAACACGTGACGTCAAGTTTGTACGAAAGGTCAGTGACCGTGTTAAAACATTGCGTTACACTGTAAATGGGTGAAAACAACGTACACGATTGAAATTAAACATGAATGTTTTTTGTGTGTTTTTAAGCAATTAACGTTTTAAAGATAATTATAAAATTAAACATTCACGAGTAACGAACAAAACTCATTTGTCACCACTAACACTCTGAATATCATTATGTGTACATTTTGTATTTATAATACACAGTACTTAAATACACACAAACAGAACAGAACCAACAAAACACGAATAACAACATTTTCTGGACCTTTTTGGAATGCTTCCAAAGACATGTGTAATGTACTTTATGTTACTTTATAATGTCTGAAAGATGGACACTGTAATAACTCGGACTGAAAACACGATCGCCATATTCCTCTAGGTTGGTTCCAAACTAGATTCATTATTCTTATGAATGGAAATCAGCTTGAAGGAACGTATTTATTGCAAATATTGACAGTAATCTGACATTATCCACATCCGATTTAAAAGAAGACTGCATGTTTAGATCTTGTGATGAAAAGAACACTGCATCTATTTTAAACTCCAAATATAATCAAATTTAATAAAAAGGACCTATTGTTTATAAATATTTGACTTCAAATAAACACACTTATGGTACTTGAATTATTCCTTTTTTTCAACTGTCTGCTTAAGTCACATCCAGACCAGCAAAATTTTACGCCTACTTTGACCTACTTTAAAAGTTCAAAACAATGTCGAGAAATGCTCTGGCAATTCAGACATTGTGGAAACGATGTTTGAGTCTGACCCTACATCAGATTTAAAAGCGATATTTTGCAATAATTAATTTTTGCTGAGAAACATTTGTAGTTTATTGAATCTATATTGATTATATTTACAGGCAATATTCGATTAAACGTTGATGCTTTCGCTTAAGTAACGTATTGTCGTCTGGAACCAAATACTAATACCAATTTACGCTATTGGAGACTGACCCTACAGTGGGGTTAAGGATTTTGTTCCGTAAATAAGGGGTTGCTTAGAGATGAATATTACTGGTGAATTAATCTCTTATAATCCGGTTTTTTTTAGGGGTTAATCTCTAACAATCCCGTCTAGGGGTTTTCATGGATTTTTTGGGTTGAAAACGGATTATTTGGGATTGTTAGGGCTGAATAGGGATGCTAGCACCCTGTGCATGCGTACGGGTTAAAAGGCGGAGTTTAGAATGTGAGCATTTGCAAGTACTGCGCATGCGTNAGTCAAACCTGTCCCAGAGACCACCTTTTAATAGAAACCACCTGTCCATAAAGACCACAACGATTTCCTCCCAATCCTTTCAATTTCTTTCAATCGACCCTGCGTATAAAGACCACCTGTGAACAAAGACCACAACGACCAAATCCCTTGAGTGGTCTTTATTGACAGGTTAGACTGTATATTGATTATATTTACAGGCAATATTCGATTAAACGTTGATGCTTTTGCTTAAGTAACGTATTGTCGTCTGGAACCAAATACTAATACCAATTTACGCTATTGGAGACTGACCCTACAGTGGGGTTAGGGATTTTGTTCCGCAAATAAGGGGTTGCTTAGAGATGAATATTACTGGTGAATTAATCTCTTATAATCCGGGTTTTTTTAGGGGTTAATCTCTAACAATCCCGTCTAGGGGTATTTAGGGATTTTTTGGGTTGAAAACGGATTATTTGGGATTGTTCGGGCTGAATAGGGATGTACATACGGTTTTCGTTTTCGAATCCTGGTTGTTAATGCAAAAAAAAACTTTGTTGGGTTCACAAATGACGTGTCAATTTGGCTATTAAACACCATGCTGTATGCGGCATAATAATATAAATTGTATTATGCATTAAACCGACGAAATTAAATCCTCATCTAAAAATAGTTGTTTACGCCCCGCCTACTCGTTTACGTCACTGATTAACACCGCCTTTTCATCCCAATTCACCACTGACATCGACTGCGCATGCGTAGAGATGAATTAACCATTGTAGGGATGAATTCATCCCTTGCGATGAATTCATCTCTTAAAGGGATTAATTAATCGCAATTCATCTCTAACAACCGCTGGAAAAGGTTAAATACAGATGAATTCGGATGAAACGGGGTTAACACGGATAAATCTCTAAAACTCGGCTTAATGAGGGTTATTTTTAGGGATTCTTAAGAGATTAACCCCGGATCAAAACCCCTAACCCCACTGTACATCAAATTTCAAAGCGATATTTTGCAATGCATACATTTTGCTGAGAAACAAATGTAATTTATTGTATCTATAATGATTATATCTACAGGCAATATTCGGTTTAACGTTGATGCTTTCGCATAAGTAACGTATGGTCGTCTGGAACCAATACTAAATACCAATTTACGCTGTTGGAGACTGACCCTACATCAGATTTCAAAGGTATATTTTGCAATACATACATTTTGCTGAGAACCAAATGTAGTTTATTGAATCTATATTGATTATGTGTACAGGCAATATTCGATTAAACGCTGCGGCTTTCGCATAAGTAACGTATTGTCGTCTGGAACCAAATACTTAATACCAATTTACGCTGTTGGAGACTGACCCTACATCAGATTTCAAAGCGATATTTTGAAATGCATAAATTTTTCTCAGAAACAAATGTAGTTTATTGAATCTATATTGATTATATTTACAGGCAATATTCGATTAAACGTTGATGTTTTCGCATAAGTAACGTATTGTCGTCTGGAACAAAATACTTAATACCAATTTACGCTGTTGGAGACTGACCCTACATCAGATTTCAAAGCGATATTTTGCAATACATAAATTTTGCTCAGAAACAAATGTAGTTTATTGAATCTATACTGATTATATTTACAGGCAATATTCGATTAAACTTTGATGTTTTCGCATAAGTAACGTATTGTCGTCTGGAACCAAATACTAAATACCAATTTACGCTGTTGGAGACTGACCCTACATCAGATTTCAAAGCGATATTTTGCAATACATAAATTTTGCTCAGAAACAAATGTAGTTTATTGAATCTATATTGATTATATTTACAGGCAATATTCGATTAAACGTTGATGCTTTCGC